>JAYKKT010000092.1:27845000-28270000 GCA_036023115.1 Brasenia schreberi
ATTCAGACTTCACCATCTTCTCTTTTGAACATTTCTGTGCGTCAAAACATTACCCTTTTTTTGTGTATGTGTGTGTGTTTGCAACTCTTTAATGCTAATTGTCTCTCGAATTCCATCTAAAAAGTGTCACATGCCAAAAATTTTCCGGTAATAGCCTATTCATTTATCTTGTACGTGATTTGCTGATGTTATGGTCATTGTGATTAGCATCTGATTTTCTCAAGATCTTCAAAACTGTCGCACATATTGTTCTCAAAACAATATAAAGTATAACAACAAACTAAGAGAAGAATTAAAGTATTTACCTATCAAACTCAGTAGCCTTCTTTCTTGCCAAAAATGGGTAGAGAAGTTGAGAAATATCCTAATGAAAAACAGAAATTATATTAAACTCTTAGGAGTGCTGACCACAATATTGTGGTTCTCAAACCATGGGACTCGTCCATTTGTTGAGGACAATTCAACTTCTTTTGGGTCTTGAAATGTTGTTAAAATTTTGAGTTGCTCATATCAGATGCATCGTAGCAAATCGTGAATGAACTTGATAAAGTGCACCACAGACACCCCCGTAAGCCCCATGCTTAATGAAGGAGCACTACTTGTATACATTTGCCAAAATCTGTCAAATGGTCTTTTGTTGACAACTCCTAATCTTAAGAAATGGCGCGTAGCATTCTCTGCAATGTGCATCTTTCTGCTAAGTAGTCATTTACGATAAATGCCTAAGCTTTTAAGTAACGTTTAATATTTATGAAGAATGTCTTAGATAGAAATATAATATAGAATGATTATAGGCGCGTAGGTGTGGAATAGTACAAATCTAGCTGCTCAAAACATGCTCATGTTTAACTTCAATCGTCAATCGATTCTGAAGCCTTGCTTTCATCATTTCCTTATTGCTTCTGAAGTGTATTTAATGCTTCTTTCTAATTTTCGAGGCTCGTTTTCCTGCTTCTACTTCATGTATCCGTCTCGCTTCGGTGAAACTGTGTATTGGACTCTCGCAATCGATATTAGGTGCGACAGAAAAATGCGAATAGGAGCAGCACGAGTTTCAGGATATCTTTGATTGTTTAACTTTAAGGGTGGTTTTAACCATTTCCTTATTTTAGTGCCTCATTTTGTTGTCATGGATGCATGCACTTTTTTTTGGTTACAAGAGGAGGTCAAAGCCTAACACCCACACATGCACCTTCTGGGAGTCGAACTCCCCACCAGGGGCAACGATGCAAGGGCGCCGTGTCGTGGAACTAATGCTCTCGGTGCATGTACTTTTTGAAAACATGTGGATGTGGAAGTCATAAACAGCATCTTGTGGATTGATTTTTGGCACGAAAACTTTAAGCTTTTCCCTTTTCCCTGTTTGTGAACCCGTTCAAATGTGTTTGTTTTATTAGGTTTCTGAGAACAACTACCGGCCAGAGTTGACAAAGGCTGCTCTGTCGAGGCTGAGTGCGGTTAATAGGAGCCTTAAGGTGGCCAAGTCTGGACCCAAGAAGAAGACCAGACAGCACACTAAGAAGTGAATGAACCAGTAAAACTTTTGCAGCTATTAGGTAGTCAAGCTCAAGAATTGCCGTTTGAAGTTATCTTCCTTTTATACTTTGTTGCTTTTTGCTTGTTTTATCCCTACGAAATACAGAGAAAAGATTGTTTCTTTCTTTATTTGGTGGTGCGCATTTTTCTTGTTGCACAACTCTATTGTTTTCGGACACTATTCATTTCTTTGGCTGAAAGTCCAAATTCTATCTTGTATGATGGTTCCTGTGGACCATGAACATCACTGACGCTTGTCTTGAGCTGTTATCTCTACTCCCAACCTGCCCTTTGCATCGTTTGGAGAACTGGTTAAGATTAGATTTAGTTCCACAAACCCTATTTCAGTCTTATCGTGTCATATATTGATTTTGCATCGATACATATATTGTATTATTGATCGTGTCAAACGATATGAGTCAATACGAATAACATCAGAGGATACAATTGAGTTCATCAAGGCCAGGAAAAAGTTTTTGTTCAGTAATAGAGCACTAAAACAATGAAAGACGTGCAGTCATAAATATGAAAATTTTCTGTTAGTAGAGAAGTAGCTGGGGCTGATAATAGATGAGGATGGGTTTGGTGGTGCAAAATGATCCCAATAAATCATAACGTAGAGGTACTTTTTCCCAAGAAAGGATTCGAATATATAGGTGATGCACTTTGGACACGAACTGATTGTCCGAGTAATGCTCCACCTGCTAATACTGCCATCATCACTTTTAATGTATAAAAGATATACACTTTGGACCAATATAGAGGTACTTCTATGAGATAATCTCGCTCGTTCCCACAAGCCTTTTCTTCAAAAGATGGTTATGGAACATACACACACACACACACACACACACACACATATATATATATATATATATATATATATTATATGTATATGCATGAGGTCGTCCTGTTTGTGTTGCTTCAAAAGCGTAACATACAGCTATTGTGTATTTTTTCATTGACAAGGTTAAATTCTTATAGAATTAGCTTGTCATTGTTGTTTTATTATAACTATAAAATAGTTAGTGTTGTATATGTGTGTGTGTATTCAAGTTAATGGTTTTATCAGCATATCTATTCGAAACCGGGAAAATAAATAAATGTGTGTGCGTGCGTGCTGATTTTGGCCTGTTAGTATTGGTTGTTAAACTGGAAGAGTGAACTGCGATGTGTGTGTGTGTGTACGTATGTATATGCATGAGCTCGTCCTGTTTGTGTTTCTTCAAAAGCGTAACATACAGCTATTGTGTATTTTTTTCATTGACAAGGTTAAATTCTTATAGAATTAGCTTGTCATTGTTGTTTTATTGTAACTATGAAAATAGTTAGGGTTGTATATGTATGTGTATTCAAGTAAATGGTTTTATCAGCATATCTATTCGAAACCGCGAAAATAAATAAATGTGTGTGTGTGTGCGTGCTGACTTTGGCCTGTTTGTATTGGTTGTTAAACTGGAAGAGTGAACTGCGAGCTGCTGGTTTGTATAGCAACCTTGATTGTATTGGTTATATTGATCTGTAATTGTGTCGTCTTGCATCAAGTGGGTTAAACGGATTCTGCAAGCCAAACTACGGATGGCAATACTGACCCGACCCAATCAGGTTAGGGTTTGGACAAACCCAATACCCAATCTCTCTCTCTCTCTCTCTCTCTCTCTCTCTCTCTCTCTCCAGATTGGGTTGGGACCCATTACCCCTGGAAAAAAGGAAATCTGAACCCATATCCCGTGGTTCGGGTCTAGGCCGGGTATAGGTATATTCATCCTCGGCCCACCCCATTGTCATCCTTAAGCAAAACCAACAAAGAGGGAACCTAAACCGAAATAACCGAGTCGAACTCGATTCGGTTCGGTCTGTTTCGGTTCTTATTTCAGTTTTCGGTTCCGGCCGACGCTCACAAGTCACACCCCTTGCACGTTGGCCATTTTGATATTTTGAGAAACGTCGAGGGTATTATGAAGCCATTGTATTCCGTAAGCCCTAGGTTTTAAGATGCGGGTGTGATGGCGAGTCCTTTTACGACGAGCGAAGAAGAAAAGCTTCTCTCTGCTTCTGATCCCCTCTCAGTCTCTCTTTGCTTGCTATTGTCTTTGCGCAACAATGGCGACGAAGACGGATCTATCGCAGAAGGAGGCGGACATTCAGATGATGCTTGCCGCCGATGTCCATCTCGGCACTAAGAATTGCGATTTCCAGATGGAGCGTTACGTCTTTAAGAGGAGAACCGACGGTATCCTTCCTTCTCCGTTCCTGCAGATCTTATAGTCTTCTTCGCATTGTTGTTTCTGAACGTTGTTTCCGTTCCGCGGATTTCATTTATCTTGTCCGTGAATCGATACTATGATACTGATTTTTATGTTATGTAGATCAGTTTTCTTTTGTCTATTTGCATTCATTGGTTTTCAGTAATTGTGATGTTGTCTGTGTTCAGTGTTTTGTTCGTCTTTGTTTAAATATGATCGAGAGTCTCGCTCGGATTTCAATTAAAGGGTTGGCCTTTCCGAAATCAAATTCTGAAACCAGTGTCTTGGATAGATCCACAATGCGTTGTCGATTTGATATTATTTTGGTGAATTTATAAGTAGAAGAGATGGATATATGTCAAATTGTTTACCTTGCGCATATTCTTCCCATGTATTTATGTTTTCCATTGGTTGTTCAAAGTGATAAACTTTTGATTTTATATATATGCATCGTTCACCTTTCTAATGCACCATACCACCTGTAGGCTTTTATAGACTGCAATTATTGAGTAAGGTTGTTGCTAAATTGGTGGTATAATGCTTGCACTAGGGGCAACAAACATGTTTCATTAGAATATATATCGGATTGCAATTAGTGTGTCCCTGGAATCGGGTACGGTCGACCTTTTTCGCCTTGGCGTGCCTCATCTTTATCGCGGGGATATCAGTTGGGAGTGCGTCATACTGAAGATATGAAGGTCGCATGTTCGTTCCACGCTCACCGCACCAAACTCCGCCCATGTAAGGGATCACCCTTGCATTGCTGGTCCCAAGCCCGGATAAAGGAGGAGGGTTGTGTTAGGCTTTCGACAGCCAGCGTAAAACTTCGTTGGATTTTTACAACATGGATTACAAAAATTATGAGCATTGCTTTGGGGCGTCCCCGCCTAGCGACGTGTTGCAAAGCCTGAATGCAGTAATAAGTAAGCAAGGTCCACTATATTTTTGCCCGAATGTAGTGAATCAATTGCAGAGAGGGTTCCCACATCATGGACGGGTGTGGGTAAAGAAGTTAGTCCCGCTACATTGCCGCCCAAATGTAGTAAATAATTTTCAGAGAGGGTCTCCACATTTTGATTATGGATGGATGCGGGGGGTAAGGAAGCTAGTCCTAGATAATAAAATTCGTATTGGTTCTTAGAATATCGGAACATTATCCAGTAAGCTAATGGAGATGGTAGATACTATGATTCGGAGAAAGATTCATATTCTATGTTTACAAGAGACAAAATGGGTTGGAGAAAAAGCAAAGGAGATAGATGATACATGTTTTAAATTATGGTACTCAGGTAAAGAAAAGGCTCGAAACGGAGTTGGTATTATCATAAATAAAGATTTAAAGGATAGTGTAGTAGACATACAACGATATGGTGACCGAATCATGACGTTGAAATTAGTGTTAGGAGCAGAGGTTTTGAATATAGTTTGTGTTTACGCACCCCAAGTAGAACTAGAAGATGGTATAAAGACAGTATTTTGGGAAGAGTTAGATAATAAGATTCGTATTGGTTCTTGGAATATCGAAACATTATATGGTAAGCTAATGGAGGTGGTAGATACTATGATTCAGAGAAAGATTTGTATTCTATGTTTATAAGAGATAAAATGGGTTGGAGAAAAAGCAAAGGAGATAGAGGATACAGGTTTTAAATCATGGTACTCACTACTCAGGTAAAGAAAAGGCTCGAAATGGAGTTGGTATTATTATAAATAAAGATTTAAAGGAGAGTGTAGTAGACATACAACGATATGGTGACTGAATCATGATGTTGAAATTAGTGTTAGGAGCAGAGGTTTTGAATATAGTTTGTGCTTATGCACCCCAAGTAGGACTAGAAGATAGTATAAAGACAGTATTTTGGGAAGAGTTAGATAAGGTGTTTCAAAAGATTCCACAAAGGGAGTTGATTTGTTTAGGAGGAGATTTAAATGGACATGTCGGTAAAGAGGCATTAGGATATCAAGGCATTCATGGAAACTTTGGTTTTGGGGATATAAACGAGGAAGGTAGGGAGATTTTAAATTTTGCTATGGTATTTGATCTCTTTATAGTCAATACAATCTTCAAAAAACGAGATGAACATTTAATTACTTATAAGAGTGGCTTATCACAAACACAAATTTATTACTTTATTTGTAGAAAAAAAGATAGAGCGTGTTGTAAAGATTGCAAGGTAATTCCAGGAGAAAGCTTGACCACCCAACATCGACTTTTAGTTATGGATTTACAAATAAAAGAATGGACAAAGAAGAAAAGAGTGCATCGAGCTATTCGGACTAAATGGTGGAACCTCAAAAGCGAGAAAGAAGATATATTTAAACAAAAAGTCCTTCAAGGAGATGTTTGGAATTATGCTGTTACACCCTGTGATATGTGAAACAATATGGCTATACATATTAGGAAAGTGGCGAAAGATGTGTTAGGTGTATCTAAAGGAGGTCTACCGGCACAAAAAGAAGCTTGGTGGTGGAGTGAAGTAGTGCAAAATAAAATAAGGCAAAGAGGGCATGCTACAAATTACATTATGCTAAGAAAACTAGTGAAACTTTAGGGGCTTATAAGAAAGCAAAGAAGGAAGCGAAAAAGGCCGTGAGTGAAGCAAAAGCTAAAATTTGGGAGGATTTATATAAAAAACTCAACTCAAAAGAGGGTGAAAGAGATATTTTTAGGATAGCTAGGGCTAGAGATAAGAAAACTAAAGATCTTAATTATGTTAGATGCATCAAAGACGAGGATGAAAAAATTCTAGTGGCAAATGATGATATAAGAAATAGATGGAAAAACTATTTTTGTAAGCTTTTTAATGAAAATAAAGATCTTAGTCTTAGCTTAGGAGAGTTAGCCAAATCAGAAAAGTATATAAACCACAATTTCTACTGACGTATTCAAAAGAATGAAGTAAAGGCCCTTAAACATATGAAGGGTGATAAATCAGTAGGACCAGATAATATTCCTATAGAAGTTTGGAAAATACTAGGAGAAATAGGAATCACTTGGCTCACAATACTATTTAATGAAATATGGAAAAACCAAAAGATACCCAAGGAATGGAGAGCAAGTACACTTATACCCATATATAAGAACAAGGGAGATATTAAGAATTGTGCGAATTATTGAGGTATCAAGTTAAGGAGCATACTATGAAATTATGGGAAAGAATTATCGAATGTAGGTTAAGACAAGTATCAAGTACAACAGAGAACCAATTTGGATTCATGCCAGGCAGATCTACTATTGAAGCAATTCACCTTTTGAGACGTCTTATGGAACATTTTAGAGCAAAAAAGAAAGACCTTCACATGGTATTTATTGATCTAGAAAAAGCTTATGATAGGGTACCGAGGGAGGCTCTTTGGATAACTTTGGAAAAAAGAGATATCCCATTGACATACATTAACCTTATAAGAGACATGTATGATGGTGCAAAAACATGTGTGAGGACTCATGAAGGAATGACAGGCTTCTTTGAAGTTAATATTGGGTTACATCAAGGATCAACTTTAAGTGACACCAATAGAGGATAAAATGAGAGAATATCGTTTAAGATGGATTGGACATATAATAGAAAGAAGAACAAAAGAAGAACATGTAAGAAGGTATTAAAAACTAAATTTGGAAAGTATTAAAAGAGCTAGAGGACGACCACAAAAGTGTTGGAAAGAAACAATAAAGAATGATCTAGCTTATTGTGAGTTAACTACTAACATGGCACACGATAGGGATCTGTGGAAACAAAGAATTCATGTAGCCGACCCCGTCTAGTATGGGAAAAGGCTTAGTTGTTGTTGTTTTTGGTACCTAAAAATATTTTTTGCGGTACAGCCAATAAGAAGTTATGGGGCACATTTTTCTATGCAAGTCCCGTTTTCTTTGGGTGGATGTAATTGTGTCCATGTGAAGTTCCAAGTGTTATTGGTATGATTGTATTATTAATTTATTACAACTAAGGTTGTTTTGAAGAACCATTCTATTGTCCGTTCTCAACATGGATGTTGTATCTAGTATGCCTTGCTCATAGTGTTCTCTTAGTCTATGCTTGTTTCATGGCGAATAGAGCTTGGTTCGTATGATCTTCACTCATTTTCACATCATGAAACCAAACAATAAGTGATCAATGTGTTTATCCTATAGACTGATAAACTACAAGAAAATATTCTGATGCTTGTTTCTGGTGGTGGGGATGATTCCTTATGGTTTAACCAATGAATTTGGTAAAAGTAGTACTTGTTTCCAAGCCTGCCTGGGAATAAACAACGGGACATTTTTCATATTCCATCTAATTACTTGTCCCAAAGGAAAATAAAACAGCAAAATGAAGGTTTGGTTATTGTTTAGAAACTTTCATGCAGCTTTCTAGAGCTTGCTTCAAGTTTGTCGGTCTCTATAATAAACTCAGGCACTTAAGATTGCTAGTCTAATTTGTGTGCAGTGCTTTTTTCTATTACAGTGTTTCAAACTTTCAACTAACTTCCTTTTCCATCTAAATTACCTCTTAGTGCATTTTCTTTTATGTTTTAGCCAGTGCTCTCAGATTGCATATAATGTTGTTGTGGTAAAAGTGTAAGCTCTTTTTTTATGGTTCTCACCTGTTAAAGAATGTTGAAATTAGCTGCATGGTCTTTGCATGGCCAGTAATGCAATGTGTACCTAAAAGCTGGAGTTGATGTAGTCATTCAATTATGTGTGGCTTACTGTTCTCCTGGCTTGCACCTAAAAGCTGGAGTTGATTGATGGAGTCATTCAAGAGGATGTATATTTATTTTATGGTTGACAGATCTCTCGACTTGCTGTTTGAAGATTTTCTCAATTGGCCTTTGACTGAAATACATGCACTAGTTTTAAAAAAGTACATTTTGGCCAGCGTACTCTTTATTGTGTGGAGAGAGCCGAATGACTAGATACTTTTTTTCGTGGACCTACTGGCATCTAGTCTTTCAGCTCCTTAATCGCAAGTATTGAATTTTATCTTTTATATTTCAGGGATATATATCATAAACCTTGGAAAAACCTGGGAGAAACTGCAGCTGGCTGCAAGAGTTATTGTTGCTATAGAGAACCCACAAGAAATCATTGTCCAATCTGCTAGGCCATATGGTCAAAGAGCTATTCTGAAGTTCGCACAATACACTGGTGCTCACCCGATTGCCGGGCGTCACACGCCTGGAACATTCACGAATCAGCTGCAAACATCCTTCAATGAGCCACGCCTTCTCATTCTCACCGATCCCAGAACCGATCACCAGGTGGGTTACATCGGTTGGATTTTACTATATCCTGGTATAGCTTTTACTTGATATTTGCTGGTTCCATACTTATTATCCAAGTTCTTCTACAGCCTATTAAGGAGTCTGCTCTTGGCAATATTCCCACCATTGCCTTCTGCGACACTGACTCGCCCATGCGCTATGTGGATATTGGCATTCCTGCTAATAACAAAGGCAAGCATAGCATTGGTTGTCTATTCTGGTTGCTTGCCAGAATGGTTTTGCAGATGAGGGGTACAATTCCTCCCAATCACAAATGGGATGTCATGGTCTCTCTCTCTCTCTCTCTCTCTCTCTCTCTAGTAACTATGAGTATCCACTGGAATTGACCTTTCATTGCCTCACACAACACTACATGTTATAGGGTGACAAATCTTTCTTCATAGAGTTGGTCATTTAAGTGTATTTTTACAAGTGGTATTTCTCGATTTACTATATACACCATTATCTATTTCTTTCACTACCGAATGATTTGTTGGAAGTTTTAACTGCATAACGACAGTAGTACAGGTAGAAATCGGAGACCTAAATAGTTTGTTTGAGAAGCTAGCTTAAAAGATTAATGATTCACTAAGACTTTGGTCCTTTGTCACATGCCCCCTCACTCCACACTTGTACCTCCTGTGTGTCCTAACTAATTATTGCTTAATTAATGTGTCAAGTTGTGTAACAGATTGCTGTTTCACATTAATAATTATTTATTTATTTGATACTCATGGTTAATAGAAAATTGGAACTATGGAGAGAAGCATTAGAAAGCAAAGGCGTCCGACTAGTTAGAACAAAGACAGAATATATGGAATGTAAGTTTGATAATTTGGTTCCTTCAGGACATAGAAATTAAAATTGGCACACATTGCATCTCCCAAAAGGAAAGTTTTAAATACCTAGGGTCAATTTTGCAGAGTGATGGAAGAATTGATGGAGATGTTACGCATAAAATTAATGATGGTTGGTTAAAATGGAAAGGAGCATAAGGTATTCTTTGTGATAAGAAGATACCATTAAAGTTAAAAGGTAAATATTATAGAGCAGCAATTAGACCTGCCATGTTTTATGGTTATGAGAGTTGGGCAGTTAACTAAAAGATGTTTGTGACAGAAATCAAGATGTTGAGATGGATGAGTAGTCGTACAAGAAAAGACCGTATACATAATGAGGTTATTAGAAACAAATTAGGAGTGGCACCAATAGAGGATAAAATGAGAGAATATCATTTAAGATGGTTTGGACATATAGAAAGAAGATGAGAAGAAGAACCTATAAGAAGGTATGAAAAAACTAAATTTGAAAAGTATTAAAAGAGATAGAGGACGACCACAAAAGTATTGTTAAGAAACAATAAAGAATGATCTAGCTTATTGTGAGTTAACTGCTAACATGGCACATGATAGAGCTATGTGGAAACAAAGAATCCATGTAGTTGACCCTGTCTAGTATGGGAAAAGGCTTAGTTGTTGATTTGATACTGATGGTTAGTTTTACAAGATATTATCAATTCATATATACTGCTGAGCTGCATCACGGCACCCCATGATTCTCAAAAATTGTTGGTATTTCCACACCTTTATTCGTGTCCGGCCATGCATCCACACCTATGTGGGATCTTTGGGTATCGAACTATTCTAAATCTGTTGATTTACACAGGTGGATCTCTTCTTCTATAGGGAGCCTGAGGAAGCCAAGGAGCAGGAAGATGAAGAAATTAATGCCGCTCCAGATTTTGGTGCTACAGACTTTTCTGCAGCAGCACTTGGCCTTCCGGTCGACCAGTGGTCTGGCCAAATTGCCAACGCCCAATGGGGTGGGGAGGTTGCCCCTCCTCTTGCTGCTGCATCACAAGCAGAGTGGACTTCTGGTGCAGGTATAGCTCTATAGCTGTTTGCTCAAGAAATGTTCATTTTAGACGATATTGAAAATCATCTTTGAAGGAAGTTGTTATGTTTTCTCTCGTGGCTTTACAGTCGCTGGATCTGGTGATGGATGGGATGCAGCTGCGCCGCCAGTGGTGGCTCCTGCTGTGGAGGTTGTTCCATCTGGGTGGGATCCTGTTGCCTAAGATCAGGTCAAGGATTGAAGTATATGATAGTAGTTTTAATCGAGGAATAATATTCCCTTCTTTTTTGTTTTCTTAATTAGCGGTTTTGTTGGTTTCAATAGATGGAAATGAACTCTAAATTGATTTTTTAACGCTGAATCATGGTTTACCTCAAAGTTCTTGTAAGCACAAGTTTTTGTAGTACGTGAGCTTTCATCTTGCATAGTGGCTTCTGTGGTTAATTATTCTTTTTGGCCTTATTCTTATTATAGAATGGCAAGACTCACAGGTTATTAGTAGTAGTAGTAGCAGCAGCAGCAACAGCAATAGTATTTTGCTGGAAATGGGGAGACCAAAGCCGATGTTCATCCCTGGGAATCGAACTCGCCACCCTCATAGAAAGAACTACTTTGAAGGCTTATTTTGGTTTCAATTGGAGGGGCGATACATTCCCACAATCACCCTGGGAATCGAACTCGCGACCTGCGTGTGGACGTGTACTCCTTTCAGGGTTCGTGTTACAGGTATACCTTTACTATACGGAAACACAAACACTCGAACCCACACCCACATTTTAGAGATTAGTATATTCTCCTAAAACTCGTGTTTCATCTATGCCTTTGTTATCACTTTCTGTTTCTGTGTGTATATTTGTAGATTTTCATTAAAAAATGTACCCACTGATGCCTTGGTAGGTATAATAAGATGAGAGCAGATTCTTGAGAATCCTAAGCAATGAAAATTCACCTTATCATCTCAACATCTAAAAATTTACAAAACAAGTGAACCGAAGTTAAGACTCCGGCTACTAACCGCCCTGCTGGTTGGGCTGTTCAAGTTACCGACAAAAGCAAGCCAAACCGGTAGTTTGGTTCGGTCGAACGACAGTTTTGGTTTGGTCTGATTCTATTAGGAAAAAAAAGGGTGTGGATTATATAAAGAGTAGATAGTTTAATATACTTATAAATATGAATCCCGATAAGTTTACAAGTTTACATATATGAGTTTTATATGACCTTATATACATATAAAATTTAGACAACGATCCAAATAATTTGATGCATAATACTCTGTATCTAGTCAAACCCTAGAATAAGTGAACCGAAGTTTAGAACCAAACAAAACTGGAACCATCATTTCGGTTTTGATTATGACAGGGTTTGGTTCGGTTCTCTTAAAACTAAGAACTGATGGTTTGGGCTAAATTCGAATTGAACCGAACCATGTACACCCGGTTCGACCCAACCAATTCAAACCATAAATGGTTAACCATGAGCAGAAACAATAATTCAAATGGGTCATCCTCTCCGTTTTGGTTAAGGTATATGAATTTAGTAGTTGAACAGGATCCGGTGGTTTCTAATAGTTTAAAAATGAAAATGTCCTATAGTTTCCTATAGAAAACAAACCGGTGGTTTCGATCCTATTGAACCAACAACCCCTTCTTGCATCTCGTCTCATTACATCCTTGGATGATGCGATGATCGTGAGCTTTGGAATAGCTTTCTGTTAAAGGAATTAATCTTTTGACCCATCAAAGATATTTGCATTCATCAAATTAATTGGGTTAGAGTCCGTGGCGGATCTTAAAAATAGTTTTGGAGGGGGTGATGTTCATATTTCGTCGTGTTAGGGGAGCGAAGCATGAATCTCAACCATATATTCACTGTAATTACTGTAAATTTTCAAAATTGCATGGGGGCGGCCGCCCCCACCCCTCTATGTAGATCTGCCATTGGTTAGAGCGGTTTCTTTTAACATATATGCAAGTACCTATTGTCTAATCGATTTCACATGCCCCTAGAAGTTGGTCAAGCCTACGATCCCAACACGTTCGCGGCTTCTCTAACGCATATCAAGCTGAGCCTTGTTCATTGAGCCTGGCTTCTGGGTCAAGCTAACACGAGCCAAGTCCAAGCCAAGATGGCCGGGTTAGCGACTAGCTTGTCTCACTTGGCAGCCTTACTCTTCTTCGCTTTTTGGTTTTCAAAATGTGAATGTTTTTCCTTTTTCAAAGGCAAAGGCAAGCATAGTTAGGCAGACCCCAAACATATTCATAATATAAATTATGTACCGTATATATATACCCATGAAACTAGTAAGGAGAAATGATCCTTCTAAGATTTCTATATTCCCAACTTAACTAATTTCATTAAATGTGTGGTTCCAAAATTAGACTTTTGATTGCAAGCCGACTAAAACACACTATAAGAGACTAAGCACGCGATGACACTAGTAAATCCTTCTCTTATGGCATCGGCCCTGACCTTCTTTCCACGATTATAAAATCCTAACGATAGTCAGGGGATGATCTTTCTAAGAATTTTATATTTTTAATTTGTCTAATTTCACTAAGTATATATCTACAAAATTTGATTTGTATGTGTTTTTTTTCAATTCAATAAAAATGTATTATAGAATACTGATCACACTATGACACTAATAAATCCCTTTGTTATGGCATGAGCCCCGACCTTCTTTCCATGAAAATAAGATCCTATTAGGAGATGATCTCTGTAGGATTTTCATATTCTAAGTGCATAACTATATTTAGTTCTTTTTATTGCTAATCAACAAAAACGCATTATGGAAGCTAAGGACACTATGACACTAATAAATCCTTAACTATATTTAGTTCTTTTTATTGCTAATCAACAAAAACGCATTATGGAAGCTAAGGACACTATGACACTAATAAATCCTTGTGATATGGCATCGGCCATGACCTTCTTCCCATGGCATTAAAATCCTAATTCCTATCGGATTTGGAATTCAAATTTGAAGATTTCATCTCTTTTTGCCTGATTGAGAACAGGAATGCTAATGAATCCGGTCTGGGTCAAGGGAAAACCCGACCCGTGCCGATCTCACTTATCTATAAATAACCAGGGGTGGAGATCTTGTTACCTAGTTCTATTTCCTTTTTGTGTTTACAGGCATAACCGGTTAGGGTTGGGGTTTTCTTGCCCACCTCGTTGATTCCTCGTTTCCGCTCAAGGCATTCGAAGGTACTTCTCCCTCTCTCTTTCTCTGTCTCTCTCTCCCCTAAGGTTTCATGACATTGTTTTCCGCGGGTGAATGAACGAAATTTTCTGATTGTCTTGTTATACAGAATGGGAGATGCAAGAGATAACGACAACTATCAAGAGGAGCTCATCGACTACGAGGAAGAAGAGGAGTTGGCTCCCGATGCCGTCGCCACCAAAGGCACCGGAGAGACAGCGAAAAAGTGCGTCGTCGTATATGTTTCTTGTTCGGGGATCTTGTTTCATTCTTTCGTTTATTTTATGGGGAGATCTGGACCGATTTCAAATATTATAGTGAAACGCATCCTTTTGACTAACAAAAGCTCAGATTGAGCGTTCTTCTTAATTTTTGTGTTAATTCCTCTCTTTGGTTCTTCCTTTTGTTTGTTTTTTACTTAGTTTCCAAGTCATTTTCCTGCCCCAGTTGAAGTTGACACTCAAATTTTTTTCGGAGTTCTTCCTTTTCACCTTGCGGATTTTTTTACCTCCTCTGTCATGGAGCTATATGAAACAGCTCCTCGTGAGATGATTGGAGTTGAAGACTTAACCTAAACTGATGGTTTAGCTTGCAAGTTTTGGTTTAACCTAAGAATATGGTGATTGGATAGTGACGTGCAATTATTTCTTAAAACTTCGCAAAATCATGATTTTGATTGGATTTATGATGCAGAGGCTACGTTGGAATTCACAGTTCGGGATTTCGGGACTTCCTTTTGAAACCAGAGCTTCTTCGAGCTATTGTAGATTGCGGCTTTGAGCATCCTTCAGAAGGTTCTTTTCTTACTTCATCCTTTTTCCCTTGCAGAAACTGGACTCTTTGTTATAGTCTAGGAATGCCCTGTGTTGATGCTGTCGCATACTAGTGGGCTTGTTGTTTATATGTTGCTTCCATGTTTGTGGCTTTCTTTTAAATGAAGTGTCTGTGATTGTGAATGGTGTTTTACGTAACTATACGTGGCAGAGGTGACAATCGTGATACAATTATGTCAACTGCATCTTAAACTTATTATATGCTGCTGGGGATGTATCATGCCACATCTTAGCATTTGTTAAAAATAAATTTTGTATCTAATTTTCTCTAGATTCAATTTATGTGATAGAAGACTAACTGCATATCCGCTTATTGATGGTGGTACGTTGTTGAAGAAAACCTGCAGTGCACTTGAAATAAAGCGTGTTATCCTCCAAATGTAATGTTATATAATGTAATTTAAACTAATTGGCGATTTTGTCTTTTCACGTAACACAAATCAGGAAGAAGCTGAATTGCCTTTCCTCCTCTTTAAGATCTTTGTTGACTTATGTCCTCCTGCAGATTAATAGCTTTCCACCCTTCTACGCTTGGATACATCTGTCTTTCTTTGTATATTGCTTATATGTACCTTGTATCTTCCATAAGGGTGATATCATGCCTATTTTTACACTAAGTAACACCTGATGAGATTTTATTTTCGTATATGGAACTTGTGGATACCTAGTGATAGCTAGTGTGGTGAAAGGCTTGGTTGCTGTTATTGTTGTATATGGAAATGTCAAAAGATAGGATCATGGCAAGTGCACAAAATGATGTAGATGATCTGGTAAAGTGACCAGGCTTAAGAAAGTTCTTAGGACTGGTTCCTAGACATTGTTTAAGGTTTTGATGAAGGCATTTAGATTTAGTGGATTCACTTTCGTTGTGCCTACTTTTTTATAACTTCTTTCCTTCCATTCATTTCAAAATTTTCACATTCATGAAAATAAGAAACATGTTTCTTGTTATTAGTTTTTGAATTTACCTACTTGATATTTATTTTTCCTCATACATACTGGATAGGCTGCATATGACCCAGTTATGTCTGTTAAAGCCTTGTAAAGGTTAGATGCATAATCTTCTCCTAGGACCTGGGTCCGTACTTGTTTGCTGCTGCAACATAAATACAGGTTTCATGGTACTGGTTTTTTTTGTACATCTACAATAACTAGCACACATTTACTTCGACTTATGTAATGTGGTCTATGGGTTTGTGAGAGAACATAAAATGTGTATGGTTTCTCCTCTCAGAATTGTCACAATTGAGATGGAAACTCCAGATTTGTATCTGACTTTTTCCAATGGCTGAACGAAAATTGTGTTAAGAAGAGATTAGAGTTCTTTTCAACCAATGACTCACAGAGCTGCAAGTAATATATTCATATGAGACTTGCATTTTTGTCAAAGTGGGAATACTCTGTTTATTTGTCATTAAAACAGTGTTATTATCTAGATTTGCTAAGTTGCACTTCATTTTCTAATTTATGCTCTTTCTTAATCTTCGTCTCGATTAACTATATTGGTTGTGTAACTTGTTTTACAGGTAATATCTTAGTTCTGCACTCCTACTTCTGTAGGAGGAAATTGGTATTATAAATCTTTCAAATAAAAGGATCGAGAAGGACCTGGAGTTTTTCTTTTACTTACTACGGATTTCGTTCCCTCATGTGGTTACCATCAGTGCAACACGAATGCATCCCACAGGCCATTCTGGGGATGGATGTCATCTGTCAAGCAAAATCTGGGATGGGGAAAACTGCTGTCTTCGTTCTCTCAACCTTGCAGCAGATTGAACCTGTTGCAGGTCAAGTTGCTGCACTTGTTTTGTGCCATACAAGGGAGCTAGCTTACCAGGTATGTATGCTTTAATTTGGATGTAACATATCTAAACTGGTATTCTGGAACATTGCGTTTTGCTAATCTCTTGTGTCTCTATATGTAAAGGAATTACTTGTGTTTGAAATACACACTAACTGACAAACATATGTATACATGTGTATATTTAGCAAAAGCGTCATTTGTTTTCTGAACTTGTCCAGATCTGCAACGAATTTGAGAGGTTCAGTACATACCTGCCTGATGTCAAGGTTGCTGTTTTCTATGGTGGTGTCAATATCAAAGTTCACAAAGGAATTGCTCAAGAGTGAGTGTCCCATATTGTTGTTGGGACACCCGGGAGGATATTGGCTCTTGCCAGGGATAGAGACCTTGCTTTGAAAAATGTGAGGCATTTTATTCTTGATGAGTGTGACAAAATGCTCGAGTCACTTGGTATGTTGAACATGCTTCATTTGAACTTTTGATACTTTGGCTAATTCTAATGGTAGATAATTAATAAACTTATTTGTTAATCTCGATTTTCTTATGCGTTGCTCCTTTTTACTGATTTAATGATCATTGCCTGTCTGGAACTGTAGACATGCGGAGAGATGTGCAGGAGATCTTCAAGATGACTCCTCACGATAAACAAGTCATGATGTTTTCAGCAACCCTCAGCAAAGAAATCCGTCCTGTTTGCAAGAAATTTATGCAAGATGTAATGTCCCATGGCCAGTACTACTTGTATTAGAAGTCTCTCTTTCATAATGCTCACATTCCCAGAGAGCTTTTTAGATATTTAGAATGCTGTGCTTCCACATCAATTACTTGATGGGGTTACTGTTTGGATAGGGGTTCTGTTTGGATAGTGCCTTTTTTTTTGAGCAAGTTTTTACTAGAAACAAACAATTGGTGGGAGTGGAAGTGTGGTTAAGGGGTGGCTGTTACTGGGGCTAGATGATCTGGATGCCTGGATGGGAGAATGTTTTAGGAGAATGCTCCTCACTGTGGTTGTAGTTCTTTCTCATTCTGTGCTTTCCCCCTCTTTTTGTTTCTCACATGGGAAGTTAGTTGTGTCTCTAATAGCCTGTCTGTCAGATATGGCTTTTCATGACTTAGGATTTTCTCTATTTTTTCTCTGTTGAGGGGGAGGGTTGTTAGCATATTCTGGGTTTTGTTGGGTTGTCAGTGTTCTTAGAGTGTCAAGTGTCAGTGGCACTTGCTTGGCGTGACTAAAAATGTATCTGCAAGGAGATTAAAACAGATGGACCAGAACTGTGATTCAAGCGATCTGCATCCATCATTCATTTCGATTCTGGATTCCATTAGCATGGGGAGAGGCTCCTAATATGATTTACTGTGACATTTGTTCCTTTCAGCCAATGGAAATTTATGTTGATGATGAAGCCAAGTTGACCCTTCATGGACTTGTGCAGGTGGGCCCTTTGCAAGTTAAATTTTTTTGTTCATTCTTCTCCTTTTTTTAAATAATTTGTGAGCTGTATTGGCTTACATTGATGATGGAAATGGCAGCACTACATCAAAGGTGAAGAGGAGGGAGAAGAACAGGAAGTTGAATGATCTTCTTTGATGCACTGGACTTCAATCAAGTTGTTATTCTTTGTGAAAAGTGTTAGCAGAGCAGCTGAGCTGGACAAACTACTTGTGGAGTGCAATTTCCCTTCCATTTGCATCCATTCTGGAATGTCCCAGGAGGAGAGGTATTAGCTGCTGCCTCTCTGTTTAGGAATAACATAATGCAATTGGAAAAGCAACTGTCTCCTACTAGTACCATAAATTATGTACTCCTAGAATTTTTGTGATGTTTGTAAGTTAGTTTTGATGTGGGATTGCTCGTTTGCTTTTATGTGTTGAGAAGTGGGCATGATTAAAATTCTTACCTTTTGTTGTTCAGATTTAGTTTTGGAAGGGGTATATGTTCCCCCCTCCATTATGAGTGTCAAGGGGTCAGATTGTATAGATCCAGGCAAATCGCTGTGCATCCCATTTGTGGTTATCAAACGAAAGTGGGATGCGGTAGCTGTTGGGTCTTGCACTAAGAAACACTAATCAGGCTATGTCAGGAAAATATCTAAATGGTACCTCGTCAATACCTGAAAAGAAAAAACATCTTAATATCTTTATATTGAAAGTTTTCAGATCTTGTGGGATCTATATTTAATATATTTTTTGTTAATTACACCAGCACAATATATTGATTTGGATTTGAATGTGATTCCAACAAGGAAAAATGGTGTGTTTGGTTGTTACCAAACTTTGACCCTAAAGGGTTTCATATGGTCTGCTGGGGCGAAATCTGATCGACTGACACCCCTAGTCGATTGGAGAGCAGGCTCCTGCTGTTTATTTCTTTGACTATTGGCACACTGTCAACCAACCTTTAGTAAAAACTGGATTCTTTTTCTACTCCTTCCAAATTTCTTCAGGTTGAGTGAGAAGTAATATTGTATCTTTACCCTTTCATGCATTAGGGACAGGCAATATCATTCCATCACTGTAATTTGAAAAACTATAAATATTTTACTATTTTTTCTTAAGATTTTTGAGAGCTCATGTTTTGATATGTAAATACTTTACATGTTCTGTAAATTAAATTAAGATTTTTTTGGAGTCCTTTCTTATGTATTTTCTGACCAACCAACACTAAAAGTCTTCTCCCACACTGGTGGGTCGCTATATTTAACTTCTTTTACTACACTTAGGGCAAATATTAGCCTTCTCTTTACTTTTATTATTCGAGTATAAACTTTTATGTACTTAATGCTACTTTGAGCTAGCATGGGATACTTTTAGAGTATTTGATATTCTGTTATTGATATTTTGAAAAACTCATTTATTTATACATATATCTGCGTGTGTATATGCATATTTCAAAATTTTCAAAGGAAAATGGCCTTTTTTATATGAGTAACGGGATGCTACTTGTAACTGTCCTCGGAAGCTAAGATGCCTCTTTGAATCTTGCAAGTTGGGGTGACCGTTGATATATTTTCACGTGTGACCCCCTTTCTTTTTACATGAAACTTGATGTAAGCAACGTGTTGTGTACTGGGTTACTGATATTTCAGGTAGTTGGTGACAGGTTCATTTTATGTCGTTTGTTCTGGAGAGTAATGTTCTGTCAACAGGTTCACTTTTTACTGTTATGAACTTCGTATTTTTCTTTCTTCAGTTATGTAGACTTTTACCTCGATCCATTCCTTATCTGGTTTTATTGTTATTCAATTTTAGCTCCAAGCACTTGGGGTAGGATTTTAAAGATTTTTAGGGCAATACCAATCCTTTGGATAGTAGATGATACAGCTGCATCTGGTGCCAAGACTCGATAGGTGTTGTCTGGCTTTGATTGGCATTGTGCAAATCTGCGTATGCACATTCATGTGTGCTTGTGCTCACATACATATACGTGTTTAAATTGGATGTGGAAAGTCCGAGTGAATGGTTTCTGCATGTGCTCATAAAGAGATTTATGTGAAAATTGGATCCGTACATGTGGTGAATTATGACTCGATGGATACTCTATGGTGCAGATTGACAAGGTACAAAGGTTTTAAGGAGGGTCACAAAAGGATTCTTGTTGCGACAGACTTGGTCGGCAGAGGAATAGATATTGAGCGCGTGAACATTGTGATTAACTATGATATGCCCGACTCTGCAGACACTTACTTACACAGGGTAATTTTGTTAACCATTTCAATGGGTCTCCACTCTGAAGTTTTATGCCATTGACCCCATGGTTCTTGTTATTGCAGGTTGGTAGGGCGGGTCGATTCGGGACCAAAGGTCTTGCTATCACATTTGTGTCCTCGGCTGCTGATTCTGATGTTCTGAACCAGGTCAGTATGCTCTCCGCACATCTGCTTCTCTGAACATGTTGGGCTCTTCTTGGTTTTGCGTATCTTATTACATCTTGTCCTTTTGCTACATGTAGGTCCAAGAGCGGTTCGAAGTCGATATAAAGGAGCTTCCAGAAGAAATCGATAGCTCTACTTACAGTACGTTCCTTTGTCTTTGCACCATGAATTAAGCATTGGTTACAGACTTGTTTATTGATTTTTTTGTTTCAGAATTGCTCCTTTTTTGGATAGTAGATGCCATATTGACATGAACTTTTTTCTTTGCAGTGCAATCCTAGTCGAAACTGTTGAACATTTGCTGGTTCAGAGAATACTTGCGTGGGTGTTAGACTTTGATATATGTATTTGTACGAGATGCCGGGATTGGTGTGAATCTTTTGATATTTAGTACTGGCTCGTGCGTCTGCGGAGTTCTTGTTAGCCATCTTAGATGACTGTAAGCATGCTTCTTGTAATTTATGTTTTTTCCCGTAGTTAGCTAGATGGGCACCTTATCCTTTTAAGAGAATGGAGTGCTGTTTTGCATTGATTCAGTGTGTTGTGGACATGGTTTCTTTCACTATTTTTCTGCGCCGGACCTTGTTTTCAGGTTATCTTTTGGATTTGAGTTGAATAATTAGTCACAGTTTTTAGCGTTGATGGCTGTGGAACTCACGACTTTCAACTTGCGAGTCGATCCCCTAGCCAGGTGATCCATCGCTCTGTAGTGTCAATATGTTTTAGTATAGCAGATATCTATTTTTGAGGTTTTAAACTGTGAATAACTTGGAGAATGTATGTTGATAGGTGTCACGTTTAGAAGAAATATGGGAAGCCATTGTCTGCGTTGTGTCAGCGTGTTGTTAACCGAAATGGTAATGATTTACTGTCCTACAATCGCACATAAACGGGTAGAAGAAATATGGGAAGCCATTGTCTGCGTTGTGTCAGCGTGTTGTTAACCGAAATGGTAATGATTTTAGGACCAAGAGACTACTACCCGTTTATGTGCGATTGTAGGACAGTAAATAATTCTTCGTATTAGTTTGGTGGAGACCTTTGAGGCATATTTCCCGAAATCTATTTTACTGGGAGAAACCAACATGGGATTTGAACCCCTGATTGGCATCAAGTGCTGGTCGTAGTGAAGTAAAGAGATTGCATGGATCCCAACCATATTGTGAGCATTTCCAAGGGTTTGCGGCTAAGACATTTGGATGGTTTTTAACCGTCAGGTAGTTTAGACGGTCGCGAATGACACACCTGTTAAAAGGTCATCGAGCTTTTTGACAGAGTAAGTGTGTTCTGGTCTTCTACGGTATGTTTGTGTAAACCGTCAAAAACGGTGTACTTGGAGACTCATTATTAAAGCTTCCGCAAGGCTTGATTCGCTTACAAAGCTCATGGTCCTTGCTACAGAGTTGTAGGATACGGTGACTAACATGAACCATGGATAATGGAGTTGTAAACTATGACCGCCACCAACTGTCCGTGTATTCCAACAACCGGTTCTGGTTATTGAAAGGCCGAACCAACTGTTTGGAACGTTGGTTCTGGTTCTGTCCCTGTTCTTTCTGTAGAAGGTAGAACTTGAGCTGAAGTGGGGGTGTCCTAAGTCCTGTATGACGGTTTCAGTTTCATCAAGTTCGTGGTTCAGATTGGTTCCAGTTGGAACTGCCAGTCTGATTCTAAACCGGCCGTATCTAGACTAACATTAGCATGCAATGAAAGAAGAACGGACCCTTCTACAAATGAGAGTTTTCAGTTATATATTTTTCATTTCAATGCTTAGTTTGTTTTGAAAACGAGCGACTTTCTGAAGCTGAGTGGAGTGTCGATTAATAGCCTTCATGGCTGATCATCTTGCACTTTCATGCAGGATGCTTTGATGAATTGTGAAAACAAAGTTCACACAAAATTTTGTTAAAAGAAAGGAAGCCAAGTAATTGAATGTTTACACATTCGTCTGTCGGTTAAGGTTTTCCTCCATTTTTCATAACGGGGAGCCCAAAGCCTGGTATGCATACCTTATTTTGAATGCCCGACCTGCAACTTGTGAATTGAGTCCGTATCCAGGTGGGCTTTCGCTCTGAGTTTGCTGCCTTGAAGGTTTTATTTTTACAGCAAATTTAACGAGCACAGTAAGCGCCATTAGAGGCTAACGACATGAACTCAGGAGAGAGAGAGAGACTTCAATAGGCAGGCACCCAAGAGCAGTATGTCTGAGCCGTTGAGGAATTCGATTCATGTGCAAAGTGGTATCATGTTGTTTGTTGAGTACAGCAGGGTCCCTACGGCAGACTCCCCACTCATTTCGACATGTACACGCTCAATTATTGCTTCTCTCCAACCACCCACACGGTCAAGTCTTGTGGGTCCTTCAACAACCACATGCAATCGAATGTCCTTCCTACTCCTCTTTCAACTACTGTGTCAAAATATATGAATCATTTATTAAAACTTTTATTCTTACTTTTATTTATTTATTTTATTAGAAGAAGAGATTAAAGTCTAACACACACATACACATGCACCCTTCCCGAATCAAACTCCTACCAGCAACTACGGTGTTAGAGCACCCTCACATTGAGCTAACGCTCTCGGTGCTTATTTTCACTCAATTCTATGTTATTATATCATTCATTGGTGCTTGAATGGGTGCAAATACAATGCCTACATACACGAAGAACAACATCTCGCCTAGCCAGGGGGTTGGCTCACAAGTTAAAGGTCATGAGTTCAATATCATGTATCTTGACAACGTTCTCGGCCAAAATCCAAAAAGGCTAATTGGCTATTGGGCGGCCTTCATTTTATTCTCGCATGCTCCATTTTATGACTTTGTTTCAATGTGGCTTCCAGAGTTATTTTTCGATGAAAAGTAGCGTATTGTACTGTATCGCCCGACTAAAAGTAGCATTCACACGCTGTTCGATTAAGGGGAATGAAACTTCCTTGCATCTATTGTTTGAATCATCGAACTTTCTTGTGAAGCTATTTAAATTCTGTATTGATTGAAAAATCTATCTGGAGGGTTCTATCATGATAAACACTTGTTTCTTTGTTGCATATCATGATACAAACTAATTGAATATTTAATGCCTACTTTATTTATTTATTTATTTATTTTTGTACAATGGGGAGGCTGAAGCCCGATGCATGTTGGAGGAATCGAACTTTTGCCCTTAATTCAAACTCCTTATTATTAATAAATAAGTTAATATTTATGCATTAACGATCATTATTTATATATATGGCAAGTCACTATGCCATTAGGGTGGTGTTATTTTACACAAATCATTATCAATACAAAATCAAAGCAAAGGAACTAAGCCTTTTTCCAACCGTGGGATCCTCTATAGGATCTAACTCACCACTAAAATTGATCTTGTGTCATATTGCTATTTAACACCAAGAAAGGGATGATCATGTTTTATGTTTTGTTTGATACTTTCGAGTATCAAGATATTGCTATGAAACATGCATGCACACAAATAACTATTAATATAATTTTAAGAAAAAGGTAACTAACCAAGAAAATGAGAAATTAATAAGAAATAACTAGGGAAAGTGGAACAATACTATCAAGTCCGGTCCTGTCCCGAAAACCATGATCTTGATCATCTAAGAGGAGAGACTTCACATTTTAATGAAACTATTCAACTAGCAAAGACAAAGCTTCCACAACATATCACAACTATCTAAAATGATACACATGGATGTTCCATGTAGGTCCATTATTTAAAGCAAATAATTTTATAAAATTATACATATATTTAGAGAGAGAGGGAATTAGTAGACAATATTTAGTGTAAGACATTACTTTACTATTATCATTTTTCATTAGATCAATGAGATGATGGTGACGAAGTTGTTTGTCTCACATCGCATTTAATGAATATCACATGCATTAATTAACATGATCTTTATTATTCATGCGCTTACAGGAAAAACACATATCATCTAGTAAAGTGGGTCATGAGAAACTGTCTAGCAACTCTCCGTTTCTCTCAATCTTTACCTTCATGGTGAAAGGCATGCAACACAGCAAAATCAATTTTAGTGGGATTCATGAAATTTTTAATGGGATGGGTCCACTAGTCATATTTAAATAAAATATTATAAAGAATCCCAAATGGACATGGGAAATGTAGTATGAAACCACAGAAGATGGTCGAGACATCATGTCATCCTCACAATATTCCACTGCCATTGCGGATTCCATTGGGAAACGTTAGTGGCCCGCGGTTTCCAACTTGTGCTTGTTCTTGTGGATTCCATACGTGTGCATGTACTAATTTCTCTCTCTCTCTCTCTCTCTCTCTCTCTCTCTCTATATATATATATATATATATATATATATATATATATATATATATATATATATATATATATATATAATAAATGCCTGTTTCGTTCCTACTCAAATATCATCAAAGATCTCAACTCTAATCTTAAAGATCACATATTTAAGGAGATTTAAGCATAGATGTATAGACTATGCTCTCTCTATATAAAACCTTTTGCTTTAAAGATATCAATTATTGATCATAAAGATCGAACAATTAAAACCAACCGTTGATCATAAAGATCGAACAATTAAAATCAACCGTTGAGATATTTAAAGAGATTTTAATGTAGAAGAGTATAGAAGTGGACCATGCTTTCTCTCTCTCTCTGTACATATATAAGAACCTTAATATATGCTAACAACATTAAATACTAGTAAATCCAAATAAATTTCAACCATTTAATTTTAAAAATAAATAGTTGACATTTGAATTCTAAAAACAAAAGATACAAAAATTAGTTAAAAAATAACTTTTTGCTTTATTATTCAAATCTCATCTTTCAAATTAGATGAAAGAGGATTGAGATTTGTTTTCATTTACTCCGATGTTATGTTGCTACTATATACTCTATGTTATACAATCCTTCATCTTTCAATTTTTTATTTACTAATATGATATTTTATACTATGTACTGTATATTAAGTATATTATATTATATATTATGTGTGTGGAGAGAGACAGACACTTTGGTCTGTTTTAATCCAAATTTAAGATACAAACTGGTAACAAGATGGAACTTCTCGCTTTCAACGCATCAACTTTTAATTGAGTAAATGAAACGAGCGACATTCAGCGGGTTTTCCGCTAACATTCGATCTGCATGCCGACTTTTAAATTGATTAATTTAAACCAGCGACATCTTGCGGTTGTTGATCTAACCAATACCTCTCTCTCTCGTGCGCGGAAAACAACAGCCGTGTTAATGAAACATTTTCGACTGGCGGTGGCCGGTAATGGATCTTGACAACTTTTAGGGTGAAGCAAATAGCTCACGACCTTCATACCTAGAAAGTGATTTAGTGGTAAAAATAATCCACGGTTGTGCCGTAGACTTTATACTGCTCAAGGATCCTGTTGTGGGTTCTTCTTCGATTTTCCAGAATTTTGGTGGGTGGATGCCCTTCTACACATGAAGGTAGATCCACCACAAACAGTGGTGTGGTGGGAGGACGTCTGAGCCATTTGGGTGGTTGAGGTTCCCTTCTTACGCTCTTCATCTCACTGCATAAAGCCAAGCACACCTTTTGTCCGAGATAAGGGTTCTAAGCACGGATCGCTTGCTCATAGCTCAATTCGCAACCCCACAACAGCATTCCTTTCCGGTTATAAACGAAAAACAACCTCTTATGAACGCTAAAAAATTTCAAGCAAGTGTGTATATATATTATATGTATGTATATGTATATACATAAAAAGAGAGAATTACTTTAATAAGTAAGAAGAAAGCCACCACAAACAAGAAACCAGTTGAAAGCATTGTCATACACTAGGGAGCGGAGGGAGAGAGAGCTGCATTAATAAGGCACCAAGAGAAGAGACCATAAACAAGTAATCACTTAAAAAATTGTCATACAGATGAAGAGAGTATTGTTTTAACATGTAAGAAGAGAAGAGCACACACATAAAAGAAATCAGTCTAAAGCATTTTCATACAGAGAGAGAGAGAGAGAGAGAGAGAGAGAGAGAGAGAGAGAGAGAGAGAGAGAGAGAGAGAGCAATGCATTTGTAGCCAGGAAGAAAAGCAATGAGTCGAAGTATTGTCATCCACAGAAGAGAACCACTGATCACAATCAAGTTCTCAACACAGCAACCATAAGAGAAGGCGGAAAATGCGAGAAAATAAGTCGCATTATTTTCTCTTCAACCAAATAAAACCCTCAAACATATTGTTCCCCATCATCATACTATCAGTAAAACAATGTACCGTTCATTAAATAAAAAGATCAACAGACAAATCAGGTGTTTGAATCCATACCAACAAACCAAAACCCTCATCTAAAACCCCCAAAAACCGACACCATAAAAAACTAAAAACCCAAGACGGTACCAACTCTGAAAATGAAAGCTCTCCAGTCAGAGAGAGAGAGAGAGAGAGAGAGAGAGAGGTGCTTCACTGAAAGCTAGAGCCTGGCGTGTACATGGCCAAGTCAGGCCAATGCCCGCTCACCCACCCACCAGGATCACCCAAAATATCCTCGTCATTACCGCCGGCGATCAATTCCAATCCGCCAGAGTGGATTCCAACCGTGCCCTCCGAATATTCAGGCAATTGCCAAGCATTCTCCGGCGCCGTATTGATGGCTCTCTGCATGCTCCCTACCGGCTCACAAAATGCCCCAAGTTGCCCGTTTGACGCCAGAAGCGAGCTAAACGTTCCAGTAATGTCCAGCAATCGGTGGTCGTGGTCGGCCGCCGGCGTCCCTGGGCCATAAATTCCAGCCAGCTCTGGCTCTGGTTTGAGTAACGAGGAGGAGGAGGAAGGCGAACATACGGAATTCTTGGGGGGTTTCGACTTTCCGGCTGCTGTTACTGATTTCTTCGAATTCTTCCGGGTGCCGCCGCCTACGGGGATGTTGCGGAGCGCGCCACCTTTGGTCCAATAGCGTCGGCAATTCTTGCAGAAGTGGCGCGGTTGGGAGAGATTGTAGTTGTTGTAGTAGCAGAATTTGGTGTTGGTCGAATCGCAACGAGGACACTTCGATTGCTGTTCCTGCTCCGGAATTCGTGGGTTCGTCGTGCTTCGCCTCTCCGGGATGAAACATGCGTCCTGCATCCTGATTTCTGGGTATTCCGGGATTCTTCAAGGTCTTGTTGGGGTTTGATTCATGGGTAATGTTAGGTTTTTACTGAAAGAAAGAGGTTCTCCTTTGATGGGCTCCTTGTGTTCTCTGATCTGTGTTTTAAATGAAAGAGAGGTTCTCCTTTGATGAGCTCCTTGTGGTCTCTAATCTGTGTTAAAAACAGAGGGAATTAAAGGATCGATTTGATGGGAAGATGAAGACGGGTATTGATGAAAATTGAGAGTGATGAAATGATTGAAGTTTGGTGATGGGTAGGCAAGACTGGTGGGTTTCTGAGACCAAGATTGGCTTTTTATGGAGAACAAAATCTGTGCCGATATTGAGAGAGGTTTTTTTATATCAGAGTCGAGTATGCTTGACTGTCTCCGAGAGTGTAGTTTTCAGTAGCCTGGGTTTGTAGATAAGCACTAAGTTGATTGATCGATATCTATTCTCTAACTGAAAAACTGTGGGAGAGAAAACCACTAGTTCAAATTTATCCAAGAAAATAGTTGACTTGGCATATATACAAAAGATCAAGAAATATCAGAATCAATTCTCGCTAATAAGGCACAGTATAAACCTAAACGAAGTCATGAATCAATCTTCAAAACCTCAAATCTCCATACAGAGAAGAACAATTGTATTGTGAAGTGGGGTTCAGAGGAAAGAAACAGAAATCATAATCTCAGACGTGTCAGATGAAATTGAGAAGGAGAGAGACTTCGGGATCAAAACCTGCTACGCAAACTCTGAAATGAAGATCTCATGGAGAGATGAAAAATGGTTGTGTAAATACCTCACCGTGCTTTCACATGGATTTCTCACTATCTTCCTCCTCCACCAAATTTCAAACCGAAATTATTCACATTCATTTTGATTCTTTATTGTAAAACTACTGTGAGATTTTATTTAAGATGCCAAGTTACCAAAAAACCAAATCTGTTCTTTGAAATTTGAAATCAGGTTTCATAGATCTCCCAATATCTTGAAACACTTTTCTTCTCGAATATTTTCTCACACATACCTGGATCCTCAATACCACAGAAAAATCTTTATGGTTCACCGTTTGCATGAGTAGATACCGCATTAGGCTAATCGATCGTCTCTACTGTATCCACTTAGGAAGGAAGTTATGCTCCACACGTACCTCCACTCAAATTGGTGCAAGATGTATTCTGACTTGTAGTCTTTCGTCACTCACACACATATATGCAAATGCATACTAACACACTACTCTCCCATGACACAGACACATATTACATACATATACGAGAATCTTAGTGCATAATGTTTTGTAATTTTGCACAAACTTCTTTATTATTACTTTTATTTTTGAGATCAATGATAGAGATTTGAATTACTTTACATCATAAATAAAAAAATAGAAAAATACATCAAGACTTTTAGTTTGATTACGTAACATGATCTTAAAAATTTAAATATAAAGATATTTGTATAAAATTATGCATCAAAATACATTATACAACTAAGACACACTCTCTCTCCCTATATATATATGAAGATTAAAACAATAAAAAGTCATACATGCTCTTGATTTCTTAATTTAAAAGTTGTTATTATACAAAAAAAAGCAACCTTTCATTGTTTTGATGTTAACCTTTTTGTTTTAATTTACAAAGAAAGGGTGGAAGCCTAATACGAGACACCCCATCAGTCGAACTCCCATCAACAGCAAGGGCGTTTGAGCGTTTTACCGGTTGAGACAACACTCTGGGTGCATTTTGATGTGAATCTTTTGATTAGAAAGCTTGGCGTGGTTTGCATATACCAGCTTCTCATGCAATATATATATTGATCTCTTGATATAACTTTGATGCGTGTTTTTCTTAGATATGAATTTCATAAAACATATGGTTAATTGGTCATATTTGGGAGTAACCTGAGGACTATCATAAGTCAAATATATGAATCATATAATTCCAATTATCATTGTTCTCATTTAGCCTATATCTTGCAGGAAGGATTAGGCCTTTATTTCACATGCAAAGTGGTCAAATTCCAACGATGGTTTTCCAGAAGCTTGAGAGATTAAATAGAAGGCTTCAACTTGGAGATAGGGAGCGAGGCAAAAAGATCCTCCTAAATTGGAATACTATATCACATGTAATTCAAGTCTTTATATATATATATATATATATATATATACAGAGAGAGAGAGAGAGAGAGAGAGAGTATACTCGTGTTAGACAATGAATGCAACTTATTTGAACGGCATCAAGAGGAATCCATTTGTTTACCGCACAGCATAATGGAACTGTCTGTCCTCTCATCATATGCACACGCAATAATGGGTAGCTTTGAGAGATGTGCATGAACTGAAAACGATAGAAAGTGGGACCGATTCTAAATATATATATATATATATATATTTTAAATACGTAATAGTATTGTTTTGGTAATGAATACATCATCAGATCACATCCAAACTTGAAAGTCCAGCATACTTAAACAAGAATAGCATTGGAATGAACGACTTCTTCCATCTTACGGATGAAAAGGCTTAAGGTAAGGTTCAATAGAAACTGTCATTTTTCTCATCAAGATTAAGCAGACTTCTATCAATACACAACAAGTATTTGAACCCCTAACCTTTGATCATAGAGCTTAGAAATATTTACTCATGCCCGTCTACGAGACGAAGTTACTGCTTCTTTGCACCCAAAGGGTTAGCTCACCGGCGGCATACTCTAGTGTCGTCACCGGCGGCATACTCTAGTGTCGTTGCTGCTAGTGAGAAGCTCAACTCTCGAAGAGTGCTTCGTGTGGAGGTGTGGGTGTGTGTTTGTCTTCGGCCTCCCCTTTAACTAAATCATAAAAAGAAGAGTTTTTTCTTTGTCCAAAGCAATGGCTTACCTGACGGCCATCATATACTAATAGGAAGTCTTATTTTACCGAGAGGGTGTAATTAAGCTTTGGCATTCCTCTTGTAAATAATAATAATAATAATAGTTTTTTAGTAATTTTATTTTATACTTGCATAAGGGGCATATAAGTATTTTTCCCGTCATTGGAAGGCCCCATCCACGAGATGACCGACGCGATCATCTTGCGTGCAAACGAAGCAATTCCGAAAGTACTAATCTAACCCGTTGGATCCCCAACTGCCTCATCTGGACCGTCCGTTTTGGCCCCTGCGTTCGAGTGCGAATCTTTGCGTCCGCGTTGACGTCATGAGAGGATGGCCTCCCGGTCAGCCACCCTCGTCTTCTTATGCACACATCTACTAAGGAGGGTGCAAGTGAGCTGAGCTGCTCACACCCTACTTGACCTCGACTGGGACAAAAAAGTTGCAACTCTCCTCTACTTTTTTGAGCTCAAACCGAGCTCGAGCTCACCAACATTTTATTCTTAGCTCAAGAAACTAAGCTCTATATATCTATATGTATGTATGTATGTATATGAGCTTAATCAAGCTGAATCGGACTAAAGGTGAGCTCTATCTCGAGCCATTCTTAGTTGAGTAAATCTTGGTTGCACCGGGCTCAAACGAGATTGGTGAGCTAAGATTGAGCTGCTTGAAGATTATTTCAGCTCAAGTCTGAAGATTGAAGCTAGATGAAGCTGGAGCTAAGCATTTTCTTCTCCAGTCGAGTCGAGTCTAGCTTGCTTTTACTCGAGCTTCACTTAGTTTGATTGCACGGCTTAACATCTACCATTATACTTAATTATAACTAATTATATTTATTATTGATACACTCCAATTATTAAAGCACACTCCACACTTCTCATTCTACTCACCAGGTTTTTGTTAATCTCCCATTTTGCCCTTCATTCCTCTCTCTTCTGCAAACTCTCGTATCCCGTCTCTCTTGTCTCTCCTGCTTGCTGTTCTTTTACTCTTCTTCCTCGATTACTACCGAACGGTAAAAACTTCTCCTCCTCGCTTTTCCGTTTTTCTTTCTTCCCTCTTTTCTTTTTCTTCCTTAACGTCGCAATTTTTATGTCGCATAAACCCACAGAAATGTGGAGACTGCTGCGTCTCTCACTAAGGAATGACACATCTTTTTTTACAGAGAGACGTGGGACGTCTCATTTAAGGGGGAGACACGGCATCTTGCAGGTCTCTTCTCTTGACACGGAAGAGACATATCTCCCTGCATGTCTCGCCTTTAAGAGAAGCGTTCTGGAGCGTGCCTCTTTCGTTTTCACGGAACATATGTTGACCTATGCAGTGGCTTTCTCCGGCGTCTCTTCTGATTCGACGACAGTAGCAGCTCCGACGATGAGTAACCGGTGGCGATGGCAACGGCTTCGACAGTGGCGGAGGAGAGAAGTGGAGAAGAAGGGAGGAGAGGAGAAGCAGCGATGGAGGAGGATAAACCTGAACTATTTTTCATCCCCAGGGCTGCAGATGCTTCTTTTCTAATCTAATTATTTTAACAACGTTGTATTCATCATTCGTGCTCCTAATCTGGATTTGTGAAACTTAAGACTCGAACTTAACTAACACAAATTCTATTTGGATTTGATTCTAGCATAAACCTGAACTATTTAAGCACCTAAATCAGATATTGTTCTTTCTTCTTCTTTTTCGTTCTTTTTTAAAGCAATCCATGGTAGCACAGCCATCACTCCTCATGCGCAATATAGGTAGAGATGGCAATGAAGCGGGTAGGGATATGAGTATACTTATACCAAAGCCTATATTTGGGCCTGCTGTTTGTGTCTGGTATACATTCCGTTATAAGTGCGGACAGGTTTACAATGACTCTGGTCAATTTTTCTCTCTTCTTCTCTCTTTATATATAGAGAGAGAAAAAGAAAGAAGAGGGAGAGGGAAAGAGTATCATGAAATCTCAACGGTCAGATGTTTGAGATCAATAATTGAAATCTTTAAAACAACAACTACTACAACTAAGCCTTTTCCTATACAATTGAAATCTTTAAAATAAAAAACAAAATAATATTAGATACATTTAATGTAATTTAAAAATATAATAGTATTTTTTTATTTTATATTTCAATCGATGATCTCAATAATTGAGATTTTTAAAGATCTTTGAGCACAAATGAGTGTTCTCATTTAGCAATATATATAGGTACTTTTATGTGGTACCGGCCTCATACCTGATCAAAACAATTCAGGCAATCCCCGTACTTGAGTCAAACTGGGTGTTGCCCTCTTCACATGGATCGGTTGGATCAATAAACATGGTCCAACATTACCAATTATATGAAATAAATGTTACTGTAAACTACTTGAGTATATATTTTGTCATTACACGACTATTAGTGAGATACTAGCATCCAACTAGGGCATTCATGTTGCTTAAGCCCATGTCGTTATCCTTTACAATAAAGCATTGTTGCACAAATATAGCCCAACATGCTTGCAGTAGTGCCCATGGTGTAAGTAGTGAGAGAAAGAGGACCAGGTTGAATGGTGAGCTGGAGCACTGGTCAGGTGTAAGTTTTCAAACATTTTATTAGGTTGACAAGTCTATCATCTCAGAAGACAAACCCATTCAAGATACTTCATACAAAACCACATATCATTCCTTCAGCAAATCAGTTTCGCAACATAGGACCAAGTCATTGCTAATGGTCCCAAAGATAGTCTTGCAGCTATACTCTGAGGGGACAGGCGCAGGCACCTCTACGTAAATGTATTTTAATACTTAAGTAATCAACAATATTGACCAAGTGAGACCAATCTATTTTGATTCTACTATGATAGCTTAGTTTTTTTAGTCTTGGCCTCCAGAATAGAAAAATGAGTATTTTAGTTGTGCCATAAACTATGAACTACTCATCATGGCTACCTTCCCATGCACCAAAACCATGCTCCCTCTTTTTCGGGTTATAAGAGGAGGATGAAGCCTAACACACCCACCCACACATGCACCCTCTGGGAGTCGAACTCCCCACCAGCAGCAGCAGCAGCAACAGCAACAGCAACAGCGCTAGAGCACCCTGCCATTGAGCTAACGCTCTTGGTGCAAAATCTTTTTGTTACATGGTTTCTTAGTCTCCATTGTGATCAATCTTCCGGTAGGTCTGCATTTAACTCCAAAAGCACAAATCTTTTTTTCTAGTTTCCTCTCAAAACTTTCTAGGCCCTACTTGGCTTCTTATGTAGTATCAACATATAAGATTCTACACCTTCGTACAGGAGTTTTATCATGGGAAGAAATCTGTATTATGGGGAATGACCTATAAAGAGAGGCAGAGGTGATCTAACATTGCCCATTATGGTGAACAAAACTTGTGTTGTCTAAAGCATCCTTTTACTTGTTAATGTTACGTCTTTATTACAGGCTAGCTTGTGTAATTGCCTGACTACTATATCCGACTTCGAGTTTTGAACCAGATCTAGACTTCCATCTATGCAATGTTCTGGATCACCACTGCTCAACTACAATTAGACTTGGCCTTTTCGAAATAGATCCCCAGTAGTTCATCTCACATTATCTAATCGTAAAGACTAGTGACATGCTTGACAGAAAATCCTATAATGAAAAAGGACCTATCTGACAAAGTTAGCAGAGTCAATACCCAAAACTTCAAGGGAACCATGATTAAATAACAAAAAGGAAAATGCTGGGAAATTTCGCTATAGCAATACAACAAATAGTTAAAACTCCCAGGCCTGCACCAGATATACTTTAACGAAAAATGACAAAAGCTAACTGTTCATATGAACAAAGTTGAATAGAACTAACGTACTCACAGTTACAATTCTCCGCGATGCAGGTTTTGCTGCAGCCAATCTGCCAAGAGAAACAATTCCAATAAAGAAAGATGCAGACAGTAGGAACAATGAGAAGAGCAGTGATCGCGAAGAAACGACCGAAAGGAAGAAAGTAGGACGAATTTGCCCGAAGAGAATTGATTCAGATCCGAGTTCACGTCACATGACCACGGATAGGCTTTTACCTGAACGCCGCTATCGCCGGAGTTGGCGCCGGAGAAGTTGACGACAGCGGCGAGAGTTGCCCACGCGACGAGCGCGCAGACGACTATCCTCCGCTCCATCGTCGGCAAGTGTCCGGTAGGAAGCAGCGAAGTCCGTTCCTTTGGTCCTTTTATACCCACTGCCCTGCGGTTTCGGAAACGGATCGGGTTGGACTCCAACTATGAGTTCGAATTTAGATCACACGAACATCCTATCTATCTAATATATTAATATTAAATATTTAGGAGATGTGGATACTATATCCATTGTTAAACAATAGGCCAGATACAGATACAAATATAGATAGGGATATAAATATGATTTTCTTCTTTTGTTTACTATGGAAGCCACATATGCACACCCTGGGAATCGAACTCACAACTTACATCCTATGACTCGAGTGCCTCACCAGGTGTGCTCATGTTCGAAGTAAATATAACTATTTTAAATAAATATAAATACACATAAAATATAATATTATTAATATCCAGTTCCTTTTTTTGTGTTCGCACATCCACGTGAACCACTTCATCTATGTCACAAACATCTCATATGTATGTTACTTTTGACTACCCAATGCTTGATATATTATCGATCTTAATGCTACCATAATAATTATCATTTAATTTCAATGATATATTTTTACACTACGAAATGTATATGCACATCTTCATCATATCTGGTCTCCATTAATTTCATATATGTATGATATTGCTTTGATTTTTTCTTTTACCTTTTAGCAATGTTGATGGTTAAATACTTAAAATGTTTTTCTTGAAAATTGCAATGCCTACCAATTTTAATTTTGATGTGATTTGTTTTAGTTAATATCAAACTTATATTCCATATATTTTGTGTATTATAAATTTTTTAGTATAATTATCTCATCAACAAAAGCAATGCCATGTTATTTAAAAAGTAGTTGTTGTAGCACTAATAGAAACTACAATGAGAGAGATACGCATAGCATGGTTCAAATATCTCAGAAAAGGTGATTTGAGTACAGCCTCGAAAGCTTTGGAGGAAAACTATAAAACCATGATTCTACTTTTATGAATTTAAATAATAATAGAATACACGATGCCATAGAAACGTTCTTGTGAATATAACTATATAAAATACTGACAACCGTACAAGTATGTTTGAAACGTGAATAGTATGCCAGTTTTGGAAGAAGAAATCATAACGGTTCTTCTTTGTCTTACCTTTACTCTTTAAGTATTAAAAGTAATATACTAAAATTTGATCCTATTTACTTGACATGCTCACTAAGTATAAGTACAATTTAATTTTTTTTAGAATTTTCAAAGAAAAATAGAGAAGAATCATCATATTCATGCTCTCAAAAAACAATAATCAAACACAAGTGAATAATGCCAGTATATACATATATTTTGTGTTTGTAAGCATCAGAATGAAGATTAAGATCATTCATTAAAAGTAATTAGGAAGATTAAGATCCTCCAATATATATATACAATTTTAGAGTTTGTAAACATCATGAAGATTAAGATCCCTCAATAAAAACAATTAGTTGAGGTTCCGAACCCATAGCCACTTTCTCGCACCCTGCTACATGTAGCCACAATGAACAGAAAATGCCCAAACCACAAGCAGCTCATTACGTTTCCAAGCCTACTATTTGGCATATTACGAGGCATCTCCAGCACCTAAGGGTGTGTTTGCGTGCCCGGCCCTGCTTTTGGGTGTGCTACAAACACCTGTGCGCTCAAACACAATCCGGTTTTAGCAACATCACCACTACATGAAGGTGCAGTCTTGAAGCTTTTCTGCTTTTCAACCAGAACAGTAAATTGTAGAATGAATGAAGTCTTTCCAACTCCGCACTCCAACATGACTCAACAACGATGGGTATAATGCTCTGTACAAACAATCTTGTAAAGTTGCAAAAATTGAGAGTGGGCATGAACAATAAATGCACATTAAACATAATAGAGTGCTCATAGATACTTAGAAACTAGAGTAACATAAAAGTTTACTCATCACACATGAAAGAAATTAAAATCACCCTCTATCATGTCTTGTCTGATGTTGCGAGTTAACGTGCAAACGGAGCAAATCAGCGTTAGGAGCAGTTTACTCCATGGTTGGCTGACACGGCTTACACAGGATTAGTCAGGATCCTTTAGGTTTCCGGACACCAGTGAATTCTTCACCCCCCAAGAAAGGAAATCATCTCCCATCCACTTTCTGTGAATCATGGTTTTCAAACAGAGTTTCTTGTAGAACAACATAGTTATGCCGGAAACACGTTTTCCTCATCTCTGTGTTCCCAAGCGCAGCCTGATACCAAAGTTTGCCACTACTTCTGTCTGCTAACCATCTGAATCACCTAAATTGCACATTATGAAATCACAGCGTTTTAATGTGAGCATCCTAAATAACACAAGACAGTCTTTGGGACTTCCCAACCAACAAAGAGTGAACCACGGCATGCCTTTACGGGCCTCGTGGGTCAAATCGTAAAGCCCTGGAGATGAAAAGCGATCATGAGTTTGACGCAGTGTTAATCTGGCAGGGTCTGTCTGACCCCCGCCGATACAACAAATATGGACCGGAAAATGACCCAACGGTCATGCTTATTTGCATGTAAGGGAACGAATTCAGCAAATGATGCAAGCAAGTATTCCACATGATTCTGTTTCTACGTCGGGTGGATTCTAAGACCTAAATCCACTCACACACCATATTCAGAAAGATATTTAGCACCATGAAATTCACTTGAATTAATTTTCAACACCCCTCTATGCTATATTCAAGATGAGTAAGACCACAAACAGATAGAACCTACAATAGGAATTGAATTCCTTGAGAATCATCAACCAATGCAAGTCTGATTACTTGGACATGAGATTGAGACATAAAAACATTATGCCAAGAAAAAGTAGCAAAAATTAAAGAGAGTGAAATTATTGATGCATGAACAGGGGCCCTGAAGCATGATCTCTTTCTCTGTTTTGTTTTCTTAACCGAGAACAAAATTTGGAAACAGAAAGGTTTCTGCCTAAAACTCAGTTGAATAAGGGTTTGGAGTAACTTTCAGACGTAATAGCCGGTAAATGTGAACCCTCTTCCAACTATTTCACCAGCACAGAACCAGCAGTAACATTCCAATCCAAACAAGGCAGCTATCCCCGCATCTTCAACCTTCAGCTCAGACTTGTTCTTCCACAACTGTTTCACGGCATCCAGTTCTTTCCAGAACAACTCACGACGTACAGGAAGGCTGCAAAGCGAAACATAATTTATTAGCCTTTTCATAGTCAGTCCACACACATCGACACACCAACCCTTCAACAGATGTCACGCTTAAAGTATGGCGTGGTGAAGCTTGAAATAACCATGTGCCAACCACGTTAAAGATTGTCAGCGTTGACGTTAGACACGGTTAGAGTAGATGAATCTTGTTCTAGGAACGTTGTGGTAACAAAAGACAAGTTGCGTATAATAGTTTACTTACAGTATATCCCCATTGTATAATTAATAATGTTGTGACGTAGGGTGCCGATACAAGTATGACATACCGCACCTATGGTATGATACTTGTATTTTTTTATTTAATAAAAAAATCATTTAAAATTATACCCTATTTAGTGAAACAACAACAATTAAGCCTTTTCCCATACTAAACGGGATCGGCTACATGGATTCTTTGTTTCCACAAAGCTCTATCATGTGTCCTGTTAACAGTTAACTCATCTCTTTTAATACTTTCCAAATTTAGTTTTTCATACCTTTTTATAGGTTCTTCTTCTAATCTTCTTTCTATATGTCAAAACCATCTTAAACGAAATTCTCTCATTTTATCCTCTATTGGTGCCACTCCTAATTTGTTTCTAATAACCTCATTATGTTCTCGGTCTTTTCTTTTATGACCACTCATCCATCTCAACATCTTCATTTCTGTCACAGACATCTTTTGTACATGTTGGTTAACTGCCCAACACTCATAACCATAAAACATGACAGGTCTAATTGTTGCTCTATAATATTTACCTTTTAACTTTAATGGTATCTTCTTATCATAAAGAATACCTGATGCTCCTCTCCATTTTAACCAACCACTATTAATTCTATGTGTAAAATCTCCATCAATTCTTCCATCACTCTACCCTAGGTATTTAAAACATTCCTTTTGGGGGATGCAATGTGTGCCAATTTTAATTTCTATGTCCTTTGAAGTAACCAAACGATCAAACTTACATTCCATATATTTTGTCTTTGTTCTACTAAGTTAGAGGCCTTTGCTCTCTAATGCTTCTCTCCATAGTTCCAATTTTCTATTAACTTTTTCCTTGGACTCTTCCACTAACACAATGTCATCTGCAAATAACATACACCAAGACACTTCATATTAAATATGTTTTGTTAACTCATTAATCACCATTATAAATAAGTATGGACTTAAAGTTGATCCTTGATGTAACCCAATATTAACTTCAAAGAAGTTTGTCATTCCTTGAGTCCTCACACATGTTTTTGCACCGCCGTACATGTCTCTTACAAGGTTATTGTATGTCAATGGGATACCTCTCCAAGGTTCTACAAAGAACCTCCCTCGGTACCCTATTTACTCGAAAGTAAGAAGAAAACCACTCACCGCATTTTTGGAGCTGTCAGATTATAAAAAACAGTCAAGACAATACATTCGTCATGAACAGAATTGTCACGGTCATTTAAACAATAAAAACATACAAAACAATGCACTGGTACAGTTCAGTCCTTTTCTGAAGGATAGATCATAGATGTACCAACAATTGAAAAAGTTGCAACAGTTTCTTTTACAATTCTGAAAAGCAACAATATCTTTTCTAAAACTTTGCTAACAGTGAAATGTCGTACAATATTATAGCATATGGTGAATATCGTACCGACACACTACAACGGTGCGATACACACCGATAAATGTAGACAATGATACAGCAAGGATAATCTTGAGAGAAGCCCCCGCAGGGAATCATCTATTCACAAGTTGTACTTCAACATGTTTTAATTGGTATTAAGAAATGATATCATTTCCAGCATGAATCCATTTATTTTGTTCATGGTATATTTCAATTCTATTCAATTTCACATCATACCAGACTTGTATGATGTAGGCTATTACAAATACATAATAAAAAAAGTATCAGGTGAAAACAGGACTTGGGGATCTCAACCTTCTCAACCTTGGCTACAGACAGTTGATGACTCTTCCTCTGGTTCAGAAAATGTGATTCAACTCCTTCGCTTTTGTTAAAACGGTTAACCTACCTGGGAAATATAAAAATCATGACTGTTTTTAGGTTTTGCAACGATCCTTCGGATGCAATCTTGCTGATGGTTTTGTTTCTCTGAATTTGATGACTCAAGGTTCTGGTTGGTTCCTTGCATGGCTTTTGGAATTTTGGGCTTTCATGCTCTTGTGTTGCTAAAAACATTAGAGTTAATATTGCTTTATACTCGCTCATGCTATCTTCGAAACAAAATTCTCAACTCAACCAAATTTATCAAGGTGGGTGTATCCAGTAGCGAACATGGTTGTGCTCTCATTCATGGGAGGGGAAATGAGCAAGAGGAGACGAAATATTTTACTCCAACTTATTGTGTTCAACATTTTGGTTCTATACTTGATAATTATGCCATGTACAACAAAGGATTCAGGAAGCATAACAAATACAAAAACAATGTGAGAAGTGATATGAGAACCTAAAACAAGATGCGAGGATTTTATGCATGTGGTTCTGTGCGAAAAGATAGCCTATTTAATTCACAACTGCTTCATTAACCTATTATCTTAATAAATAATATCCTTAATGTGAAGTTTATCAGAATAGACAAGAAGCATACCCGCAATCACACAGGAGGGACATAAGATGCACAGGACAAATCACAAGAAAATTGGTGACAAATGTAAGAGAAGCATGGAAGAGCATGGAAGAATGGAACAGCCATGATGCTTCGAAAGCAAAACATTTACCCTCACATGGCAAGCTTTAGGGAAGCAAGTCTTCCAATAAAACTAAGAGCATCCCAAAACCGTATATTCAGAGTATTAATCTGGAACTTCGGACACACCATCCCAAACATCCATGAATGTATATATAATAGACATAATATAGCAAAATATATACATGCATACATATCTATAGATGCAAAGATAGAGATATCATATACCTAGTATATAGTTTACCATACAGGTAATATGTCTATACACTTAACAGACCTCTGCCATCCAAGGGATGGCTGAGGCTCAATTCACATGAGAATCACACAAGTAAGTAAAAGCCCAAGACAGACCCTGGAAGAGTGCGTCCTGTGAAAGTATAAGCCTCCGAGAGCCAGTTTCACTGGTTAATACCTTAACAGCTTAACCATACCCTTAACCAGTGTCTCCCACTAGGTGGGGTCAAGATAGAGGTGCACCACAAGGACTTCTTAAGAGGTCACCTGTCCCAGTACTATTCTCCTCCAAGCACTCTGGTTGTTGGCTACCTAGAAAACACTCCTTTTAATCCACGCTTGGACTGGCTGCGTAAGGGTGAAAGCTCAAAGGGCAAGTTTGGTTTCTCCGCTTAATGAATGAGAATAATAAGCATCACATAATCTAGTGGGCGGGGCTTGAGTGTAATGGTCATGGAATACCAAGCTTGCTGAGTGAGAAGAGATCACCTCTGCTTTCCCTGCACCCACATTCTCTCCTTTCCATCTTTCCTCATGTTTCGTGAACTATTTTTAAGCTGTACCTTCGTGCCACCAATAATTTCCCATATTCACCTTTACAGAATGTCTCTTCATAGACCTATATTTATGTGCCTCCTTCAATAACTCCCTCCACTCCCTTCTCTCCTCTTGTTATACAATTAAACATCACAACTATGTCCCACGGGTGCGGGTGTGAGTGCGGGATATGGCAAATTTCAAAAATTTTGGGTGCAGCGACACGGCTAGGGTATATAATATTATATATTATATATAATATTCAAGCTACAACAAGTGAGACATCAATTAACATAAGTATATAACAATAGCAAGTACACAAGTTTATATTAAAGCAAAACACATAAATGGTAAACAACTAATAATTTCATCATAATACACAAATTAATCTTCACTATCTGGACTCATTTATCCAAAAAGAACCAAACTTCAAAATCGATACCAGATTTTGAAGCGTGAAATATCCACACAAAAGAAAGTGAAGAAGGTCCGCGTTGAGATATTTTTTTATGTTCATTGGCGGAGTTTCATGGGAGATGATGGAAGATAAGCTGAAGGAGCATTTTGAAAACTATGGTGAGGTAACTCAGGTGGTCATCATGCGAGATAAGGTCGCGAGTCGACTAAGAGTCTTCAGTTTCATCGTCTTCACGGATTACTCCCTCTTTGATCGGGTTCTGCACGATAAATACACCATAGACGACAGAACCGTGAGTTAAAAAAAATTGTATTTTCTTTGCCATGTCGCACCGACATGGTGTCGGTGTCGATGTCGGTGTCGCACCCGTGTCGAGATCGACACTACACCCCTTAGAAGTGTCTGTGTGACTTAGCATCACAAAGCCTCAAATTGCCCTATGTGGTGCTCCAGCACTCAAATTACCACCACATTAATGTGGCACTAATATCCCAACCAAGTCAACCGTTTGAAGCATCCCCCTGAGACAAAATAAGAAATTATTCAAAGAAAAAAGATAATGGAAATCAACAACCATATCTGATATTCAGTGAGTCAATCAACTCATGTACCTTCCAATTTGTAGCCACAGGCCCACAGGTAATGAAACTGCACAAATTTATGAACTTAAAACATACAAATACGCTTTTTCATACCGATGAATAAATTATAGGTACATAGCCACTTTCCAAGGTAAATTTCTAAAACAGCTTCATTCAGTCATAGCCCGGCCACAACTTGGGGGATTGTCACTTGTTATGCTAATAGAACCTGCTCTACGAGCACATGCTATCACAAGTTCATAGTTGGCCAGTTTCAGGCCATCCTCAAAGTCAAAACAATGGCCAACCCAAATTAAAGATGTAGTTTCATCCTCAAGAAAATGTTAAAAACTCACAGAAGACGCACAAACACATTTGTCAACGTTCAGATATAGCAAACTTGGACAAATGCATCACGCATAAAACAAGGCCAATGATTTGAGAAGGAAAACCCCGTTTTTGCAAGAAGGCAGCAAACAAAGTCAAGAATGTCACACCATAACCCAAGGGTTCCACGGCCAAAATAATTCGAATTGAACTAAGAAAGCAAACCTTGCAAGACGTGTGTAGAATAGTTGTTTCGACAATTCATTGCATTTCTCTACGGTTGGAGGCTCCACCACATACTTCTTGTTCTGCTCCATCACCTGTTTATAATAAGCACAGCCATGCTTGGACACAAACTGTGAAGCTGCCACAGCCTTTGATCGGAGCTGATTTAACTTTGATGCCATTAAGCCTCTACATCACAGACATGAGTAAATGTATTATATCACATATACATTTAACCAAATCATTGATATCTAAACAAAATGACACTCTCCAAGAAGCCTCTCCCCATATGAACCAATTGATGAAAAGAATAGTCCAGTGGCACTCAATATCCATTTGCATTTTGTGAAAGAATGGTTGACGGCTAAACGCAACAAAAACCAAAACCCATCTTCTTCCCACATTTAAATAGTTAAGGTCAATGGGTGGAGTCACCATACTTTTCTATCTCGGGACAGAGGCGCATTTAACTCCACGGTTTCCTTTGAAACACTTTTCCCGGTTTTCATCAGCCTCTTTACCAATGCTCCTCACAGCTTTGCCTTCCAGCTCCGTTTGGCTGTCTTCCATCACCAAACCACTCTAATAGCCTCTCGACTCTCTCCAATTGACTATAATGTAATAACATAACAAAAGAAAATCACACCCAGAGAACCATATACCCAACCAACAAAAGCTAAGTGATTAAATAAATTTTGCCAGCTCAACGTTGCGCTTTCTCGCAAAAAATGAAGTCCACCATATATGCTACAATAAATCCCTTTGTTCTAGATAAAACATCTTGTTGTTCATAACCCAAAACCTAGACTAAGCATGAATCCAAGAATGTAAATCCAACCTGATCCTCCAACACCTCGTCTAAATTCCTCCAATAAACCTTTTGCAATTTGATCCCATCCCGAACTATGACCAATAAATCACACTAAAGCATAACCAAAATGGAAATCCACCGAAATTCCAAACCACCCAAAATGCTCAAAAGGGAACGTAAAAAACCCTAATCCACGGCGAAATTTTGAGCGTACAGATTAAAGGCATAAGGAGAGAAAGGACGAAGGAACGAAAAGATGAAACCCTAAAGGAGAAAGCAAGAAACATGGAACTCCAAAAGAATGAGAAATTACACAACCCATGAATGGCAAATAAGAAATGATTGAACAAGAGAATAAACAGAATTTTCGGATAACGAGAAAACGAGTAGCTACTTGTGAAAATCGTCAGCTAATGGATTTCGGTCGTCGCCCTGGCACTCGTTTCCGCCGACGCTCAGAGAGAAGGAGGGGGGGTTACGAAGAGTGTCGTGATTTCCGAGCAGGGAAACAAATCGGTCCTGTACCGAGAAATAAAAAAGAAAAATTTGGGTCGGGTCTGAGCTGACCGATAATAGATCCGTACTTTGGAGAGTTCAACGGTGGATCCGAATCAAATCAAGATCATAGTGCATAGAGCTTCGTTGCAATTTTATCACTACATATCAGCGGTAACACAGGTTCAGATTCCAGTAATCCTTGCTTACTTTTCACCGAATTTAGTCTTGTAATGCATCGTTAAGAGAAAAACTTTGCTTATAATGTTTAAAATTTATAATAATAAATTTGACAAAGTTTTACCTCACTATCGAAAGCCTAATACAACCCTTTTTGTTCGGTTACTATAATTTTAAATTGGGCTCGCAACTTAAAGATCATGAGTTCGACGCTGCATTGTCCATAGACATGCCCGATTCTAATACCCAGAACTGACAGTCATTCATCGACATCCTATAAATGTCCTCTCCATTTGTGCCGAAAAGAAATTATTTAAGTTACTCTTTTATGATTAATTTTTTTTAAAAGAAAGGGAGCGTTTGGCTCCTTGCGAGTCAAACTCTCACACCCAACTCAACAATAGGGAGCATCTTACCATTGAGTCACACTCAACTTGTGATAAGTGATGTTAAAAACAATATATAACCTTTAATAAGAAGCGGTTTGGAACCACAAGTTTTGGTTTTGGACTGGTTTCAAAAAACCAAGAATCGTAACTGAACCGGAGGTTCTAGAGCCGGTTTCAAACCAGCCATGTCTACATCCACCAAGTTGTAGGAGCTTATCAAACAATGGGTATATAGTTAATAATGTTGTAAATATCACATTGTATCAATATATGTGGGTGCATAAATGATACGATCCGGATACATATATGTTTCTAACAACGGTAACGAACATGGATTATCTTAATAAATCTTTAGTTTTAAATATTTTTTATTTGTTAAATGAAAATTTATAGTCTTATCATAGTGTTTGATATCTATACATTTATCCATAGATGTGGAGGCTAAGTGCCTGACAGGATATTACTAACTGTTAATTAATGATTGCGTTTAGTTTTCAGTTTTTGCATGTTGAGCCTGAGGTCACCGATTAATTCTAACCTATTGCATCATTTAGAGGTTGCCATTTGGACGGGATGGGTTGAATTTGACCCACTACGAAACCAGTCAGAACCAGGACCGAAACTAAAACTGGACCAGAATGAGGGACCATGCAGTTCAGTTCCGGTTATACGCATTGGAGAATCGAATGGAGCCAGAATCAGAACCATCAGTCTAAAAACAGTAGTTCCAAATCACCTTTCGTTTCTAGTTTTAGAGCCCTACCTTCGTTTCAAGAACTTTCTAGTTAAACCAGAACCAAAATCGTATAGAATTGGACCCGTAAAACTACTCAAAATTGATGGGGGTCGGATCCAGATCTGAAATCAAAGAAAGGACGGGTTGGTCCCAATTCTAGGCCTCCATGGAATCGGAACTGGCAGTCTGGAACCGCCGGTTTAGCATCATTCACACAAACTATATCTCAATTAAGGTTTGTGATCGCTCATTTGAAGCCGGGATACACACTTAAAACATTTTAAAAAATATCGAGGGTGAGTTGGCATCGCGGTTCCAGTCACTGGAACCAGAAATTGCAGGTCCTGACTTTCCATGGGAGGATTAACTCTTTGCTGGCTTTTGATCCACAATTTCGAGAGTTTTATACGAACATGAAGGGCTTACTCTTCATGGCAGGTTCACCATCGCCATCAAACTGTGCTCTTACCATATTGGCATGCTTGCCCGAAGCAACAACAACTAAGCCTTTTCCCATACTAGACGGGGTCGGTTACATGGATTCTTTGTTTCCACAGATCCCTATCGTGCGCCATGTTAGTAGTTAACTCACAATAAGCTAGATCATTCTTTATTGTTTCTTTCCAACACTTTTGTGGTCGTCCTCTACCTCTTTTAATACTTTCCAAATTTAGTTTTTCATACCTTCTTAAAGGTTCTTCCTCTAATCTTCTTTCTATATGTCCAAACCATCTTAAATGATATTCTCTCATTTTATCTTCTATTGGTACCACTCCCAATTGTTTCTAATAACCCCATTATGTATACGGTCTTTTCTTTTACGACCACTCATCCATCCTAATATCTTCATTTATGTTACAAACATCTTTTGTACATGTTATTTTAACTGCCCAACACTCACAACCATAAAACATGGCAGGCCTAATTGTTGCTCTATAATATTTGCCTTTTAACTTTAATGGTATCTTCTTATCATAAAGAATACCTGATGCTTCTCTCCATTTTAACCAACCAGCATTAATTCTATTCGTAACATCTCCATCTATTCTTCCATCACTCTCAAAAATTTACCCTAGGTATTTAAAACTTTCCTTTTCAGGGATGCAATGTGTGCTAATTTTAATTTCTATGTCTTTTGAGGTAACCAAATGATCAAACTTAAATTCCAAATATTTTGTCTTTGCTCTATTAAGTCGAAGGCCTTTGCTTTCTAATGTTTCTCTCCATAGTTCTAATTTTCTATTAATTTTTTCCTTAGACTCCACTAATACAATGTCATCTGCAAATAACATACACCAAGTTACTTCATCTTGAATATGTTTTGTTAACTCATCAATCACCATTATAAATAAGTATGAACTTAAAGTTGATCCTTGATGTAACCCAATATTAACTTCAAAGAAGTATGTCGTTCCTTCATGAGTCCTCACACATGTTTTTGCACATCATACATGTCTCTTATAAGGTTAATATATGTCAATGAGATGCCTCTTTTTAACAAAGTTCTCCAAAGAACCTCTCCCGGTACCCTATCATAAGCTTTTTCTAAATCAATAAATATCATGAGAAGGTCTTTCTTTTTTGCTCTAAAATGTTCCATAAGACATCTCAAAAGGTGAATCGCTTCGATAGTAGATCTGCCTAACATGAATCCAAATTGGTTCTTTGTTGTACTTGATACTTGTCTTAACCTACGTTCGATAATTCTTTCCCACAATTTCATAGTATGGCTCATTAACTTGATACCTCGATAATTCGCACAATTTTGAATCTCCCTTGTTCTTATATATGGGTATAAGTGTGCTTGCTCTTCATTCCTCGGGCATCTTTTGGTTTTTCTATATTTCATTAAATAGTCTTCTGAGCCAAGTGATTCTTATTTCTCCTAGTATTTTCCAAACTTCTATAGGAATATTATATGGTCCTACCGATTTACCACCATTCATATGTTTAAGAGCCTCTTTGACTTCATTCTTTTGAAAACGTCGGTAGAAATTGTGCTTTATATACTTTTATGATTTGGCTAAATCTCATAAGCTAATACTAACATCTTTGTTTTCATTAAAAAGCTTATAAAAATAGTTTTTTCATCTATTTCTTATATTATCATTTGCCACTAGATTTTTTTCATCCTCATCCTTGATGCATCTTAGATAATTAAGATCTTTAGTTTTCTTATCTCTAGCTCTTATCCTAAAAGTATCTCTTTCACCCTCTTTTGAGTTGAGTTTTTCATATAAATCCTCCCAAATTTTAGCTTTTGCTTCACTCATGGCTTTTTTTGCTTTCTTATAAGTCTTTAAAGTTTCACTAGTTTTCTTAGCATAATGTAATTTGTAACATGCCCTTTTTGCCTTATTTTATTTTGCACTACTTCACTCCACCACCAAGCTCTTTTTGTGCCGGGACACCTCCCTTAGATATACCTAACACATCTTTTGCCACTTTCCTAATATGTATAGCCATATTGTTCCACATATCACAGGATATACCAACATAATTCCAAACATCTCCTCGAAGGACTTTTTGTTTAAATATATTTTCTTTATCGCTTTTGAGGTTCTACCATTTAGTCTGAATAGCTCGATGCACTCTTCTCTTCTTTGTCTATTTTTTTATTTGTAAATCCATAACTAAAAGTCGATGTTGGGGGCTTAAGCTTTCTCCTGGAATTACTTTGCAATCTTTAAAACACGCTCTATCTTTTTTTCTACAAATAAAATAATCAATTTGTATTTGTGATAAGCTAGTCTTATAAGTAATTAAATGTACATCTCATTTTTTGAAGATTGTATTGACTATAAAAAAATCAAATACCATAACAAAATTTAAAATCTCCCTACCTTCTTCATTTATATCCCCAAAACCAAAGTTTTCATAAATCCCTTGATATCTTAATGCCTCTTTACCGACATATCCATTTAAGTCTCCTCCTAAACAAATCATCTCCCTTTGTGGAATCCTTTGAATCACCTTATCTAACTCTTTCCAAAAAGTTATCTTTATACCATCTTCTAGTTCTACTTATAGTGCGTAAGCACAAAACAAACTATATTCAAAATCTCTACTCCTCACACTAATTTCAACGTCAAGATTCGATCATCATATCGTTATATATCACCATCTCCTAGAAGTGCTCATAATTTTTATAATTCATGTTATAAAAATTCAACAAAGTTTTAAGTTGTCGAAAGCCTAACACAACCCTCTTTTATCCGGGCTTGGGACCGACAATGCAAGAGTGATCCCGCTCGCCCGAAGCAAATAACTAAATTGCTGCATACAGAAAAGTTTAGTCTGTGAAGAGTCATTTTTCAATCATAGAGAAAAGAGGCGAGTTGAATTAACGGGCCGATCAGCGAGTTTGAACAAAGAACAGTACAACAAGCGACCCCCTAGGAGGACATCTTGAGTAGCACCTGTCTAACCAACCCGTGTCAAGAATGACTCGGTCAAGGTCAGGAGCCCCCAGAGGCACGGGGCGAGCATTTCTGCAGACGCCAGCCAGGTGATCCACTCTTTACAGGTGTTTGCATCAGTGGCCCCAGGACACTCGTTTTGGCTGCAATTAGGCCATGTTTTCTGGGCTGCGTAATCCAGTGTTTGGATTGTTTTTGCGGGTTCAGCCAGAACAGGCTCACGATGCAAACACCCCTTTAGGAAACCGTCAAATGCCAAAGTCTGTAACGCCAAGCCATCCCACAGAGCAAAGGAAAAGTTAAGATTCTTCCAGGGAAGAAAAGCCAAAGAAACAAACAATTGAAAGGAAAATTCAACAGGCAGAATCAAATACCCTGTCAGAAGTCAAGATTACAGGCAAAAATTTTAAGAGTTCCACATCCATGCTACCTGCACGATACTAAAAAGTCTGAAGGACTCCACAATACCCGCTACCAAGTTACGAGACGATATACTAAAAAGTCCAAAGGACTACACATAACCCGCTACCAATTAACAAGACCCAAAAAGCAACCCCATCCTCCAAGAAATCTTTAGTCCAAGATGTGCCTTCACACTGAAATCCTTACTCAAAAAGACAGCAATTTAAACAAGAAACTAGCTAACTTACCCTTGGCTCTGCGGCGATGCCTTGACGGCAGGTGGGGCTCCCGAAGATGCATCATATCCACTATGTTTATTTCCACTTCCATTGCCATCCCCGGTGTAAGCTGGAGGCTGTGGGTATGCATTGTTAGAGTCACCATACGGCGTCTGCCCATAGCCCGCGTGTGAAGCAGGTGCCCCATATGGCTGTTGTGGTCCATATGCACTCTGCGATGACCCATAGCTTGTTGGTCCAGCTCGATGATAACTAGCATCATGTGGCTGGGCATAAACAGTTGGTGCCGACGCAGGTTGGCTGTGCGTGTAACCTGGTTGCGTCGGTGTAGGATAGCCTCCTTGGGAGGTTGGTGTTTGCCCATATGGCACCTGACCTGGAGGCTTCTGTGTGGCAAGGGGCTGACTGTAGCCAGGTTGAGCTCCATAACCTGGCTGAACAGGAGGCTGTGATGTTGCATAACCAGGTTGAGCTCCATAACCTGGCTGAACAGGAGGCTGTGATGTTGCATAACCAGGTTGAGAAGGTGGCATCCCATAACCTGGTTGACTAGATGCCTGAGAAGGATTGGTCAGTGCTGCAGGTGGCGGCTGACTAGTGTATCCTTGCAGCGGTGCTCCTCCAGCAGGTGGTTGTGATGCAGGTGGTGGTGTTTGAGAAGGCAGCCCTTGGATAGGAACTTGTGACCCATAAGTCGAAACAGATCCATCTTTGCTTCCGTAAGACCCTGCAGAGTTGTACTCGTCATAGCCTGGCTGCGGATTAGGCAGTTGCTGCCCCCCGTAACCAGGCACCTGGTAGCCACTATAACCATCCTGACCATAGGCTTGGGGCTGGCCGGCAGGTGGCTGGGAGTAGCCAGATTCACCATAAGTTGGTTGTTGATTGTAACTTCCTGGTGGTGTTTGTCCATAAGGATAAGCAGCACCATCAGCTGGGGTGGCTGGGGCAGTGGAGCCGCCAGTTGGTTGTTGCTGCTGGTTGTAATAATCATAGCCACTACCATGAGAACCCTGTGAAGCCAGAGCACCCGAAGGTTGGTCCCAACTGGAAGAGAATCCTGTGGATGTTTGTTGTGAGGGATAGCTGCCATAAGGTGTTTGCGGCATATTATACTGTGGAGGAGGCCCGGGAAAAGCACCAGGTTGCATGTAGCCATAACCAGACTGTTGCATTGGCGGTTGTCCAGGGGGACCCCAGCTGGTTGGTGGCCGCGGTGGTTGGTAACCCTGTTGACTGTAGCCTCCCATACTGGGATTTCTTACACGGTTCTGCATAAAACAGAGAACATTATATGAACCAGAAACAAACCACAAAAGAAGGTAATAACCAAGAATTTCAATTACAGTAAATCACGAATTCACTTAATACCCTGCCATCGATCTAATAAAACTGAATATAACTCTTACCAACACCAGGAAGGAGAGAACTTACTAGGAGAGACAGCCATCAGATTCCCACAGGCGGCTAATTGCCACACCAAAATGATCTTAACAGGAAATGTCTCAAATGCTATCTTTATTGCGCATGATAAGTAGTAGCATTAGACAAGAATATTTTGCATGGCATAAACCTAAGAGATGAGATTAAAATTTGCAGGTTGGGTTCATACTAAAGGTAGCAATTCAAGCACCAGAAATTGTGAGTCAGTTCCACATGCAATTATGGTGCCTATTTCCATTTAATACAACTAATGAGAATCTTGGGCGTCAAACTAGCATACAGAACCCAAAGAACTATTCAAACCCGAAAGTTAAAACTGCAAAACCCCAATCCATTCCTCATTTGCAGCATTAACGTTATAAAAGAACACATTCATCATACAAATCTTGGACAGGACAATAGCAGCAGAATACTCCAGATTTAAAATGCAAAGGCAAGTCAAAGTGTTCTCTTTACATGAGCAGTTTATTGTTGGTGCGTTGGCAAAAGGTCATGACCAAACCTCAATGTGCATACTTTTCAGGCCCATATGATTTAGTTGTCCGAGTCTCTAAAACTGAAGTCCAAACGGTTCCATCTCTCTGAGGCAGGACATTAAATCCAAAAAGACTTTTCAATTCTGCAGTTGCAACTCCTGAAATATCTGTTGGATCATCTGTCCGTGCTAGAAGATAACTGACAGAACTAGCTTCCATCCTGGCTTCTGTTTTAAAATGCAGAGCATCCATTGCAACATTTGATACTAAGTGCTCCCACTCTAGTCGATAACAATGGTTACGGCCATATACTGCTTTCAATTTTACATTCCCAAAAAGAATCACAATGAACCAATTCCTAATCCAGAGCTATCTATCATGATCAATATTCACAATCAACAACTACGTCAATTTTAGACGAATCAAATTGATAAAGGGACGTCCTTGATTAGAATAAATATTCTATAATTTATTGCGTAGATAATATCTCAATAGAATGCAGAAATTCCTGGATTATTTGGATACATACCAGTCAGAGACAAAGACGAAAGAACAGATATTTATAAGAAAGAAAAAGTTTCATTTATATAACCAAAATAGAGAGGGGTACCAAATTCACGTTCTTCCAAAAGACAAAAAACCAAAACGATGGTCAGACGTATTGACAACACAGGCAGGATTATGAAACTATCGGTAAACAAGGTCATCACTAACAATGCTAGCAAAACAGCTAACAATGCTTAACTCAACCAAATACAATTTGACAAAGAGGAATAAATTACAAAAACCACACATACATCCAGAAAAGGAAAGTTAAAACCGACAACTGCTCACACAACACCAATAAAGATGAACTCCTTTGCAGAAAAGCTACACTGCTAGCCAGAAATGTGTTTTCAGACAGAATAAGATAAATACATTTTATCATGGTGGTCATGGTAAGCATAGACAGATGAAATAATCAGAAGAAACTCTAAGCAGACTATTCTGAAAAGGGTATCTGGATTACAAGACTGGAAAGGTAAACAATGATAAGGAGAAGGCAATAAGATTGAAGAGTCATACTATCATCAATGTGTTGCAAATCAAATTGACATTCTAAATGTGACATCAGAAAAGAAAACATTCAGAAATGTGTCTGATTGACAAGTCACATAAGGAGATTCGTATTGGTAATTGGAATATCGGAACATTGGTCGGCAAGTTAACGGAGGTGGTAGATAAAAATGTTTACAAGAGACAAAGTGGGTTGAAGAAAAAGCAAAAGTGAATGAGAATACAAGTTTTAAATTATGGTACTCAGGAAAGAAAAAGGTTTGAAATTGAGTTGGTATTATTATAAATAAAAATTTAAAGGATAGTGCGGTAGACATGTAGAGGTTTTGAATATAGTTTGTCGTTATGCACCCTAAGTAAGTTTATAAGATAGTATAACAAAGCTTTTGGAGAGGAGTTAGATAAGGTAATTCAAAGAATTCTACAAAGAGAAATGATTGTTTGGGAGGAGACTTAAAAGGACATGTCGATAAAGAGGCATTAGGATATAAAGATATTAATTCAAACTATGGTTTTGGAGATATAAATGAGGAGGATAGGAAGATTTTAAATTTTGCTATGACTTTTTATCTCTTTATAGCCAATATAATTTTCAAAAAATGACATAAAAATTTAATTATGAATAAGAGTGGTTTGTCACAAACACAAATTGATTATTTTCTTTGTAAAAAAAAAGATAGATCGTGTTTAATTATGAATAAGAGTGGTTTGTCACACACACAAATTGATTATTTTGTTTGAAAAAAAAGATAGATCGTGTTGTAAAAATTGCAAGGTAACTATTCAACATCGACTTTTAGTAATGGATTTGCATGTAAAAAGTGCACAAAGAAAAATAGAGTGCATAGAGTTATTGAGACGGTGGAACATCAAATGTGAGAAAAAAGATATATTTAAACATATAGTTCTTCAAGGAGATGTTTGGAATTATGTACATACACCTTTTGATACGTGGAACAATATGACTATACAAATTAGGGAAGTGACAAAAGATGTGTTAGGCGAATCTAAGGAAAGCATACCGGCATAAAAAGAAGTTTGGTGGTGGAATGAAGTGGTGTAAGATAAAATTAAGGCAAAGAAGGCATGTTACAAATTACATTATGCCAAGAAGACTAGTGAAACTTGGGAGACTTATAAGACCGCAAAGAAAAAAACGAAAAAGATTGTTAATGAAGCAAAAGTCAAAATTTGGAAAGATTTATATAAAAAGCTTAACTCAAAAGAAGTGAAAGATGCATCCAAGATGAGGATGAGAAGATTCTATTGCCGAATGATGATATCAAAAATAAATGAAAAAATTATTTCTATAAGCTTTTTAATGAAAATACAAATTTTTAGTATTAACTTAGGAAAGTTAGCCAAATAAGAAAAGTATATAAACTACAATTTCTATCGGTGTATTCAAAAGAATAAAGTGAAAGAGACTCTTAAATATATGAAGGTTGGTAAACTTGGTGGACCAGACAATATTCTTCCATAAGTATGGAAAACCCTAGGAGAGACGGGACTCACTTGGCTCGACTATTTAATGAAATATGAAAAACCCAAAGATACTCGAGGAATGGAGAGTGAGTACATTTATACTCATATATAAGAACAAAGAAGACATTCAGAATTGTGTGAATTATCGAGGTATCAAGTTAATGAGTCATAATATGAAATTATGGAAAAGAATTATCGAACATAGGTTAAGACAAGTATCGAGTACTAACATAGAACCAATTTGGATTCATGCCCAACATATCTACGCGATTCACATGTTGAGACGTCTTATGGAACATTTTAGAGCAAAAATGAAGAACCTTCACATGATATTTATTGTTCTACAAATATCTTATGATAGGAGTGCCAAGAGACGTTCTTTGAAGAATCTTGGAAAAAAGAAGTATCCCATTGACATACATAAATCTTATAAGAAACATATACGATGGTGCAAAAACATAGGTGAGGACTCACGAAAGAACGATAGAGTCATTTGAAATTAATATTGGGTTCCATCAGGGATCAACTTTAAGTCCATATTTATTTATATTGCACATTGATGAGTTAACAAAATATATTAAAGATGAAGTGCCTTAGTGTATGTTATTTGTAGATGACATTGTGGTAGTAGATGAGTCTAAGCAAAAAGTTAATAGGAAATTATAACTACATAGAAAAACATTAGAAAGTAAAGGCTTCCAACTTAGTAGAATATAGATAGAATATAAGGAATGTAAGTATGATCATTTGATTATTTCAGAGGACATAGAAATTAAGATTGACACACATTACATCAAAAGAAAGGTTTTAAATGCCTAAAATCAATTTTTTAGAGGAAGAAAAATTGATGGAGATGTTACACATAGAATTAATGCTGGTTGGTCAAAATAGAAAGGGGCATCAGGTATTCTATGTGATAAGAATATACCATTAAAGTTGAAAGGTAAATATTATAGAGCAACAACAATTAGACTTGCTATTTTTACGGTGATGGGTGTTGGGCATTTAATCATCAACATGTACGAAAGATGTTGAGATGGATGAGTGGTTACACAAGAAAAGAGCATATGCATAATGAGGTTATTAGAAACAAAATGGGAGTAACACCAATAGAGGATTAAATGAGGAAAAATCGCTTATGATAGTTTGGACAGGTAAAAAGATAACCAAAGGACACTCCCGTAAGAAATAAAAAACTAGATTATGAAAATGTAAAAAAAGAAGAGGACGACCACAACAGTGTTAAAAAGAAGCAATAAAGAATGTTCTAGCTTATATCGAGTTAACTAGTAGCATGGCACATGATAGGGCCCGATGGAAACAAAGAATCCATGTAGCCGACCCATCTAGTATGAGAAAAGGCTTAGTTGTTGTTGTTGTTGTTATTGACAAGTCCCATAAGTGGTCGAGGACCCAACATTATCCTTATCTAGTCTCACCAAGGAACTAGAAGATGAGTGATTATCAATTACGAGTCCTATCATATTTTCTCAAATAAACATATATATAATGAAATCCCACCGTGCACAGCCTCATGCATTCTCAAAAGACTCATAGCTTCCTAAGCAAGATACATATAATTGAGGTTGAAGGCCGTACCAGCATTTATCTATCCAGATACCCAATTGCAGTTGTTTCAATCCGGAACCATGTATGCCTCACGAAGACAATTTATAACATTACAAGCAGACCTCTAGAAAATTATCAAGAGTGATTGAGTCCCCACGTTGTACTTATGTTCACAAGTAAGGTAGCAGATTAGCAGAATAAAATCTTGGGGAAAAGCTAAATATAGATGGATAACTTTTTCAGCTAGACAAAATCTGAACATCATAAATAACATCCACACAATTACTTATCCACAAGGTTGTAACATCATCTTACAAGAATAACTATGACCCTACGCTCATGACCTGCATTATAACATATCTGGCGGCTAGCTGCAGCTACATAACCAAGGACAAGAATCTACAGACGAATCCTCATCTTTATCATCTTAAATAGCAGGCCAAAATCCATATTACAAAGTTCCAACCAAATATTAACCACAAGAGTGTCAAGAAGCTTGCAGATGATATCTTCATGTTCACTTCACAGGGGCCAATGTCAAGTATATACAAATACCACTTTAAAGAGAACTCAACTTAAAAATAACAACTTCAAATTCCAATGTTTGGTAGGTAAGAGATTTACGCAACTAATCTAAAAGCAAGCAGACATGCTATCCTGCATGTCCACTGAGTCAAATGCTGCAAAAGCAAAACATAGAAACCAAAGCCCTGCCTTTATCATAGACCACTGTTTTCCAAATTATGACGGGTCATTTCCATCACCAAATCTTCCAGATGAAATTTTCCTTCTCTAGCAACAATGCATTTAAGGATCATGCAAGACACATATAAGACAATAAAACTGCAATACGTAACAGAACATGTTAAGATTATACGTGCATTTGTTTATAGGCATATCTTCATTAAACAACCTCGTTCCAAATGTACAACACGGTTACAGTTTCAAAAAAAGAATCACATATATATGTGCATCTAACTCTATTCAAAGTGTACTTGCTCTCCATTCCTCGGGCATCTTTTGGTTTTTCCATATTTCATTAAATAGTCTTGTGAGCCAAGTGATTCCTATTTCTCCTAGTATTTTCCAAACTTCTATTGGAATATTATATGGTCCTATCGATTTACCACCCTTCATATGTTTAAGAGCCTCTTTGACTTCATTCTTTTGAATACGTCGATAGAAATTGTGGTTTATATACTTTTCTGATTTGGCTAACTCTCCTAAGCTAATACAAACATCTTTATTTTCATTAAAAAGCTTATAAAAATAGTTTTCCATCTATTTCTTATATCATCATTTGCCACTAGAATTTTTTCATCCTCGTCCTTGATGCATCTAACATAATCAAGATCTTTAGTTTTCTTATCTCTAGCCCTAGCTATCCTAAAAATATCTCTTTCACCCCCTTTTGAGTTGAGTTTTTTTATATAAATCCTCCCAAATTTTAGCTTTTGCTTCACTCATAGCCCTTTTCGCTTCCTTCTTTGCATTTTTATAAGCCTCTAAGGTTTCCCTAGTTTTCTTAGCATAATGTAATTTGTAACATGTCCTTTTTGCCTTGATTTTATTTTGCACTACTTCACTCCACCACCAAGCTTCTTTTTGTGCCGGTACACCTCCCTTAGATACACCTAACACATCTTTCGCCACTTTCCTAATATGTATAGCCATATTGTTCCACATATCACAGGGTGTACCAACATAATTCCAAACATCTCCTTGAAGGACTTTCTGTTTAAATATATCTTCTTTCTCGCTTTTGAGGTTCCACCATTTAGTCTGAATAGCTCGATGCACTTTTTTCTTCTTTGTCCATTTTTTTATTTATAAATCCATAACTAAAAGTCGATGTTGGGTGGTTAAGCTTTCTCCTGGAATTACCTTGCAATCTTTACAACACACTCTATCTTTTTTTCTACAAATAAAGTAATCAATTTGTATTTGTGATAAGCCACTCTTATAAGTAATTAAATGTTCATCTCGTTTTTTGAAGATTGTATTGACTATAAAGAGATCAAATGCCATAGCAAAATTTAAAATCTCCCTACATTCCTCATTTATATCCCCAAAACCAAAGTTTCCATGAATACCTTGATATCCTAATGCCTCTTTACCGACATGTCCATTTAAGTCTCCTCCTAAACAAATCATCTCCCTTTGTGGAATCTTTTGAATCACTGTATCTAACTCTTCCCAAAAAGTTATCTTTATACTATCTTCTAGTCCTATTTGGGGTGCGTAAGCACAAACTATATTCAAAACCTCTGCTCCTAACACTAATTTCAACGTCATGATTCGGTCCCCATATCGTTGTATGTCTACTACACTATCCTTTAAATCTTTATTTATGATAATATCAACTCCGTTTCGAGCCTTTTCTTTACCTAAGTACCATAATTTAAAACATGTATCATCTATCTCCTTTGCTTTTTCTCCAACCCATTTTGTCTCTTGTAAACATAGAATATGAATCTTTCTTTGAATCATAGTATCTACCATCTTCGTTAGCTTACCGGATAATGTTCTGATATTCCAAGAACCAATATGAATCTTATTATCTAGGACTAGCTTCCTTACCCCCGCATCTGTCCATAATCAAAATACGGAGACCCTCTCTAAAAATTATTCCCTACATTCGGGCGACAATGTAGCGGGACTAACTTCTTTACCCACACCCGTCCATGGACTACCTAAGCCACGATACGATACAGTAAGATACAGGTTATCGTGCCATATCGTACGATACGGGCGATACGCCCAAAAAAATTTCAAATTTCTTTTTTCAAAATTTTTTTTCAAAAAAAAAATTCAAATTTTTTTTCAAAAAAAAAATTCAAATTTTTTTTTGCATGTTTCTGCCCTCTCTTCCCCTCTCTTCACTTCCCTTAAAGGCATCCTCCAATATGCTTATAATTTGGGTTTATAATTTCATTTATTTAATAAGAATAATGTATAAAAAAAATTATGACAAAATCATTTCCCTTTCTGTTACAACTTTTAGGTATATTTTTGCTAACAGTTTCTAATTTCATAAGCTCGTAAACAATTAAAAACATTTAGTTCTCTCGGTTCATTGAGTAGGGATTTCACAACTTCACTATTTTAGGGTTCACGTTACATGACTTCCATTAAGTTGAACATGATCAATGTGTGTGAGGCTTAACTCAGTCCGTGAAGTGAGAAATGAAGCTCATGCATTAGTTAAAAAGCTAGTCTCCAATAAGAGAAAAAGGGGACATCATCAAGTAATAATATCCATCATTGAGGTGTCATAGACTCAATAATCAAAGAAATGGAGCTCTTTGTTTTGCTCACATATGAAAATTAGCAAATATGACAACTACATGTACAAAGATAGCAGTTTGTTAATTTTGATATATTAGATGAGTGGATTATGGAAGATAACGAAGAAAATACACTCCTAAGTCCTAACTGAAAAAGACATTGCATGAATTAATTTGAAGTGCAACAACATCATCAAGGAGAAGATGAAGATTATTTAGTTAATGATCCTGATACAAATTTACAATATGTAAAATATAAATATATTTCATTTTTTGATTCAAAATATATAATTTTGGATGCAATTGTTCAATATTAAATGTTCAATTTGTGCTAAACTTTGCATTATATGAATTTAAAGCAATTACCAGATTTTTTCAAAATTTTCCAGAATTTTCTTGATTTTTTTCGGATTTTTACTAATTTTATTGATTTTTTAAATAATTGTTATAGTTTTTTAATATTAAAGTACGATACGATACGCCCGTATCGTGGAGCCCAGCGATACGCGATACAATATGCGTCAGACAACACTGGTTCTAACCCACCTATACACCATGTGAAAGCCGATAACACGTGTTAAAGCTCCAGTTAGGATTGGTTTAGAATATAATGTATGCTTCAGTAAGCTGACAGGACAGTTTTGCAGCACAAGGCATATGTACCATATACTAAACCAGTAAACTCTGCATAAATATCTTCAAACTGAAGTAGTGCAGGGTTCTGTCATTTATGATTAAAGAATTTAGATGATCAGAGAATAGCACGGATTGTATCTGTCATGATTTGACAAAGGGCAAAACCCTCCACAGCCATTAGCAATTCCAGAAAACTTTTCAGGGTGAGTTGGATGCCCACATTTTAACCATGGGCTACATCTATGTCACATGGGTGCGGGTGCGAGATACGGCAAATTTCAAAAATTTTGAGTGTGACGACACGGCTAGGGTATATAATATTATATATAATATATAATATTCATGCTACATAAACCAATCATAATACAACTAGTATTTGCTAATTTTGGGTGCACGTAGGTATCAATTAGCAAGTTCCCTCATAATGATCTGAAACTTACAATGATTTTACGAGCTGCAAAATATCCAAGTTATGGATTCAAAGAGTTTCGAGATCTTTTGTAGGATATAACATATACTAGTATTTGTGCTAGGATCCACTAGTGATGTCATACTCTTATGTTCTATTGATCTGGCAATGTTCATGGTCTTTAAATGTGTTTGGTGACAGAGATTATTCTGTGCAAAGGCATATAGTATGGAGTCCAATTGTTCGCACCCAAAATGATTCAAGCAACTTTATATTGTATAAAGCTTGCTTTCTTTTCTCTAAATTGTTTTTACTGGAAGCATTGTTGACCAGGACTTCTCTAAGAGTTCCCTGGGGAAAAACTTTAAAATCTTCTGATTTTGACAAACATGAGAAAGTCAAAGGACACCAGGTGACATCATTGGTACAAGATAAGAAAATGGAGATCGATAAAAGTCAAAAAATCAATTGAGAATCGTTGATCTATAATCGGCAAATGACACGAGATAGTGGTACCAAAATACTTCACAAAGTGGGGCAAGATTCCAATTTCCTTAAGTAGTTATATCAATAAAATCTTTAAGTGCTGAATAAGAGGTTTCATAAGTTCCACTCCAAATAAAATTAAACCATAAAATTAGAAACTAGCATATGCTACTGCTACCAAACAAATAATAAAGTACACTAATCAAAGAAAGATAAGCATTTGTCCAAGCACAAAGATGTGAAAGCATTCATTCAAACACGTACACACAAACAACTAAATAGAAAGCCACAGACAGTGCCCCAGTAGATTATGAATATAGTTCCAACATTGTTTTCCCAATTACTTTGAAGTACGCCAATTTGTTTTCCTCATTAGAAAAGTCATACTATTACCAAAAGGTTAGTTGACAGAGAAGAATAACTCCCAAGGTATCCGCTTGCACATTTCTTGGTCAGTCAAAATCATGACCAGCAATCACTAAATGCAGAGGAGACTAGAAAGGTTCAAGCTCAATATCCTTTATTATCAAGACAGCTTATGGTGAATGATGCATTAATATACAAAAAGAAAATGTCCACCTAAAATGCTGACAGTGCCTAAGTGGAGAAAAATGAAATAGCAGAACCAGTGTTGTCCGTATCGCACCGTATCGTACGATACGGTGCGATACGTATCGTATCGTGGGCCACCACGATACGATACGGGCCCCCGTATCGCAGGTGCGGGCGTATCGCACCGTATCGCACGATACGGTGCGTATCGCCCGTATCGTACGATACGGGCGATACGCCCTGGGACCCTTATAAAGGGTCCCGGGCCGAGAGAAACCCGCGATTTTTCGCGGGTTTCCTCTCTCCTTTTGGGTTCTTCAAGCTCCCTAAGAGTCGGTTTTCGCCTCCTTGGTGTTCAAAGCTCTAAAATCGTGCCCTACGGTGTCCGTCCAAGCCTCCAAACTCGGATTTAGGTATATTTTTAATGTTTTTTTCCTTTTTTTCCTTTATATTTATTGTTTTTTGTGTTATTTCGGGTTTTTTTTTTAATGACAAAATATGAAGTTATTAAGTGTGTGTATACGATTTTTATTGCATTCATGAAGTGGGAGATACTCGATTTGAGTGTTATTTGAAGATTGGGGGATTTACGAAGTGCTTTTATTTTCAGGTTTTTGTTTGAATTAAAGTACTCCATTGAGATGGCAGGAAGGGGTGGTAGAGACTCTCATTCAAAGTCTGATGATCCGGCATGGCAGTGGGGTATACCAGTTGAGGGTTCAAGGTTAAAAATCAGATGTTTATTTTGTGAAAAGGTGGTTAGTGGTGGAATTTCAAGGTTGAAACACCACCTAGCAGGAACCAGGAAAGAAGTTGCTCCATGCACAGGCAGAGTTAGAAGTGTGCCAGAAGGTATTAAATGGCAATGCTTGTAGATGATTGAGAGCATACAGGAAAGGAGACAACAAAAGGATGATTTCCAGATGTGTGAAGAAGCTGATGATGCTACTGCCACTGGAGTTGGATTCACTGATAGTTTGCCTTCAGATGCTAGAACAGATATTGGTAGTAGCAGTTCGCGAGCACCTAGCAGAGGAAAGAGGGTTGCATCTGAAGACTTTGGAGGTGGCAGAAGAGGAAGTTCAAGAAGGAGTAGAGGAAGAGCTTCTTCTTCTAGCATACATTCGTTCTTTCCTCCTTCCACTACACCTGGTGCTCAGCCAGGAATTCGTGCTGCTATGGCTTCAGAACAACTGCACGATCAAGCAGACCTTGCAGTGGGCAGATGGTTTTATGATACATGCATTCCATTTAATGAAGCAAACAGTTTTCATTTTCAAGCAATGGCAGATGCAATTGCTAACATTGGTCCAGGATACAGGATGCCCTCTTATCAAGAGTTGAGAGGAAAGATATTAGATCATACCGTGATTGAAGTGCAGCAATACTGTTCGACTTTGAGACAATCGTGGAAGGAAACAGGATGCACTATCATGGCAGATGGATGGACCGATAGGCGAGGAAGGACATTGCTAAACTTTCTTGTATATTGTCCTAAAGGACTCATGTTTTTGAGATCTCTAGATATGTCAGAGGAGAGGCACACTGCAGAGATCCTACGAGAGGAATTTGATAAAGTTATACAAGAGGTTGGGCTAGAAAATGTAGTCCAATTGATTACAGATAATGCAGCTAACTACAAAGCAGCCGGAAAGGAGTTAGCTGATATTTATGGGACTTTCTACTGGACACCATGTGCAGCCCATTGTTTAGATCTCATCCTCGAGGACATCGGTGAGATGGATGAAATAAAGGCAGCAACTGAGTGTTGCCAAGATATTACAAAATTTATTTACAACCATGCATTTGTTTTATGTATGATGAGGAGATACACAGAAGAGCTTCTTCGCACAGCTGCAACTCGGTTCGCAACAAACTTCTTATCTGTACAGAGTATTGTGAGACAGAAGCAAGCTTTAAAGAGAATGTTCTCCTCAGATGAGTGGCAACAATTTGCAGAGTTGCCACAAAACAGAAGGAACAGAAAGTTAAATGAGATTGCAGAAACGGTTTTTAGAAGTTCATTTTGGAATGCATGTATCAGATTATTGAAAATTACTTGTCCTTTAGTGAAAGTTTTGAGATTGGCTGACAGCGAGGAGAAACCATCTATGGGCTACCTTTATGAATCCATGGACAGGGCAAAAGAAGCAATCAGAAATAACTTTAATGGAAAAAAAGAGATTATGTGCCCGTGTGGAAAATAATTGATAGTAGATGGAATAAACAATTGCATCAGCCTATTCATGCAGCAGCCTACTATCTAAACCCATCATTGAGGTACTCAGCAACCTTCAAAAGGGACGGTGAGGTTAATCGAGGAATCATTGAATGCATCGACAGATTAGTCCCTGATGAGAGCATAGTAGATGCGATACATCGAGAGATGGAGATATATGATAATGCTCTTCACTTGATGGGTTTGCCTGTTGCAATTCGCAACCGCTCTACGATGCGTCCAGGTACATTGTTTATTTTCATATTTAAGTTCCATCTTACATTACTGTAGATTATTATGTCTCTAATGTTTATATTTTCTTTACAGATGTTTGGTGGAACAGGTTTGGAAGTGATTGTCCAAACCTTAGAGATTTTGCAGTTAGAGTCTTAAGCCAAACCTGTAGTGCAACAGGTTGTGAAAGAAATTGGAGTGTTTTTGAACACATCCATACAAAAAAGCGCAACAGGTTGGAACACAAAAGGCTTAATGATTTGGTTTATATTCGTTGTAACATGCGCCTTCGTGAAAGGTAATGTTGTATTACTTTCAAATTTTCAATTCGATATTATTTAACTTCAGTTTTCAATTGTTAATATTACTTACTAATTGTTTATCTTTGTTTGTGTCGTAGGCAATTAAAAAAAGTAAATAGAGAAGAAAGTCAGTTCGATCCAATAAGTTTGGATAATTTTGATATATTAGAAGATTGGGTTATGGAAGACACTGAAGAAAATGCCCTCCTAACAGAAGAAGACGTTGCCTGGATTAATTTGGAAGGAGCGCAACAACATTATGGAGATGAAGAATTTGATTTTGAAGAAGGTGTGGGCGTGGCTGATGATGATGAGGATCTGCAACAAGGAGAAGATGAAGATTATTTAGTTGATGATCCTGATTACAATTTGTAAAATGTAACATTATATGTAACTGTAGTGTACTGTAAAGTGTAAACTATGTCTGTATTTTATTTTTTGGATTCAAAATATATAAATTTGGATGCAATTGTTCAATGTTGAATGCTCAATCTGTACTAAACTTACATTATATGAATTTAAAGCAATTATCAGATTTTTCCTGATTTTTTCTTGATTTTTTTCGATTTTTTTCGATTTTTTATTAATTTTTAATTATTTTTACATTATTTTAATATTAAAGTACGATACGATACGATACGATACGATACGCCCGTATCGTGGAGCCCAGCGATACACGATACGATACGCGTCAGACAACACTCTGCAGAACAAGTACTAGGAGAATGGAAAAGAAAGGAACTCGAATGCCACAACATACGTCACTGATAACTTCATTGACTAATTGTTTCGCAATTTCAAGCTGTTCTTTGGAGCCATCGATTTGAACTGTCCTCTCATTTGAGGTATCGCCAGGAGGAAGATGAAGGGGAATAATCTGCAACATTTGCAATCTAGCACACATAAGTATCATATGATAGTTTATGAGCAACACAAAGCTACTGCAGCACATAGGAGACGAGAAGAAGACACAATACATACCTGAATTCGTGCTCCAGACCTGCTCTGCATACTTTTTATAGTCTCACCCCCTTTACCAATGATCAGCCCAACCTATCAGAAGAACATCATTACCACTATTAGAGATAAAGGAATCCCATACTACAAAATAGTAGAGACTAACTATACATGTCACTCCTGCTCCAGAAGGAGGAGAGATATGGAAGCAAAAGCCATGAGCTTGCCTTGTTGTTGGCAACCTTCATAACGAACTGCTCAGTTCCAGGTGTAACAGTATTGAACCTTCTCGCAGCAAGTATGCTAGAGCCTCCTGCTTCTGCCTGAAGAGGTGTTGAAACTTCAATCATAACACCATGAATCTAACCAAAAACATGAACTCAGACAAGAAAACATACAAACATCAGTTGTCCCAATATAATACCTCTGACAAAACATCATTTATCAGCTGCTCAGCTTTGCTAATCTGCTCTGGAGTGCCCATGAGTTCTACAGGCCTAGTTGGAGCATTAGGATCAGCATCCATATCTCTTGTCACTTGAATCCTTGCCCCTGATTGAAGTTGAAGGTATTTGATTGTTTCACCACTCTTTCCAATTATCACTCCAACCTGATTATCAAGATTGTACAGTTTTGGTCAAGCCCCAAACATAAAATTTACAAATGGATGCTCCAGTCAAACCGCATTACCCTTCCATTCGGTACATCAATTTTTTTACTGGTACTATGATAACCATATGAACTCATCTGTGAGCCAAAGCCAAGTGAGCCAGTCTGTGAACCAGAGATGGGAAAGCCCGAGGGTTTTTGAGCATGATCTGGAAAGAATAAGATGAAGGGACGTAAATGTCACTCCACATCAAGTGAAATCTAAAGTATATTATACTAATCTCACTTACATAAACCACATACAAACAAAAGAAACTGCCCACGCTCACGTATATAAAACCTCAAAAAACAATACTACACCTCAAGATGCTAAGAGTATGCAGAAAATTTAAAGCTTCAAAGATGGAATAGAGTTAGCCCAAAGAATAAGCTCAATAAACAACAAAAAAACCGAACATAAGCAGGTGAGAGAGAGAATGCTTTAACCTTCCTATTAAGACGCTTCAGGATAGCTTAAAAATATAATAATAGGAGAATCCATACTTGGCAAATATACGCAGAACAATTTTGAACATTTAACAAACACAACGTCAGACACAACAGAAAAACTAAGAATGAAAAAATGCAAAGAAAAAGGAAAAGAAATCGAAAAACGCAAAGGAACTGCAAAATGGCATTCCTTAACATCAAATCACAGTCGGCGGCAGCACAAGAAAAACGCGCACATATCTATATAACCCCGTAGAAGAAAACGTCTATACACCAAAGCGGAGGCCCTATAAACGAGACTCGGCTTAGAATTTGCAAATCAACGGCAAGTGAGGGAAACACCAATACCGACAACTCAAAAACAAAACTTAAAATAAAACAAAGACGATAAAACCACGGTCTTGCGACATTAAAACCGTAACTACCGTTAAGACACAGAACCGTAATTATCCCGAACAGCATGACAGCCCAGTCTCTAGGCACAATTCATGACAACAAGCCAAAACAAATCTTCCACGCATTACATTAAAAAGGTTTACAATTAGCAAAGACAATATAACCACGGCCTCACCTTCACTCTCCTCGAAACCACCATTCTCGACACGCGGCCGCTTTGCCTCTGCGTTGCTGAAGAGACGGGCAGCTATCTCCTGCGCCTTCTGCTTCGCAAGCTGGATCTCATCTATGGCCGGAGGCACGCTGTTGTAGGAAGGCGGCGCCTGAGAGTCCGAAAGCGGCGACGTGATCGGCGCCGAGAACCCGGTCGATCGACGCGGAGGCGGAGCCGACGAGGGATGCGAGTCATCGAACTTCCTCTTGCTGTCCGACTTCGATCCGTACTGCAGATCGTCCGACATCTTAGCCCCGCAAGAACCCTCCGAAATGATCGACGAAATTGGACAAATCGTAGACAAGAGTCCGAAGTTCGAAGGCTGGGTGAAGAGAAGCAAAAGACGAAGACGATAAGCAGCCCGGGAACCGCCGATGCGATTGCAGAAGAAAGTCAAAACCTAGAAGCCTTATTACGACATGAATAGGGAAGACCAAAGCTTCTTGGAGCCGCAGAATCGCACTGTAGATCAGAAGAAATCCTGGATGATGACTAGGAAGGATTTACTCTCTCCCTCTCTCTCTCGCAAGCAACATATTTTGTCGCGGTAAACCCTAGAGAGAGATTTATACCGCACATTTTCTTTCCGGACCCGTTTATACCGTGCTTGCAAACCAGCTAATGCCAAAGATAATGCAAAGTTTAACGCTACAAAGACACGCGTAGGATTCGGTATCAGAAATTGTCGCTCGTCGCCGGAGGGTTGAACTTGATTCGTCTCGTGTCTCCTGCCCAGTTACGGTCGGCAAGCATTCCTCTCCCTCCGGTCTCGAGAATAGGGGTGACCGATCGGAGAAATCAAGTTCGGTTCGGTTTTCTTAAATATCGGTTTGGTTTTGGTTTAAATTTTAAAAGTATTTGTGTTTACGGTTCGGTTTCGGTTTTATAGGATTCATAATAAAAAATCTGAATAACTGATATATTTAACATTAAACCCCTCTCTTCCGTGTCCTAATTTTTTCTTTTTTTTTTGTCACAATGTTTCTTGGTCGCCCTTCCACAACCACCATGAACCTCTTGAGCATAGGTTGTCTCTTCTTCTCTATGAACCATGTGAGCACGACTGTAGAAGTAGAAACCATCGCTTTGGTATGGACAAATTGATGAGAATGATCTTCATCACTAACAATCGGATCGGTTGACGACAATCACCGACAACAATTTCTTATGAATGTTTTCCATTTTTCACGCTAAATTCCTCTAATTTGGGGTTTCAGTTTTGATGTTGCTTTTCAGATTGCATGACTGATTTTGGGTTCGATTACTAAAGGGAACTGACCAATGCACATCCATACTTAAAGTGCTCTCTATAGAAAGAGAAAAGAGTACCTGAAATTGATTCATCTTGTCCCTCTTTCTATCGGTTTGATGCCAAAAATAATGCAAGTTTTGGCACGAGTAGGATTCGTTAGCCATAATTGTTTCAAGTTGCCTAATGACTTTAAATGATTTGAACACAAAGGAAGATTATTAAAGAAAGCTCCAATAAAAAGGTATGATATACTAAATTGTGAAAATGTTAAAAGAAAAAGAAAAAGATCACAAAAGCGTTGGAAAGAAACAATAAAAAATACTCTAACTTATGTTGAAGTTGTTTTGGTGAGTTGAAAACAATATCATTTTGGTTCATGTTTGTTACATATGATAACTATTTATATTACACATTGGATAATAATGATAATATTCACCCTAGTGGAAGGACTTTATCCTCTCACTCGGCGATGAGTGTGTGAAGAGAGAAAGAGATGATTTGCATGATCATTACCAACAACCAAGTGATAACTCGAAGGTAGAGATTGACTTAGAACATATGTCTTATGGCTTTGCATTTAATCTGTCTTTATTGCTTTTACTCTCTTTTATTTGCCGTGTTGCATGATATGAATTAAATAAATGTGAAGACCCGCTGTAGGCTTTAACATCCAAAAGAGGAGCCCAACTCATATTCTTTGTTGAAAGTTCTTGCGTCTTATCATGTACAGCCTTAGGCTTGTGAATGAACCTAGCTACCTGTGTTTCGTACCTTGGCTCATCACAAGTGTGATAAAGCTCGTTCTCATTTGGGATGGCTCATGATCCAAATGAAACCCATACAAGCTGGTTATGAGGTCATACCTTTGAACAAAATGCGTGTTTTGCTTCACATGTATCGTTAAGCAAGCATATAAGATCACAATCTCTTCCTCTTTCTTTTTTTTTCTCTCTCTCTCTCTCTCTATATATATATATATAAATATATATAAAAGGGGACAGAGAAGTGGCCATCAATACTTGTCATTGGCATTGGGTTCGACAATTTAGGTCGATCTGGGTAAAAGCAGTATTTGTGCCCTCTATAACTCCTATTCATAGAGGTGTGCGTGTCTATAGAGAGGGGATAAGACAAGAAAATGTATACACAAATATATATATATATATATATATATATGTGTGTTATATATATATATATATGTGTGTGTGTGTGTGTGTGCACGAGCATCAAACCGAACCTCTGTCAGTTTTTCTTTCTTCTAGAAGGAAAAAGATCTGAGTCATGAGCGTGACAAAAACAAAGATATGAGATAGATGTGTAAGCACATAAGAAAAGATCATACCAGACCGGTAATGAAGAATATTAAAAACAATTTGATCAGAAATTGAAATTTTGAAAGTTACATTAATATATAATAAAATAAAAAAACATTTAAGATGGTTCAAACACGTAGATATGGGTTAAGATGATTCAAAGGCATAAAAATACTACTAAAGGTAGTTTTGATGAAGATAAATAATCCAGGTAGGTGCCCCATCTAATACGAGAAAAAGCTGGATCGAGTGAAGGAACTGACAGGAGGGGAGGGAAGAATCAACAAGAACAGATCCAAGGAAATGAAGAATCAACAGGTCTTATCTCAGCCGATGCAGAATTTGGAGCCTTTCTCGATAAAGGGAAGATACACAATGAAGTGAAAGAAGAAATTCAGAACGGCAGTCCAAACACAAGTCAAGACGCCGATGATGAGATCAAGGTCATTCAACTACGAGAGAAGTAGTAAGAGGGGACACCAACAAACATAACAGCAAACTCAAATGCATTAAGCAAGAAGGTGAAAGAAGCTTGTGCAAGCATTGACATGTATGATATAAATATCTCGTTTCTTTTAACCATATCATGAACAAAGTAGTACTTAACCATTACATGCTTGCTTCGAGAGCTATTAACTTCATTCTTAAGAATAATTGTTGTATTGTTCTCTTACTAAATGACAACCGGCTCATTGGCTATATCCAACTTTAAATCAAGTCTGAAACAACTTATCCAAACGACACGCATAGCCATACAACAAGCAACATACTTAGCTTCTTGCGTATGCAATGCTACACAATCCTCTTTCTTGCAAGCTTAAGAAACAATTTTACCTCCAAATAAAAATATTTGTCTAGAGATTGATTCGTTTGATTTGGTGTTATCTTTACTCCCAACAAAGTCAACATACGAGTATCCTACCGGTTTTAGTTAATATGCTTGAAAACACAGTTTCAAGTCTTTTGTTCCTGTGAGATATCTTAGAATCCTTTTCAAATCTATCAAATGATACCAACCAGGATTACTTTGGTATCTACTTGTATACAACATAGCATATATCAAGCTACCAACAACTTGTATATAATCATTTTTTGAAGATTGTGTTAACTATAAAGAGATCATATGTCATAGCAAAATTTAAAATATTTCTTTCTCATTTAAATCTCTAAAACCATAGTTTTCATGAATATATATGTATCATAATTCTTCTTTACCGACATGTCTATTTAAGTATCCTCTCAAACAAATCATCTCTTTATGGAATTTATTGAATTAATTTATGTAACTCCTCTCAAAATGTCTTCTTTACATTATCCTCTAATCGTATGTGGGGTGTATATGCGTAAACTATATTTAAAGCCTCTACTCCTAACACTAATTTCACCTTCATAATTCGATCCCTATATCGTTGTATATATACTGTATTATTCTTTAAATCTTTATTTATAATAATACCAACTCCATTTCGAATCTTTTTCTTTCATGAGTATCTAATTTAAAACCTTTATTCACAATCTCCTTTGCTTTTTCTCAAACACACTTTGTCTCTCGTAAACATAGAACGTAAATCTTTCTCCTAATTATAGTATCTACCACCTCCATTAGCTTGCTAATCAATGTTCTGATATTCAAAGTATCAATACAAATCTTATTAACTAAGACTAGCTTTCTTACTCCTACATCCATTCATACTGAAACTGTGGAGACCTTCTCTGCAATTTATTGACTACATTCCAGCGACAAATAGCAGTACTAACTTCTTTACCCACATTCATTCATGATATGAAAACCTTTTTTTACAATTGATTCACTATATCCGAGCGAAAATATAGAGACCCTTACTTATTTTTCACTGCATTTATGATGTGTAATAACACAATACTCATAATTTGTAGAATTCATGGTAGACAAATCCGACAAAGTTTTATGCTGATTGTCGAAAGAGTAACACAACTCTCCTTCTTTATCTGAGCTTGGGACCAACCATGCAAGGGTGATCCCTTACATGGGCTGAGTTTATTTATTTGATATATAAAAAAAAATCTTTTGAGAGCATAAAACTTACACCCTACATCAACCAAAAGTTTTACGCTCAAAAGGAAAACATGTTTTATGTCAAAAGGGGTATATATCTGAAGTGTGTTCTCTAGTAAATGAGGTTTGTTGTCTAGATATAATAATCCGATATGTTGATGCACTTGTATACACCATGCTTGAACAGTGTGTAATCTTGCTATGTACTGTACATACATAATGTAGTGCCTCCCTCTCTCTTCTAATAAGAATCAAACACAAATATTTTATGTATAGAATGTACCGCTCTTGCTTTTCTTTTTCTTTTTCTTTTTCTTTTTCTTGCTTGTTACTTTGTGTTTCTCTCATGATTTTAGCCCGAGCAATTAAATAAAATCTTTGAACTGTGGTTCTCCTGATGAGTCTAACTGGCCTGGAGTTTCAAAGATTCCTTGGTACAATAACTTGAAGCCTTCAAAACCAATGAGGCAACTTGTCAGAGAGGTTTTTATGCAGTAAGTGGCACGATTACAAAGCAAATATTCTTATTATGAGCCAATTAGCAAATACTTGCAGGGCCTTTTGCCTTACATGGTTTCTTTATCTTCGCCCACCCTTGCCTTTTCCTTTTTGTTTAAATTTGAAAAGATGAAGTTTCTGTCTATTGGTGGCATACTATTAAGTGGACCCCTAAGATGAAATTTATTTTGTTTGTTGCAGCTTTGATCGACATGCCCTGGATAGGTTGGAGAAGATGTTAATGCTGGATCCATCTCAGGCATGATTTTGCGTGTTCTTGTCTTTTTTGTTCGGTGGTGACTGTTCTCACACCTTTGGGACTCATGACTTGTAGATGATTTTCCTGTATATGCCTATCAGAGCTGGTCCATGTGGGAAGCATTGTGACCCTCGAAACTGGCAATTGTGAAAAAATTCTGTGCCGAATATTTTATTCATTATTTTTATTTTTGACATTTTTATTATGTTCACATGTTTCCTTCTGTGCTCTTCCTCAATTTTGTTTTCCCTTTACAATAGTTAATCTCAGAACTCTGTGGTTCAGATTTTAATCTGTGATCCTTAAAATAAGATAATCCGAATTTAATTAGTTCAACTTTGTTGTCTGCTTCGTAATATCTATTGAGCATGATGCTAGTTTGACTTAACCCTATTGAATTCTTTGTGATCTTGGTAAGAGGAACCTCGATAAATTTTGCCAAGAATGAGACCTTTTTCGCTGTCTTGGTGTTTTGCAGATGTCACGATTCATGTCAGGTCTTAAGATTATGTTCTATCTTGTATTTTCATATTTACTATCCGATAGCTTTTGTTATTTATGTTTAACAATTTGGGCTTAGTTGATTTTCTTGACTTTATTGTGATGCAACTAACTTATTTAAGTCTATTTCATACGGATGTCTCAGATTCTGCATCAGGTGATAGCTTTTGTTTGCCAGCTTCAATAAAAGATGAAGAAAAAACTTTCAACGGACTAAGCATATTATGCGTTGCCTGTTGCACCTGAAAAGGCTAAAGCCTCTTTAAGTCTTTGATCGTCTCTTTTATGGGATGTGAATCCCAAAGTGTGGTAATATGTGAAAATGATGCTAATTATTCATTACTTAATATATCGTCCAATAGGCACTTTGTTGTTACTTCTTGTGATGGCTATTCTCCTTATGTAGATAAATTCATGATAGTGATATTTTCTGGCTTGGCAGATTGCTTCTGTCCAGCTAGCAGGCTAGCCTGAAATTGTCAATGCTGTAATGGTTGTCACAGATGCTTTATGCTATCTGTAGCTTATCATATATTAGCTAATTGCTGCATTTGTTTTTGGAACCAAATGTTTAGGTTGGTTTACTGCATGGTCAATTGAATTCTAAACTTTGATGATGTTCAAGTCTTCACTTCCTGGACCTCATAGAGCAACTGCAACATGGGCTTGAAATTTACTTGCAAATCAGAATTTTAACAACCAATTTACTGTTACGTGACTCCATCATGCATATACTGCTTGAACCTTATAACCGTTAACATGCTTGATGCCATGGCGCGTGGAATGTATTGTTGATCCAGTGACCACCATAGTAAGAGCATACTTGTGAAAGATGAAACCTGCCCACCTTGAACATTCTCGGAGTCATCGATGCATAGGTTGTCTGCTTGTTTATTTATTATTATTAGTTTTATGTTCATTGCTGCTTTGTGGTTCCCCCTATCATTGAGTTACTATGAACACCATAAGAAATTTGAAGGAATTGTGTTATGAGTGCTGTGAGTGTTATGAACACCATATATATGTCTCAATCATGGTACAAGTTTTGGTTATTCCATTCGGCTTTGGCAGGTTTCACAGGATGTCCCAAGATACATGATTGTAGCTGGAGATAGATCAGAACTTCGTGGCTTGAATTTGGAGGGTCTCCGGCGTCATGGTTTTTCACATATAGCGGTTTGCGTGCTTGGACAATTGAGTTAGGTTCCCATTTTCAAAGTGACAGCATTACAGAATGTATTTTGGAGACACATTAGGTTTCATTAGGATAGTTTCTTGCATAGACTTTTTATCATATTTTCAAAGATAATGAGCGCGAGTACCTGCCCTATTTGTTGTTCTTAGAGAGTTTTCAAGAGAAGATATGGCACTTATACTGGAGGGCCTGCCAGCTGGGGAGAAACTTGTTTTCTACTGTTAATCAAGTCATCATGCTCAGGGATGCACATGACATTCTTCTGATAATTTTTTCGGGTCATTCTCACCCACTTCCATTCTAACATCATTCTGATACTTGTAATGAGGGCAGCAGAACAGCAAATTTTGTTTTAAACTATCTAGTACGTGATATAAAAAAATTTCCGAAGAATTCATTTGTACGGAAGTAGAACATGTATCAGCAGCTAAATAAAGGAGGTGATTCAGTCTTAGGTTTCACATCCATCGGAACTCATATATAAGGTGTACAAATTGATTAAACGCTTTTGAAGTCAGTGACAATGCCGTTGATCCTAAAATACATATCGCAGCTAGTGCCAGTAACATGCATGCGAGGGACTTCTACTATATACACGTCACGTGACACTTCTTTTTGGTAATTGATATGACGCCATTCATGAGCTAAAACTACTGCAACTGTCAATAGGACAAGAATGCCTCCACAGCCGTATAGGTAGGCTTCTAAGTGACATTTCTTATACATCAGGCATCTCAACTTCATATTGACATTTGATTATAACATGAAAACCTGTGAAATGATGACATTGTTGATTATGGTGTTACCTGAAGTTCTTTTTTAGTTTGTCTGACGATGTAAATAAACCTCTTAACTATCATCAGAACTGTATTATTTTATTCTTTTTGATGTTTTAAAATTTAACAATTTTCTCTTCTATGAACTTTAAGATCAAAAGCTTGAGAAGAGCTTATCAGAAAATATTCATGCCTCTAGAGATGGATGGACTCTCGCAGCTTCGAAGATCGGATGCTGAGTGTGGTAAATCTTTTGCCTTTCATTTTATGCATCTGGTCTTGTGTTTGGCTCTTTTGTGGAAGGAGAAGATACTTAGCTTGCTCAATGATTGCACGAATATGCAGGAACAAAATGAAGAGTTGTACAGTTTACAGGCTGTAAAGTTAATGGTGCAATCAGTTTGGGATTCATTTCAGGATAATCGGCGTGGAATTTGCAAGTTCAACCAGCGGGTCTGCCTTTCATAAGACTAGATCACAGATTCAAGTATTCAGAATATGTAAAATCCTTTCACAGATTCAACCAGCGGCACTGATTTTCTCAAGAATTGGAGAACGTTACTCAAAGGTCTCACATGCTTATGTACATATTGAATCAATGCTCCACAGTGTGAACTATTGAAATGGACTGGAGGGATCTGATGTCTTGATTATCTGAAAAAGTCGTGCACTTGCCTTAGAGTGGGTCAACTTCATTTTAAAAGTACCAGCTCCATGTTCGTTCTATTATGCATAACCTGTTTGCTTGTGTTTCTTTTTTGTATATACACGTGTTCTTAAAAGGTAGTTTTGCTAAGATGTGGAATCTCTAGGCTTGCATGAACATAATTAACCGTCTTCCAATAGCTGATACTTTATAAACCATCGCTATTACTTGTTTTTCTATTAGATTTGTAACCGATATATACATTACAAGAAACTATTAGTAGTCAGTCATTTACAAGTTTTTTGGACATCCAGCAGACATTTATATGGTTATATTTCTCAAAAAAATGCACGAATCTAAAGTAATGGACTTCACATCCTTTCGAGGGAGAACTTCTGCACTTTGAGTATCCTAGCATGACCCATATTTCAGCCGTTTCTCCTCATGAATGGCATCCATTTCTGCAGATAAGAGTTAATTGTTTACTCTGATTATTAGTACGGTGAATTGTAAAATGGTACCTCGAAAGGGGTATTCTTAGCTCTGAAGCCAGATTGAGTAGAATCCAACTTGTGGAACTTTATTAGCAATCATTTCCAACAGCGGGAACTAAGAATGGAGGGAAGAAATGTATATTACAGAAATCACACGAACAGAAGATTTACATGATTTGAGTTCGTAACTGCGACAGGAGCTATTCAATTATCTAAATGAAAATTGTACTAGGTCGATCTGCCACAACGAAACAGTAGAGGATCTAGAAGTTGGCATCAGCCGAGGCCAATAGCTCATGAAACTGTTTAAGGTGGGGGCAGGCTATGTATTATAAGCACAGATTCAACTGAGCTATCTATGGTGTTCCCTCAGGACTGCTGTGAAGCAACTCCATTATTTTTAATGGATTGCACTTCTCAGGATACTTCAGATCGAGTGTCTTCTGTCTTTTCTTTTAATGGTTTTGGTTGAATATCTTTTCTTATTTGAAGATAGTCCAAGGAACTTCTCAAAGGCATGAAAGCAGAGCAAATCTACAAAATAAGTACGTGAGACCAACCATATTAAATTATGTTCAATAGATTCACTAAGTGGTAAAATGAGGTGGGAGCAACTGGGAAAGAAACAGAAGAACAAATAGAGTGGTAAGATGGTACTAAATATGCCCATATCTAGTTTAGATTGACGATGTTATTGAACATCATTGATATGCAAGCAGGTTCCCTCTTCGTCAAGGTAAATCCATGGAGGCTGAGTCGGGGCCAAATATCATTGTGTAGGCTCTAAATACACTCCATTTACCTTTTAGTTATGAACATGTTTATTTTACATTGTTGGTTAAATAGGAGCAGATGAAGACTCTCAGTAAACTGTTGAGATTCGAGCAATTTGATGAGAGCTCGATTTCCAGGGCTTCCTTACTGTCATTGTATGTCTCGTCTCTCCTTGCTCTGATGTACAAATCATGGCTAAGTCAGCCGCTTTCCATATGGAGTCGAGACTGAAATCTGTCTTAATTCTACTGTCAACAATGTTCAAAAGGTTCCTTCTTGAGAGCATACGCTTTATCCAATCAACTATATGAACTTGCTCTCCATCGATACTTGATACAGCAGTCTTCCCTGAGATTAACTCAAAAAGAATAACACCAAAACCATATATCACCCTTCTGTGTAAGCATTCTGGTTAACGAGTACCTGCGTTAATTACAATCACATAAATCAATTTACAGAAAGACAGTCGATAGAAAGAAGGGAAGAAACAACAACATAAAATGATTTTCACTATGATGAAAAGCAGCGCAGTCTCACAATGATTTCTCACATAGTCACTGTTCTCATCTCTAACCTCCGCCATATAAGCCTCTAATTTTCATGTGCGATCTAGGTCACACCGTGAGCTTTGCAAGTTGGATCTACCATTTGTCTTCATCAGAAAATCAAGTTAATTTAACAATCTGCTTATTCCCAAAATTATTAGATTTGGCTGCATAACGCTTGTCAAATATTTGCTACTAAAGCACTTTTTTTTCATTAATTGTATTGAAACGTTTCTGTTGTGATCACCTCGGTGGGGTGCATGATGGCCATGGTTTCTCGAGATGAGGGCGATGAACATGAAACATGTTGAGGTGGGTGATCACGAAGCTGGGAAACGCATGGCTCGTCTGTACTACTTGACACCATATATACATGTGTATCTATTTCTATCTACCTGTCTATCCATCTTTCTTATCTATCTATCCATCTACACATATATATGTACATGTATATGTGTATATATATATATATGTATGTATATGTATACATGTAAATGTATGTGTATGTGTATAGTATGTATATATCTATTGCGTGTGTGGCTGCATGAGTGTTTAGGTTTTCTCATAAAGGTAGTTCTTTTTACAAGAAGCTTGGCATACTAAAATGTCCAAAATGGTGGACTTATGATAATCTACATGCATGCAAGAGGTAAATATATGGAAGAAAAGTTCCAGAAATAAAACTTGTGTGCAAATGTTGAGAAGTAATTAAAGAAACGTCACGTACTCATGGTCTACATATAGTGTTATAAAGATTACAAGGTAATTATATGAAAAAGCTTAACTACTCAACATCGACTTTTAATGATGAATTTATAGGTAAAAGAGTGGACAAAAAAAAAAAATACATACAACTATTCGGACTAGATAGTAGAACCTCAAATGTGATAAAGAAGATATATTTAAACAGAAAGTCTTTGAAGAAGATGCTTGGAATTATGTAAGTATACCTTTTGATTTGTGGAACAATATTACTATACATATTAGGGAAGTGACAAAATATGTGTTAAGAGGATCTAAGGGATGTGTACTAGCACAAAAAAGAAGCTTGGTGGTGGAGTGAAGTGGTGCAAGATAAGATTAAGGCAAAGAGGACATGTTACAAATTACATTATGCAAAGAAGACTAGTGAAACTTGCGAGGTTTACAAGAAAGCAACAAAAGAAATGAAAAAAACCATTAGTGAAGTAAAAGCCAAAATTTAAGAAGATTTATATAAAAAGCTTAACTCAAAAGAAGGTGAAAGAGATATTTTTAGGATAACTAATATTAGAGACAAGAAAACTAAGGATCTTAGTTTTGTTAGATGTATAAAAAATAAGGATGAGAAGATTCTAGTGATAAATGATGATATAAAAAATAGATCAACAAATTATTTCTATAAGCTTTTTAATGAATGTTAGTATTAACTTAGGAGAGTTAGCCAAATCAGAAAAATATATAAACCACAATTTTTATCAATGTATTTAAGAAAATATAGTAAAAGAGACTCTTAAATATACGAAGGTTGGTAAATCTATAGGATCAAACAGTATTCTTATAGAAGTATGAAAAATCTATGAGAGATGGGGTTCATTTGGCTCACACGACTATTTAATGAAATATGAAGAATCCAAAAGATGCATGAGGAATAGAGAGTGGGTACACTTATACCAATATATAAGAATACAAGAGACATTCAGAATTGTGTGAATTGTTGATTTATTAAGTTAATGAGCAATACTATGAAATTATTGGAAAGAATTATCGAACGTAGGTTAAGACAAGTATCGAGTACAATAGAGAACCAATTTAGATTCATGCTCGACAGATCTACTATTGAAGCGATTCACCTATTGAGACATCTTATAAAATATTATAGAGTAAAAAAGAAGAACCTTTACATGATACTTATTGATGAAGAAAAAACTTATAATAAAGTACTAAGAGAAGTTGTTTGGAGAACCTTGGAAAAGAGAAATATATCATTAATATACATAAATCTTATACAAGACATATATAATGGTGCAAAAACATGTGTGAGGACTCATGAAGAAATGATAGACTCCTTTGAAGTTAATATTGGGTTACATCTTCTTTGAAGTTAATATTGGGTTACATTAAGGAAAAGTCCATATTTATTTATATTGGTCATTGATGAGTTAACAAAACATATTAAGATGAAGTACCTTGGTATATATGATATTATGTTAGTGGATGAGTATAAGGATAGAAAATTAGAACTATGGAGAGAAACATTAGAAAGTAAAGACTTCCGACTTAGTAGAATAAAGACAAAATATATAAAATATAAGTTTGATCATTTATATACTTTAGAAGACATAAAAATTAAGATTGACATACATTGCGTCACTGACAAAGAAAGTTTTAAATACTTTAATCAGTTTTTGAGAATGATGGAAAAGTTCCAAACTCAAACTAACACTTCTCCAAAACTGAAACCAAAACCAACCCAAACTGGTTCGATTACGGTTTTAGGTTTTGATGTAACCGGAACCAAACATGTCTGAGAACCGAACCCAGACCAGTTCGTTTATGATTCTAGATTTCGAACTACCCAGAACCGAACATGTACACCCTATAGTCTTTACTCCATAGTTAGTTCCCAAACAGAGACAAAGGGTTCGTGACAAAGGCTGCAGTAAATTTGAGGCAGACTAAGAGAACTCGTCTTGCTCGTGCGGACTTAGAAAATTTATTAGGGTGGAGCCAATCGCCCACAAATTCGTTTAAGGTGGGGCGATCTGTATATTATGGGGCAGGCGTTCAAGTCTCTTTCTCATATATGTTGGGGTGGTAAATCTAGTCACATGGATGAGCTTGCGTTGGGTCCAGGTCAAAATGAAGACCCTGACCCTCCCCAATTTTTAAAATAAGGATACGAACCGGGTCGGGTCTAAGTTGACTTGACTGACCCATATATGGAGAGTTTTATATTCATAATAATATTATAGTAACATATAATCTTTTATTTGACATGGTTTCACCATTAAGCAACCACTTATCGCCACCTTGCATCACTTTTAACTACTCTTTTATCGTCAAAATCACTTATAGAACTTAAACAAATCACAAAATCATATATATATATATATATATATATATATATATATATATATATATATATATATATATATATATGTTTTCTAGGTAGTTTTGGTGATAGTGACAGTGGTTTTGACAAATAGAAAGTAATTTAAAAGTTATGCATATTACATTATCCAAAATTATATATGATTATGCATCATCCAAAATTATGCATATTACATTATCTATCTCTATATATAGAGATGCATTTACTTTATGCGAGTGAGTATAATAAAGTTATCTGTCATATAAACTTTTTAAACCATATTCATGCCCTAAAAGCCCATCGGGAAGCATGAGTTTTGCAAAATCTAGTTCTCTCCCATGTGGTTCACATTGGATTCGAGTCCATGTGAATCCGACCTGATTAATTTTATGGGTTCACTTTGGAACGACCCAGACCTGACCTGTGTGCCTAAGCCCCTACTGCAACTTGGATTTTTCGTGCCGGGTTCTGGCTTGGTTGTCAAATCAGATCAAGAATCGCCACCCCTAGTTGTCAGGTCAGGTGAAAAAATTGCCTCCACTTGCTGAAATGGTTAAAAACACCAAAGATGTCCATGATTGATTCACCAACTTGTCACTAAAAGACTTCTCATCACATGACATTCGACTCACATGATACAGGTCGTGAGTTCGATTCCCTTTGCATGCATACGTGGCTTCGTCCTCATCGTTTTCAAAACAAAAGATGAAGGTAGAATTACTGTACGAAGCCCTTCATGATCCACAATAGTATATGCAACACAATTCTGATCAAACTTCAAGATCGTGATGCGCACCATAAACAATCTTTGCGGACGCATATTCGTACTAACAATCAAGGGTCCGATCGGCTTCAGACCTACTGGGTTTGATACAGGTCAGACTAGGGTTTTCGCTTTGTGGTTTGTGTTGATATGGACTGTAAAAGTCCATTCTGTATGCTCTGTGGTCTGCTCCATGATGTATAAATGCAAGTGTGCCATTATTGACATAAATTTTGTACAACATTTTATATGTGAACAACTTATATAATATAATCTACAAAGTTTATTTATCATGTGATTGGATACTATACACTATGTCGTATTGGCAAGTTAAACAATAACAAACACATGGTTTGGAATCAAACCACACTAGAACCGATGATTTGCTTTAATTCAGTTTTCTTATAATGGTTCGGTTTGGGTCCCCAAAATCGAGAACGAATTATATTGGTTTGTTTTATTGGGTTGAGCCTAGAACTGAAGGAAACAAAACCACGAACACCCCTAGGTCAAACCCCATACACTTATACATTACATATGTACCTTAATTTAAGGAGTGTAATTTGGCAGTACAAGCTCATTGACCACAATATTTAATTTTTAACGCATGCACTAATTAGACTTAATATATTTTAGTATAATATATATCACGAATAACATAAATAAATAAGTCTTCACTAAAAAAAAGTTTGCAGCGACCAAACAAATCAACCCCAAGAATTAGTTTGGGCGAGTTTCTATCTACATTTCCTTCTTCCCCATGCTCACACCCTGGAAGCTCTTCTCCACACTACGGTTCTGGGTTCAGCTGGTTCCTGGCCTGGCTCGGTTCCGGTTGGAACCGCTGGGCCGGTTAGGAACCGGCCATGCCCAGCCTATAGTGTATAACCACTGTCCAATTTGTGGGTTGAAAAATACTTTACTAAAACCCATATTATATATGTTATGTTAGCATCTTGAACTTTGGGCAGGGTGAAGGCCCCCCCCTCAGCTTCAGATAGGTCTAACACTGCATCTTTCTTCTTCTTAAGAAGGAAACAACCATAACGATAAACCTTTTGCGAATTTATTCTTTAAGTGGTAGACATACAATATTGTCCGGAAGAGAGCAGTGCGCACCTGTGGACAGTGGACGTCTCCAAACAGTGCAATATGGCAAGTGAATTAAGGTTATATACAATAGAACAAAAATATTATCAAAGATATATAACTTAGTTCCTCGATTTAATTAATATTTTTCATAGATAAAGTGTTTTTTTCAACCGTAAAACAGTTGAAATATGTCATAAATAAATCCGACCGACTATTGACACCAAAAATGTTTCCACCAACATCTAGACCCTTTTTCAAAATATTACCAAAAATGTTTTTTTGAGGGGATTCAATAATGCAGCAACGTTGGCACCAGCTGACACTCTCACAAGCAAGAGTGAAAATGGTTGATAATTCTCTTTGATTCTGTGCAACCTTTCAGTTTCGGAATGAGAGAGAAAACAAGTTACAACCGGCCGGTCAAGCTACCATTGTTAACTCCTATAATTACCAGAGATGGTGTTCATCTACCCACGCGCACCGAACTATAGGTTTCACAGATGATATTGACCGTCACTTTATCCTAAACAAACACACAGAGTGCACGCAATCATATGCATGCCTAACAAGTATATGCAACTTCTTCCAAAAGAGCTACCAACACAAGACGCGAGTGCAAGCAATCATATGCATGCCTAACAGTCTTGTGCTGCTGGTCTCACGGTTTGGCCTCCACCTAACTCCATTTGAAAATCTCAAGTCCTAACAGGGCGATTCGGGGGTCCTCTTTCAATTAATTGCAGTCTTTCATTCGCAGAAAGGAATGGACGATCTATTTTCCCTCGTAAAGGGTCAAGAAATGTAAACCAGAAAGGAGAGGGTTACTGAGGCCGGATGGAGTTACTCTGTGTGTGTGTGTTGTATTATAGCACCATCAACGTGCATTACTTGTCCACAATTGAAGAAACTTGTTATAATTATCAATAGTAAATAGTTCGAGAACCAGATAATGAATTCTTCCTCAGTCCCTCAGTTCAGCAGCTCTTCTACATAAAAAATGCATTAATGTTATTGCACATCCTTGCCCACTGTGTTGAGTTGTGAACGCAGCACAGAGCGACTGGTTGTTGTAGAGGCGATGCCGGCCAACGTCTTGACATTGTAAGGGTAGATCACAGACGTTCGATTCGACGAATACAGCTCGTTGGCCAATATAATGTTTGCTGCGTCGGTTGGATGGCATCCAACACCTACTTTAAATTGGGAATTTCAAAATCTTTAAAATAAAGATCAAAAGATTTTCAAATTAAAGTTGAAGGGATAAAGCTCAGAGGATAGAAACGAATCAAGATAGGAGTAAAGATCAAGGCGGCAGTTGAGCCATGCATCAAGCTAGGAGCGAGCTCGTGTGGACCAAGCTATGGATCAAGGAAGTGGATCAAATCAAGGCACGACTCCATCAAAGACCAAGCCAAGTGGGTAGCCTCACCAACCTAACCTATTGCAATTTGATCAAAGCTTAGACTCGAGTCACCTAGGCTAACCATGACCCGTGGTCTAGCCCCAACCAAGTGGCCTTGACTAGACTGAATGAATTCAACCCACCTTAGCCATCTCCACTATACACTCTTTGGCTAAACCACAATTAAAATCATCTTACCTAGTCTTGGCCGAACTCATTTCAGTTGACCCATCTTTTCCATTCAGCACACCCATCTTGGCTTAGGTGATGGAATCAAGCATAAAAGTGGCTCGAGCCAAGACCCAACCGGCCCACTTAGCACCGCCCTTGTTGGGTCATAGGGACTTAGGGGGGACCGCATGAAGACCTTGGATCATGAGCTAGGTTTTGGGCTAAGAACCACCTGCCCCAAGAAAGGGTCTAGAGAAGGCCCCCCTTGGCCTATAAATAGAGGCCAAGGGGGACGATTTCCAGTATTGGTGAGCATTGGGTGGGATATTTGGCTGGAGCATTTTGTGAGGTTTAGCTAGGCTGAAGTGGAGAGAGAGAGGGAGATAGGAAAGGTAGGAAGTGCTACAAAATTTAGAGAGTGAAGGAGAGAAAGGAAAGAAGAGAGAAAAGAGTGTAGGAAAGAAAGGTCGAGTGCTTCATTTGTAAGTCGTTTCTTGGAGGTAATCAAGTAAGTGTTTCTCATTCCTTATTCCTCTATATTTCTTAACATTCAATTCAAGAAAAGGAGTTGTATTAATGGAGCTTTGTCTCCCCCATGATGTAATAAGAAGCAGATGTGCTGCAATTTTCGTTCCTTACTTACACACTCTAATTGTTTGTTTTCTTGATCCTACCTCTTTATATATTATAAAAATCCTATAACTCCTAATTCCCTCTATGCTTAAGCTAATCTATATATTTTCATTTATTTTTCTTCAACAATTTATTTTGAGTTGTTGTGTTGGTGCAATTTTTGTAATCCATGTTATAAAAATCCAACGAAGTTTTACGCTGGCTGTCGGAAGCCTAACACAACCCTCCTCCTTTATTTGGTCTTGGGACTAGCAATGCAAGGGTGATCCCTTACATGGACGAAGTTAAAATTGGTCTAGAAAAAGCTTATGATAGGGTACCGAGGGAGGTTCTTTGGAGAACTTTGGAAAAAAGAGATATCTCATTGACATACATTAACCTTATAAGAGACATGTATGATGGTGCAAAAACATGTGTGAGGACTCGTGAAGAAATGACAAACTTCTTTAAAGTTAATATTGGAATACCGATCTTCACACACCGGCCCGTTTTCAACACATGAGCTGCTCTCGCATCCCATCTCGCAGCAAGAGTCATTCATCACTGTGAAGCCTATTTGCATCGCAAGTTGCACCGTTAAGTCTACCATGCTTCTCATATTACAAGAATGAAATGATTTATTTCTTTCACTATGGTACAGAACGTAGAAAATTAAGTCCCACTAAAGTGTAGCTCATCATTAGTGATCAAGTACAATAAGATATTCATAAAAATAGTGGGGCTTACCTTAATGAAGTACTTGTTGAGTATAACCTAGTTTATATATATAATACTTCTGTCGATCTTTGTAATTAAACCGTCAAAATATTATATTTCAGAAAAGAGAAAGTTTGAGCATTTACCACTACCTCTTTCTCTCTCTCTCTCTCTCTCTCTATATATATATATATATATATAAAATACGGTAAAACCAAAATTTCTCTAAAGGTCGGAAGATAGATAGATATAGGTTAAAACCAGATAAAGCGGGAATGACGTACCATAAGCAGATGGGTCCATTAAAATTTCATAGAGAAGGCTGTAGACGTTAGCAAAAACAAAATGGGAGCCCGGCATTTCCCGCGTCAATATGTCTACTGAAGAGTTCAGCTGAGAATTGAATGCTTTGGAGCCATTGTTGTACAGTTCATTGCAAGATCCCCCGTTTCTCTTGCGAGCCACCGGTGTGCACCCGCTTACTTCAGTGGAGAAGAGCAAAAACTTCCGAACTCCATAGCCATACATTTCCTGCACAACAGTAAGAACACAACGTCTTAATTCAGCGGCAGTGGTAGCAAATCTTTGAGGATGAAGCAAGAAAAATAATGCTTTGCGTATTACATCCTTATGAATTTACCGTTGATCTGCAGGGTGAGGCGAATATCCTACGGTTATGTCATGGCATCGGCATTATCGCAATACAATGGATTCCACTGAAGGCTAATTCTTTTTCTAAAAGCTTTTGTCTCAAGAGACGGGCTATAACGTAAGGTGCGGGCGACCTTGCAAGTGGAGAAAGATTTTCATAAACCATATGGAAAATGTAAAGGGTGTCGCCCAGCCGGTTGTAAGAGCGAAGCAAGAAGAGCAAGAGGGATCTTGAATTAACTTCACATTCTTGTTCATAATAGTAAAATGAGTGCCAGCTTAATTAATATGTCAACTTTAAGGAATCCTCAAAATCCATTGGTCATCTTCGTGCAAAGTTAGGTGCATATGCCAACTTTGAGCATTAGAGAAGTTAATCTGTGTTCTAGAAATGACTGGCGACAAAGTAATTAATGTGGTAGTCAAGATGTTGTAAATAAGAGTTTGAATTCAAGAACCATGAATAGCACAATACCTCCAATTACCATAATTTCCCAGTTCCTACAAATGGATCCATTGGACACTGTGTGTATTATCTATCTATATCTAAAACATGTGGGAAACTCTCAATGCAGATGGCATAGACCTATTGTAAGTGAAGCATAGTAAGGTCAGATCAAGTTATCAACTATTGAGATTTCAGAGTCATTGTGTCATCATCATGATCATAATAATAATTACAACAACAATAATAATAATTGGAAAACTTTTATTTTTATACAGTATAATTGAAAACCATTTTGGTACCTTGAGTAGTTGAGTGTAATAACCAATAAGAAAGTCAGTGAACTCCGGTATGTTACAGGATACCGTGCTCTCGAAACATTGGAACATATAGTCATTGACACCGGTGTTGAACAAAAATATGGCTTGGGCCAAATAGGAAGAGAGGTTGCTTCCCAGTAGAGAATCCAACTCTGGCAGCGTCTTTTCAGCAAAGACGTCAATTTGGAAGACCAAAGGTGTATCTGCTACCTGCGTGCATTTAAAAAGAGCTCAAGTAAATGAATTACCAAGCAAAGCCAAAAACAAAGAGTTAATCCCCACCGATTGGTGTCGACTACAGGGAATTCTTTATTGTTCTTGGGCGCGGTCTTGTGCCAAATTATCATTCATCTAAAAAAAATATTCTTCTGACGGTACACAAATCATGATAAATAATTTGATTGCTCAAGTATAAGTTCATAATTGTTTTAGATAGTTTTAAGGCAACTCCACCAATGATGATAGTTTATGCTTAACTGAGATTGCGTAGAATCTAACTTGTGGAACTTTATAAGCAATCATTTCCAACAGTGGGAACTAAGAATGGAGGGAAGAAATATATATTACAGAAATCACAGGGACACGATTTACATGATTTGAGTTCGGCAACTGCGACAGGAGCTATTCAATTATCTAAATGAATGTATTATAACCACGGATTCAACTGAGCTATCTATGGTGTTCCCTCAGGACTGCTGGGAAGCAACTCCATTATTTTTAATGGCTTGCACTTCTCTTTCCTTCCGTCTTATGCTTCAGGATAGTTCAGATCGAGCGTCTTCTGTCTTTTCTTTTAATGATTTTGGTTGAATATCTTTTCTTATTTGAAGATAGTCCAAGGAACTTCTCAAAGGCATGAAAGCAGAGCAAATTTACAAAATAACTACGTGAGACCAACCATATTAAATTATGTTCAATAGATTCACTAAGTGGTAAAATGAGGTGGGAGCCGCTGGGAAAGAAACAGAAGAACAAATAGAGTGGTAAGATGGTACTAAATATGCCTAGCCTTATCTAGTTTAGATTGACGATGTTATTGAACATCATTGATATGCAAGCAGGTTCCCTCTTCGTCAAGGTAAATCCATGGAGGTTGAGTCGGGACCAAATATCATGCGGTGTAGGCTCTAAATACACTCCATTTACCTTTTAGTTATGAACATGTTTATTTTACATGGTTGATTAAATAGGAGCAGATAAAGACTCTGAGTCAACTGTTGAGATTCGAGCAATTTGATGAGAGAGTTCGATTTCCAGGGCTTCCTTTAGCTGTTCCACAACTACTGTCATTGTAGGTCTCGTCTCTCCTTGCTCTGATGTACAAACCATGGCTAAGTCAGCCACTTTCCATATTGAGTCGAGACTGAAATCTGTCTTAATTCTACGGTCAACAATGTCCAAAAGGTTCCTTCTTGAGAGCATACGCTTTACCCAATCAACTATATGAACTTGCTCTCCATCGATACTTGATACAGCAGCCTTCCCTGAGATTAACTCAAAAAGAATAACACCAAAACCATATATATCACCCTTCTGTGTAAGCATGCTGGTTAACGAGTACCTGCATTAATTACAATCACATAAATCAATTTGCAGAAAGACAGTCGATAGAAAGAAGGGAAGAAACAACAACATAAAATGATTTTCACTATGATGAAAAGCAGCGCACAATCACAATGATTTCTCACATAGTCACTGTTCTCATCTCTAACCTCCGCCATATAAGCCTCTAATTTTCGTGTGCGATCTAGGTCACACCGTGAGCTTTGCAAGTTGGATCTACCATTTGTCTTCATCAGAAAATCAAGTTAATTTAACAATCTGCTTATTCCCAAAATTATGAGATTTGGCTCCATAACGTTTGTCAAATATTTGCTACTAAAGCACCTTTTTTTTCATTAATTGTATTGAAACGTTTCTGTTGTGATCACCTCGGTGGGGTGCATGATGGCCATGGTTTCTCGAGATGAGGGCGATGAACATGAAACATGTTGAGGTGGGTGATCATGAAGCTGGGAAACGCATGGCTCGTCTGTACTACTTTACACCATATATACATGTGTGTCTATCTATTTCTATCCACCTGTCTATCCATCTTTCTTATCTATCTATCAATCTACATACATGTACGTGTATGTGTATGTGTATGTGTATATGTATATATGTATATGTATATGTATATGTGTATATGTATATATATATGTATATGTATATGTATGCAGATATATGTATACATGTATATATGTATATACATATATTTGTATGTGTATATCTGTTGCGTGTGTGGGCGCATGGGTGTTTAGGTTCTTTCAGAAAGGTAGTTCTTTTTATAAGAAGTTTGGCATTTACTAAAATGTCCAAAATGGTGGACTTCTGATAATCTACATGCATGCAAGAGGTAAATATATGGAAGAAAAGTGCAAGAAATAAAGCTTGTCTGCAAATGTTGAGAAGTAATTAAAGAAACGTCACGTACTCAGGGTCTACATATCCTGTTGTTCCAGCAATTGCGGTTGGTTGATACATGAGCGTTCCCACCAAGAATTAATGACTTGCATGATCCAAAAAATGCCAATTTAGCTTCCAGCTTCTCGTTAAAGAGGATACTGGACGTCTTCACATCTCCATGAATGAAAAAACTCAAGTGCAAATATTCCAAGCCTGCACTTCAAAGGAAATGACTATTTATATATATATATATTAGGGAGATTTTAAATTTTGCTATGACATGATCTCTTTATAGCCAACACAATCTTCAAAAAACGATATGAACATTTAATTACTTATAAGAGTAGCTTGTCACAAACACAAATTTATTATTTGTTTGTACGAAAAAAGATAGATCGTGTTGTAAAGATTACAATGTAATTCTATGAGAAAGCTTAACTACTCAACATCAACTTTTGATAATGAATTTACAAATAAAAAAATGGACAAAGAAAAATAGAGTACGTACAACTGTTGGAACTAGATAGTGAAACCTCAAATGTGAGAAAGAATACATCCTTAAACAAAAAAAAATTCAAGAAGATGCTTGAAATTATATAGGTATACCTTTTGATACGTGGAATATACATATGAAGAAAGTAATAAAATATGTGTAAGGATAATCTAAGAGAGGTGTACCAGCACAAAAAGAAGCTTGGTGGTAGAGTGAAGTGTAAAATAAGATTAAGGCAAAGAAGACATGTTACAAATTGAATTATGCAAAGAAGACTAGTAGTAAAACTTAGGAAGCTTACAAGAAAGCAAAAAAAGAAACAAAAAAAAAAGCCGTTAGTGAAGCAAAAGCCAAAATTTGAGAGTATTCATTTAAAAAGCTTAACTCAAAAGAAGGTAAAAGAGATACTTTTAGGATAACTAATGCAAGAGATAAGAAAAAAGGATCTTAGTTTTGTTAGATGCATAAAAAATAAGGATGAGAAGATTTTAGTAGCAAATGATCACATAAAAATAGAAGAACAAATTATTTCTATAAACAGTTTTAGATGCATGCGCAAACACACAAGCTCACTAAACAGATATGTATGTTTCTCCTGCACTATGCATGCTAGATGATAACTAAAGTGAAGGATATGAACAACATAGTCCAAATGATACAGTTCTTCGTCTTGGTGAAATGGTTAAAAATACCAAAGATGCCTCCATGATTGGTTCACCAACTTGTCACTAAAAGACTTCTCATCACGACATTCGACTCACATGACGCAGGTCGTGAGTTCGATTCCCTTTGCATGCATACGTGGCTTCGTCCTCATCGTTTTCAAAACAAAAGATGAAGGTAGAATTACTGTACGAAGCCCTTCATGATCCACAATAGTATATGCAACACAGTTCTGATCAAACTTCAAGATCGTGATGCGCACCATAAACAATCTTTGCGGATGCATATTCGTACTAACAATCAGGGGTCCGATCGGCTTCAGACCTACTGGGTTTGATACAGGTCAGACTAGGGTGCTCAGAGTACCTGTCCCGACCTGTTAAATCGGCCAAACCAAACTAGTGGTTTTCGCTTTGTGGTTTGTGTTGATATGGACTGTAAAAGTCCGTTCTGTATGCTCTGTGGTTTGCCCCATGATGTGTAAATGCGAGTGTGCCATTATTGACATAAATTTTGTACAACATTTTATATGTGAACAACTTATATGATATAATCTACACTATGTCATATTGGCAAGTTAAACAATAACAAACACATGGTTTGGAATCAAACCACACTAGAACCGATGATTTGCTTTAATTCAGTTTTCTTACATATAATGGTTTGGTTTGGGTCCCCAAAATCGAGAACGAATTATATTGGTTTGTTTTATTGGGTTGAACCTAGAACTGAAGGAAACCTAACCACGAACACCCCTAGGTCAGACCCCATACACTTATACATTACATATGTACCCTAATTTAAGGAGTGTAATTTGGAAGTACAAGATAATTGACTTTGACCACAATATTTAACTTTTAACGCATGCACTACAAGTAGACTTAAAATATTTTAGTATAATATATATCACCAATAACATAAATAAATAAGTCTTCGCTAAAAAAAAGTTTGCAGCGACCAAACAAATCAACCCCAGGAATTAGTTTGGCGAGTTTCTATCTACATTTCCTTCTTCCCCATGCTCACACCCTGGAAGCTCTTCTCTACACTACGGTTCTGGATTCAGCCGGTTCCTGTCCCGGCTTGGTTCCGGTTGGAACCGCTGGGCCGGCTAGGAACCGGCCATGTCCAGCCTATGGTGTATAACCATTGTCCAATTGTAGGTTGAAAAATACTTTACTATAACCCATATTATATATGTTATGTTAGCATCTTGAATTTTGGGCAGGGTGAATGCCCCCTCAGCTTCAGATAGATCTAACACTGCTTCTTTCTTCTTCTTAAGAAGGAAACAACCATAATGGTAAACCCTTGCGATTTTATTCTTTAAGTGGTAGACATACAATGTTGTCCGGAAGAGAGCAGTGCGCATATGTGGACAGTGGACGTCTCCAAACAGTGCAATATGGCTAAGTGAATTAAGGTTATATTACAATAGAACAAAAATATTATCAAAGATATATAACTTAGTTTCTCGATTTAATTAATATTTTTCGTAGATAAAGTGTTTTTTCGACCCTAAAACAGTTGAAATATGTCATAAATAAATCCGACCGACTGTTGACACCAAAAATGTTTCCACCAACATCTAGACCCTTTTTCCTGGAGTGTACCGGTAAATCAGGTCAACAGGTCGGGTCACTTTGGGTGAGGATCAAACCAGCATTTGAAGAGCTATAACACCATCGCGTCCGACCCGGCTCGACCCGGATTCGGCGAGATCCTTTTAGCCTTCCGGATATCATTGGCGTAGACCCCTAGAAGAAGTAAAGCGTATGCATGTAGTCGAGGTTGATTTTTTGAGGGATTCAATAATGCAGCAACGTTGGCACCAGCTGACACTCTCACAAGCAAGAGTGAAAATGGTTGATAATTTTCTTTGATTCTGTGCAACCTTTCAGTTTCGGAATGAGAGAGAAAACAAGTTACAACCGGCCGGTCAAGCTACCACTGTTAACTCCGCGAGAGATGTTGTTCATCTACCCACGAGCACGAACTATAGGTTTCACAGATGATATTGACCGTCACCTTATCATAAACACGCACACACAGAGTGCACGCAATCATATGCATGCCTAACAAGTATATGCAACTTCTTCCAAAACAGCTACCAACACAAAACGCGAGTGCAAGCAATCATATGCATGCCTAACAGTCTTGTGCTGCTGGTCTCACGGTTTGGCCTCCACCTAATTCCATTTGAATATCTGAAGTCCTAACAGGGCGATTCGGGTGTTGTGGGTCCTCTTTCAATTAATTGCTGTCTTTAATTCGCAGAAAGGAATGGACGATCTATTTTCCCTCGTAAAGGGTCAAGAAATGTAAACCAGAAAAAGGAGAGGATTACTGAGGCCGGATGGAGTTACTCTGTGTGTGTGTGTGTGGTGTATTATAGCACCATCAACGTGCATTACTTGTCCACAATTGAAGAAACTGCTTATAATTATCAATAGTAAATAGTTCGAGAACCAGATAATGAGTTCTTCCTCAGTCCCTCAGTTCAGCAGCCCTTCTACATAAAAAATGCATTAATATTATTGCACATCCTTGCCCACTGTGTTGAGTTGTGAACGCAGAACAGAGCGACTGGTTGGCGTAGAGGCGATGCCGGCCAACGTCTTGACATTGGAAGGGTAGATCACAGACGTTCGATTCGACGAATACAGCTCGTTGGCCAATATAATGTTTGCTGCGTCTGTTGGATGGCCTCCATCGAAGTAAACGTAGCTGTTCCGATCTTCACACACCGGCCCGTTTTCAACACATGAGCTGCTCTCGTATTCCATCTCGCAGCAAGAGTTATTCGTCACTGTGAAGCCTATTTGCATTGCAAGTTGCACCGTTAAGTCTACCATGCTTCTCATATTACAAGAATGAAATGATTTATTTCTTTCACTATGGTACAGAACGTAGAATATTAAGTCCCACTAAAGTGTAGCTCATCATTAATAATCAAGTACAATAAGATATTCATAAAAATAGTGGGGCTTACTATATAATAAAGTACTTGTTGAGTATAACCTAGTTTATATATATAATACTCCTGTCGATCTTGTTAATTAAACGTCAAAATATTATATTTGAGAAAAGAGAAAGTTTGAGCATTTACCACTACCTCTCTCTCTCTCTCTCCCTATATATATATATATAATACGGTAAAACCAAAATTTCTCAAGGTCGGAAGATAGATAGATAGATATAGGTTAAAACCAGATAAAGCGGGAATGACGTACCATAAGCAGATGGGTCCATTAAAATTTCATAGAGAAGGCTGTAGACGTTAGCAAAAACAAAATGGGAGCCCGGCATTTCCTGCGTCAATATGTCTACTGAAGAGTTCAGCTTGTAATTGAATGCTTTGGAGCCATTGTTGAACAGTTCATTGCAAGATCCCCCGTTTGTCTTGCGAGCCACAGGTGTGCACCCGCTTACTTCAGTGGAGAAGAGCAAAAACTTCCGAACTCCATAGCCATACAAATCCTGCACAACAGTAAGAACACAACGTCTTAATTCAGCGGCAGTGGTAGCAAATCTTTGAGGATGAAGCAAGAAAAATAATGCTTTGCGTATTACATCCTTATGAATTTACCGTTGATCTGCAGGGTGAGGCGAATATCCTACGGTTATGTCATGGCATCGGCATTATTGCAATACAATGGATTCCACTGAAGGCTAATTCTTTTTCTAAAAGTTTTTGCCTCAAGAGACGGGCTATAACGTAAGGTGCGGACGACCTTGCAAGTGGAGAAAGATTTTCATAAACCATAAGGAAAATGTAAAGGGTGCCGCCCAGCCGGTTGTAAGAGCGAAGCAAGAAGAGCAAGAGGGATCTTGAATTAACTTCACATTCTTGTTCATAATAGTAAAATGAGTGCCAGCTTAATTAATATGTCAACTTTAAGGAATCCTCAAAATCCATTGGTCATCTTCGTGCAAAGTTAGGTGCATATGCCAACTTTGAGCATTAGAGAAGTTAATCTGTGTTCTAGAAATGACTGGCGACAAAGTAATTAATGTGGTAGTCAAGATGTTGTAAATAAGAGTTTGAATTCAAGAACCATGAATAGCACAATACCTCCAATTACCATAATTTCCCAGTTCCTACAAATGGATCCATTGGACACTGTGTGTATTATCTATCTATATCTAAAACATGTGGGAAACTCTCAATGCAGATGGCATACACCTATTGTAAGTAAAACATAGTAAGGTCAGATCAAGTTATCAACTATTGAGATTTCAGAGTCATTGTGTCATCATCATGATTATAATAATAATAATTACAACAACAATAATAATTGGAAAACTTTTATTTTTATACAGTATAATTGAAAACCATTTTGGTACCTTGAGTAGTTGAGTGTAATAACCAATAAGAAAGTCAGTGAACTCCAGTATGTTACAGGATACTGTGCTCTCGAAACATTGGAACATATAGTCATTGCCACCGGTGTTGAACAAAAATATGGCTTGGGCCAAATAGGAAGAGAGGTTGCTTCCCAGTAGAGAATCCAACTCTGGCAGCGTCTTTTTAACAAAGACGTCAATTTGGAAGACCAAAGGTGTATCTACTACCTGCGTGCATTTAAAAAGAGCTCAAGTAAATGAATTACCAAGCAAAGCCAAAACAAAGAGTTAATCTCCACCGATTGGTGTCGACTACAGGGAATTCTTTATTGTTCTTGTGCGCCATCTTGTGCCAAATTATCATTCATCTAAAAAAAATATTCTTCTGACGGTACGCAAAAATAATTTGATTGCTCAAGTATAAGTTCATAATTGTTTTAGATAGTTTTAAGGCAACTCCACCTATGATGATAGTTTATGCTTAACTGAGAAAAACATTGATCTCCTTCCATTGTTGGATCTGACTCATGGAATCTTTCAGATCGGATTCGGATGAAAATTCAAACAGTTGGTTAACTCCACTTAATATATTTTTTGGTTTGACCTCATGAAGAAATCAAATGCATGTAAAAGATGAGATAGTGATCAAAGGAGATCAATGTCACAATCTGGCCGTCAAAGTTCGTGAACTCTGTCATGCTGCTCCTCGAGTCATGATAAATACATTGCTCAAAAATAAGTTGACAATTGTTTTAGATGTTTACTAATTTTAGGATTCCCTACCTCTGGTCATCAAAATCTGTGAACTTTCATTAAGTCTTCGATTGTCAGAATTTAGAAAACAACAATTCTCTCTCTTTTATATTGGTTTATTTCAACTTTTCAACAGTTGAATATGACATACTATATTCCGACCGTTTCAGGTGGTCGAAATTATTTTCACAAACAGTCGAAATAAGCTTATTTTTTAGTAGTGAAAGAAATAATTGTGTTAGGTAGCAAAGAACAACTCTAAAACTTGGTGACATCTTAATTACTATGAGTGACTTTGAATATGTATATAGGACGTATAGACCCCTTCATATAACTCAATTAAATGCCCCTTGATAACAATAGTACTAGCATGGGTGACCATGTTGCAACCTTTAATGTACCAACTTTGTACACTCATGGGCGTGAATCACACTATTCAACAAAAAGAAACTGGGAAAAAAAGTTGGAGGCTTAACTTTTATTGTATGCCAAAAAAAAATGATATCGTATTCCCAGGACCCAAGGAGAAAATTCGGTAGTGGCTGATATTATCAAACTGGACAGGGTAGATTTCACGCCACACTGCTTCGTCGAGGCATACATACAAGCCTTATGGACACACAGAGATGAGTAGTCACAAAAGAAAAAATCGTATACATAATGAAATTATTAAAAATAGATTAAGAGTGTCACTAATAGATAATAAAATAAGTTTGAACAGGTAGAAAAATAACCACAAGAATCTCGAATAAGAAGTTGAAAAGGTTAAAATAGAAAAAAATTACAAAATATTGAAAGGAAACAATAAATTGAGTGAGTAGGATGACATATTATCAACCTCTATGAAAATCATCTAATATCGAAAAAGGCTTTGTTTGATCTCTGGACCGAGAGCGCAGCCTACTCTATTCCTCTAATGGAAGAAGATGAACCAGGGTACTGTCAAGATGAGAAATAGCAGTCGCACAGACTTCAACAGACCAAAATAACTGGGCTCCTCTCTCTCTCTCTCTCTCTCTCTCTCTCTCTCTCTCTCTCTCTCTCTCTCTCTCTCTCTCTATATATATATATATATATATATATATATATATATATATATATATACGTGTCACTTTGCAGTTTGCGACTGCATTTGTGAACTTCTCTTCCAGCTGTAGGTATGATCGATAGGGCCCTTCCATCAAATCGACAACCTGAGAACCCTGACGATCTGAACCTGGTCGGCTCACTGCAGATCGTTCTTGCTTCAGCTCGAACAACCTTCCTGCACCAGATCGGACACACATAGATTTTGAAACTTAAAACAGTAAATAACTCTACTTACACCACCAGTACTGTTGGGGAGGATTCCGGAGCCTGCTGAAGCAAAATTCACCCCCTCAAGGATCCTTTCTCCAGTGATATTGTGGTCGTTTGCACATGGAATGAAGTGATCAATCCCTAGGAGCTGGCCCATAACATCTGCGATGGTCCGCGCATTTGTAAACCTGCCGGTGATCGCGAAGAAATCTATACCATAAGGAAAGTAATCGGCCGTCGCGGTTGAGTTGAAGAGATAGTCATTGTTGCCACAATCAACTACGGAGTCCCCAAAGATGAAAAGTGGCGGAGCTTCACTCGCTGCTAATGCTAAGGTGTAATAAAAGGGAAGGACGGAAACAAGCAAGAGAAAGGTAGTCGATTGAGTTGCCATGAAAAGAATTGTGGGTAGTTGCACTCTTTTCTCAACCCTCTTTCAATCACTATATATAAATCATTAGAGATGCACATATAACACACGCGTTGTAACGTTTTGGCACATTCATTCGTTGGCGACCGATCAGTACTGTTCTTTGAATAAGCACGATAAAAAGAAAGAGATCTATAACAATGATTAGGTGGGATCGTTCCTACTGGTTTGAATGAATGTTGGGAGAATGTAATATTGAAAACTGGTTAGAGTATGTTGCTGTATTATTCATCTGATAATGCATCTGTTTGTTGACTTTGACGGTGACGAACTCATCTGATAAACCACATTATTTATCATGTAGTTTCAGTCTGAGATCTCGGGCGAGAAAACCACGGCCAGCTACCAATTCTAATGAAGGCGGTCTACCGGTCTTGGGCTGCTGGTTAGGTTGATTATGCGGTGCCGCTTGTCATTCAATCGGTAGCTATCCCGTATATGTAGCATATCATGGAAATCTGTCATTCAAGTGCTTTTATGGGGGTGCTGTCCGGTTCCTGTTTGCTCCGAATCAGGAACCTGTACAGGGCTGGTTCTGGTTTCGATCTGAAACCAGGTAAAGAACTAAAATTTAAAAAATAAAAAAGTATAGTGAACAACAGTGTGGAACCACCAGTTCTGGTTAATTTCAAGTTGGTTTCCTGAAACCATAACCGAATTGGGTGGTCTCCGATTCTAAACCCGGTTTCAAATGGTTCATGTTCCAAAAATGGTTCATGTTCCAACCGATTCGTGATCCAGTTCAACTCTTGTTGAAACAACTGGGCTGGTTCGAAATCGGTTTGGTATAAAAATGGGTCTTGCTTTATGTCAGTAAGGAGTATTAAAGGTCGTTGACTGTAACTTTTGAATGGTGCACCTGATCAATTTTGGGGGCAGGAACTAAAAGAGTGCTCCGGCTATTATGTTGGAGTAGATGTGACTTGTTTGGAACCCATTCGGTGGTTTCAACCGGAATCAAATTGGGATTGGAACTGAAACTAGTTAAATCGTACTCGAAAATAGGGTTCTTTCACCTGGCGGTTCAAGACCACCGGTTCCCTATTTTTTAATTTCGAAATTGTTAATGAATTTTGCTACTTACAAACTGTTTAAGACTCAAATAAAAACCGGAACCAATCAGTCCTAGTTCGGTTCCGATTCCTGGTTCTAAAAAATCTAGAACTGGACACGTCTACATTGCGAGGCCATCACAAGGTCTTTGTTTTATTTTATTTGTTCATGTCTAGTAAAATGAGCCATTCCGGCAAAGCTCTTGTTGTCCGATAGAATCTCGACCCGAGCTCAACCCTCGAGTTTAAGGCTCCATTAATCTCGAGCTGAGTTTTTTCTAAAGGAGATGGAACTGAGAGTACCCATACTCGGGCTCGCTTGTCTCGACTTACACCCCTACACTAGTCCACTTTCCCAACCAGTACCATACTTTCTTAGTGCCATGCCACTAAGACATTATTGATTCACTATTATTTTCCTAGTGTATTAACCTATGGAAACAACATTTTTCTTTTGATTTTGTGAGATAATACCAATTATATGTAATAAGATATATAAATTAAATACTTGTATATCCACGCTTACGCTTTACAAAGATTACCAACACCCGTTTCCACAAGCACATTCACCACTATATGCTAAAAAGGAGCTCGTTGGTGTGTGCTGTATGTGGTACTGTTATGTATCATATAATAGAACACTGTAAATATGACACACACACACACACACACACACATATATATATATATATATATATAGTGTGAGAGAGAGAGAGAGAAAACATGGTAAATGTGCACATCTCACTCATGTTCAAATAAAAAAGTGTCATGACACTTTTTGAAGGTGTATGATACTATTTTACCTTTTATTTTAAGGATCTCAATTTTTTAGCTTCAAGATCAAATAGAGATCTTTAAGATATATATATATATATATATATATATATATATATATATATATATAAAGAGAGAGTTTGGATCATATCCACTACTGGCATTGCTTACTCATGTCTTATTTTCCTGAAGCATCAGCATAATAACAATATTTTTTGTACTTTTGAAATCCTTAAAATTTTAAATTATACTCATGTAACCAAAAAGGAATAAATGAAAGTGTGCATATCAGAGGTGAGCAGTTATATCCCAAACTTGACGCCAAATGATTGAATACACAAACTCAGTCATCCCAAACTCATATTCAGCCGATCAATAATTTATAGTACTGGCCGATACTTGCAACTTTAGTTTCAACAAGTAGTTTTTCCAACTTGCCACCTCTCTCACAGAAGGTAAGGAGTTCGATACCCGGGTGTGAATCTGATAGGGGTCTGTCTAGAATATGGAAAAAAAAAGATGATACTACATTCTTTTATTTATAGATTTAAGAAAAATAACTCATTAAAAGCATTCTATAAAATGAATACACATAGATATGCCAAGCAACAATATTAATTAATTATGAAATTATAAATAAAATGGTCCCAAGCAAGGGTCTTGTTGGATTTGAGGACGATAACCTTCATTTTTAATTGAATAAAGTATTATATTCCACTCTGGACTTTTCTAAAAATTTTATTATCTAATTTTTAAACATATCATCAAAGAAGGCATGTATACACTAAGCTAGACATGTTCGATTCCGGTTAGCCCATAACCAAACAAGCTCGGGATTGGTATTGGTTATGGTTCAAGAACCACCGGTTCTAGAACGGTTACAATTTGAGTTTGGAACCACTCAGAACTGCCTATTCCAGTTTGGTTCTGGTTTCAATTTTATAAAAGGTGAAACCAAAACTGATCAAGTGGTCCCTGGTTCCGGCTCCACCAGTTCCAAGACAGGTTAGGAACCGATCATGTCTACACTAAGTTATGTGTTTTTATTTAGCTAAGTTTATTTGATTATATTAAAAAAGATAATACAACCAAGGCACTTTGTATACATGCACTGTTGTTAAATTCTTATATGTATTTTGAATATATTCAGAATAATTGGACATTAAAGTGAGGTCATATCATATTCTGGTATGTAACACTGGGAGTGGAAGGTAGCACGGGATGGTTGTTGATCTACCCTCTGTTTCTTTATTGGCAAGCTTGGGGTTAGGCAACCCCACATGTGTGCTGTATGGCAGAGAAACACAAATAAATAATTGTGCTCTTCTTTTTTTTTATTACAAGAGGAGGTCGAAGCCTAACACACACACATGCACCCTCTGCGAGTTGAACTCCCCACCAGCAGCAACGGTGCTAGGGCGCCCTACCGTTGTGCTAGCGCTCTCGGTGCAATACTTGTGCTCATTTAAGAGAAACTAAATGTTCATAAAGACCCGATAGCTGGGGCTTGGCAATAATCTGTGAAATGGGTTAGGCCGACCCACCAAAGACTTCCATATAGTCTTACCCGTTCTAAGCAGATTGATCCCTCCAAGTGGGTTTGTCTATACGAAGCAAACAAAATCTAGATATATACATAAATGCATACAACTCAGCCTTTTCCGGTCCCAAGCATGGACAAGGAAGGAGGATTGCGTTAGGTTTGTAAAACAATTTTGGACCTTTTATCCTGGTTTCTAGAACATACATAATCATAGATAAATTCATAATACACGTACAATGTTCTTGGGGGTGGCAAGGGGAGAGACAATGGCCTCGTCCGCTGGCAGCTTTGTGGTGATGTGGTTGCCACGGGTGGTTTTGGTGCTAGGCCACTGATCCAGTTGGTTGCATATAATGCTTGTCCCACAGGCAGGTTTTGGTCTGCGCAGCTCGGCTCAATAGGCAGCATGAGCCAACCCTAGCGTAGTTTCTCCTGTTAGGTCCCCAAGCTGAGATAACAAAAGCCGAGACGAGACAGACTAAGACAAAATCTCCTCGTTTGGCATCCCAAATTTGAAGCACAAGAACCTAAATGCTTGCCATAATCGACTGAAATCCTCGACTTACACCAACGAATGGTTCCAGATTGATCGTCTCAGAGACGATGACGCCCTAATCTATTGTTGAACAACATGGTCGCCTCATCCAGTGCATTCAAACATCTCCCATGTGTGTGTGTGTGTGTGCGTGAGAGAGAGAGATCCAATTGTTCCCATTATCGACAATGAAATCTCTGAACAGAATCCTGGCACTGGCATTCTTCCCCACAGGTGAAAGGTTGAACACCACCAGCAAGTGAGCAAGGCAATATTGACACTCTCAGTTCTCTTAAGGGTGTCATTTGCACAGTTCTGACGGGACATCTTAATGATTTGAGTTGATTCAATGAGATATGGCGAAGAGATTCAGACCTACCACATCGCTCCTAAAAGGATTGCTTGATTGACTTCGGGAACAACAACATGTTGTATACGTCATTTTACTGAAGTACAATGTGTTTTATTTTATAACTAGAGTTTTATAGATATAAAACCACTTCTTGTACATAAAATAAAAGAAATGAAACCCCTTTATACAACAAATTCAAAGAAATATCTATGTAGTTTGTTTGACCAGCAGCGTCAAGTGGCCTTCCATTTGAAGCTGACTTGAAGCAAATCCGTAAATATCATGAGAAGAAATCAAGCAATACCTCCAGAATGGCCAATCGAGATTTATCAAGTGATGGCCTACATACAAACAAAATTCAGTGAGCAGGATATACACGTCTTTGAACAAGGCAATGCGCGATTGACAATCTCTCCATTAAGTTTACTAACGTTGCAACACTTCCTCGAGTCTGAGCTAAGATGCTAGCTGATGGAAGATGGCCAAACATCACATCTTACACTGTCCAAGTAAAAATAATCAGGTTCTTGAAACTTTTTCAAGAAAACAATTTGAATGCTATTTGGAATCCAGGATTTCAGGAAGCTTCTAGGAGACTTTGTCCATGAGTTGGATTGGTGTGAGAATGTTTGATTTATTAGTCTCAACAATACAGCCATTCATAACAATCTCCTCAAGCATGAAACGAGCCTTCTCCAGGTGGAACATGATATCGAGTTCACACTGTTGAAGCAGAAAGACATCATTTGGTTCTTGAGAATGTAGATCTATCTACTTAGAAATTGAGAAAAATTCACAAAAATCATACCACATTTCCAAAGTGGCGGTCCATAGTTTCCACTAACAGGTGGATAAATTCTAGAATCATTAGCGCAACCTGGGACAAAATTAGAATTCAGCATTGAACCAAGTGATCAAAAAGAAGGTAAGCAGTAATGACATCCTTCGAGATGCTGCAAACCAAACCAACAAAACAAGACACTGAAAACATAACAAACACCTAACATTTATAGTGTCAATCAGCTTTACCATATATAGATCCTCATTTAGCAGAAAGGATGTGCTTCTAGGACCTAAACGAGCTAGGAGTACAAAAAACCCAATATTCAGTATCTCATGTTCCCAAATAGGAGACCATAAATGAACAACAATCCTCCAACGGACCCTTGACATGGATCATCTGTGTTAACACAAAATTAACTACCTTGGGTTACAAGAGGATGTCATACAAGTGCAATTTGCTTTGGAACCCAAAAAGAAATAGTCCTCGAGGGCACATCAACAACTCTGACTTTCTTACATTGTCAAAGAACAAGGATTGACAATAAGAACTGCAAGAGTTTTTGTCAACATATTGTAGATGTGAATTTTTATTTCGAAACATATACGAATATTTGAAATTAAATTCCCGAACTACATCGTGTGCGCGAGCGTGTCATCTAGTTTGCTCAAACTAGCAAAGATCGATTTCTGACTTCAGTGTAGCGATTGTAGACAAGTGAACTTTTGTCGACATAGGCCTTTTTGAACCGATGCTCAGGGTCAGCCTAGACGCTTTGAAAATCGTTTCAGATCCAGTAAATTTTCAAAAAAACAAGATTCCATTTTCAAAAGCTTGACAAAATCGTGATTTTGGTTCTTGACTGAGAAATATTTAAGTCTTGAAAAACAGAAACTGATTTTGTTTTCAGAGGCTTGTCTCTAATTTTTTTTAAATAGTTCTGAGTTTCCAAAAATTCTAAAACTTTTACAGAGGATAGACTTTCATTTATATATTCAGAAAATATTTTTATTTTTATTTTATATCTATAGATTCATGTAACTAAATCTGAAAATAGACCTCTGCCAGACATTCGGGACAGACCTATGTCAGAAAGTCAGAGGTTCAGAAAAACTATTGTATTTTCATGCTCAGACCTTCGATTTCTATGAAATTGGTCTTGTTGGAAAGCTGTGGATTTCAGATTTCCAATGAGACTATTTTCAATAAAATTGATTCATTGTGCACAAAGATATTTAGGAATAACTCAACCTATGTCACAGGAATTTCTGGTTTTTCAGAATCTGTTATTATTTTAATAAAAAAAAATCTGATTTTATTAGTGATGTTTAACAAGCCCAAAATTCTCAAAAATTTTATCAGAAGTATGCCTATTTATCTAGATCATACGTGAAAAATTTAGACATATTTGGAGCAGGAAATAATAAAATATAAATCATTTACCGAACATGTGAAGAGTGCAAAAAAACAGGTTTTAGATTTTCATAATTGTGCTTGTGTTTTAATCCAAATCAAAATTGAATCTATAGCCATAAAATAACAAACTCAATCCTAATTATCATGTGAGCATAGGAAGATTAAGAGGTTTATAATCTTACGTTGCATTATGGAGTCGAAAGAATCAACATTTAAAGTATATAATGAAGACCGTACGAACGAAAGAAGGATGGGGCAGCCTATGAACATGGATACATCTTCATGGAGACTTAAGTTCCTTAATTACAAGCTCATAAAATTCAATGAAAAAGGAGATAATTATGAGATCAATAAGAAAGAATAGACCTGTGGCAAAAGGTGGAGGACGGCTAGAAGCTGGCGGTTATCAGCACCTTCTTCCTCTCTTCCTCCTCTCCCTCTCTCTTTCTCTCCCTCTTGCTGAATGGTTTGGTGAACTCGGATTGATGATTTGTAGCCCATTTGAAGCCCCTTTTATAGGCCAAGGGATGCCTCTTTGCTAGTCATTCTTGCCAAAAATTGCTTCCTTGGATAAGGTAAATGAAGTGCTAGCCCTTCTTGCCAAAAACCTACTCCCTTCGATAAGGTAAGTAAAGTGTTGGCCCTTCTTGCCAAAAATCTGCTCAATTTGATATGGTACGTGCAGCTGCTCATTTAATGAAGCTTGATAAGGTAAGTTGCTTAATCCTTTGATGCTAAACTTCGAAATTGGTAAGTTTCCTCTTAGTGGCTTACCAAATTAAACATCACTACTTGCCAAATCGAACATTACAACTTGCCAAATTGAGCATCACTTTCCTTTTGCGTGGATAACGCCGACTGTCCTTCCTAGACACCGACCTTCCGTTCTGGGCACTGACTTTCCTTTCTTTAACATCGACTTTCTTTCCTAGATGTCGACCTTTCTTTCTGGGTTTCAACTTTCCTTTCTTAAACATTGACTTTTTTTTTGACGCCGACCTTCTTTTCTTGACACCGAGTTTTCTTCTTAAACGTCGACTTTCCTTTTTTGAACGTTGACTTTTGTTTCTAATACCTGAAACTAAAAATGACAAATTACCTTGCCCAACAACGCCAAAATTGGCAGGTGCTCGGTCATTGCCTTTTTGGTTCATGCCATCTCCTCTTTTCGAGGAATTTGTCTCTTTCCGATCCGAGTTTTATATATGGTAGGTTTCAAACACTTTATATAAAAAAAATATTTTATATTTGAAAACATCAAATTTAATGAAATCTTCAAATATTATTTTGGAAAAGCATTGGGTTTCATTCATAGTTTTTGTTTGCAAGGGTGACCTACTTTTGCTCCGTGAGTCAGTCTATAACCACCTTGACCATTTAATCACTTTAAACGGGTATAGGATATCAAACCACTTTAACCACTTCAACGGGTATAGGGTATCGAATCACTTTAACCACTTCAATGGGTGTAAAGTATTGAACCACTTTAACCACTTCAATGGGTGTAGGGTATTGAACTACTTTAACGGGTGTAGGGTATCGAACTACTTTAACCTTGGGTATCAAGTCTCGGAATGAGACTATTCTCGACCGAGCAAATTTTTGAGGTTTGATTTGAATTTAATTTATTTTTGAATATCATGGGTTTTGGAATTTCATAAATTTATAAATTTGTAAACATTTTTGGGTTTGATTCCCAATGTTCTCTTTTTCATTTATTTATATAAAAAGAATTGTTTGAAATCATCCTTTCTTTAAAGGCAATCATTTAAAAAGGCAGAATCATGTCAATTTGGTCATGAGGGCAAAATAGTCATTTTTGTATAATTTTGTCCAAATTGATTTTTTTTCGAGAGGGATGCAATATACTTTATTAGAAACAAAGTAGGAGTGGCACCAATAGAGGATAAAATGAGAGAACATTGTTTAAGATGGTTTGGACATATAGAAAGAAGATCAAAAGAAGAACCTTTAAGAAGGTTAGAAAAACTAAATTTGGAAAGTATTAAAAGAGGTAGAGGACGACCACAAAAGTGTTGGAAAGAAACAATAAAGAACGATCTAGCTTATTGGGAGTTAACTGCTAACATGGCACAAGATAGGGATATGTGGAAACAAAGAATCCATGTAGCCGACCCCGTCTAGTATGGGAAAAGGCTTAGTTGTTGTTGTTGTTGTTGGATGCAATATATAATTATTTTGAGGTTGCTAGAAAATTTTGTATTTAAGGTATCTTTATTTGAAAAAACTTTAAAAGGCCCAAAGCTCTAAAAAAAAGCCCAATTTCTAAAGGATGGAAATTTTTTATTTTGAATTTTTTTTTGGGGTGTTTACACATGTCTAAGATAACTAACAAAAAGTTCTCTACGACTTGTTTTCGAGCGAAATTAACCATCTTTCAAATGTAAAGTTTGATGAGCGATGATGGTCATATGGTCCACAATGAAGGACGGTAATCATGTCAATGAACAAAATTTATCAAGTGGAAACATAAAATTTGAAAAGCCTAGTAGAAAGAGAAACATGATTCCCTACCAACAGCCTTCAATTGTTTCCATTAGAGATGAGAAACAATTACTTCACGGTTGCAAAGACAAAAGCACAAAAGTGGTATCCTTGTCATGAAAGATTTGGAAGACGGAAAGAAATGGACAACACTGAAGATGGTATAAGTAGAAGAAAACTAGAGAATCTGCCATAACAGAGAAGATACACTGGCACACTCAGAAGATCAAGAAGCAAGACCTATGGTCTTGATCACGTCACAATATCTAGAAAACATGGCACACAAAGTACAAATGTGGTCAACCAATGACAGTTGTCAAATTGGCGATCTTGATTTCATACCAGAAATGAATGGGAAAAATATCCATCTAGACATGCTTAGACCAAGAAAATGGATCAAAGTAGCAGTGAACAAAGAAATGAACCCACGGATTTTCTAATGTAAGGAACAAAAAGCAAAACAATGTATGAAATTAACCTCTGGTAAATTAGTTCCCAGGTATATTGCAAATAACTGGCTTTTCAGATCCTTTATTTTCAGCAAACTCACCTCGTCATCATCTACTCCAACCAAGAAAAAGAGTGATGCATAACGCCTGTAAACAACTTTATAATTTCTATGCTCAACAAATGAACATTGCACCCAAAAGAGAAGAATATTATATAAACGTCCATATGAGAATACATGTAGTAACACATCCTGCTATATTATGCACCATAACAACAACAACAACAATAATAATAATAGTTCTTATTACAGCCAATTAACAAAAGATGCATGGGAATAAAAGGTTTCTAGGTATTCTTAGATAACTCGTTTTCTAGAAACCAAGGCAGGCAATCAACATTGTCTTACAATCACATGAAAGAACTTTATGCAGCAACATTCCACCTATCTGTCATATACAGATAGACAGATAAATATGTAAGGGTAAGCAGTACCAGAGACATAACCATGAAGATGTTTAACCCCAATATAAATCAATTTCATGAATTGAACAAGTTGATTAGTGGAGCGATTGAAGTAGGCGAGCTTGATGGGTCAAGTAGGAACTTATTTTACATGGGTATGCACGCTCACACACAGATATATATATATATATATATATATATATATATATATATGTATGCGTGTGTGTGTGGAGATCATGGTGCCATCTAGCTAAAATTCATAGATGTGGGTCTTCTTTTAACTAGATCTCTCTTATATATTTGGAATGGCAACTTTTAACTGGAAACACAATTTTGACCAAGTTCAATTGTTGCTAAAATTTTGGAAGTGCATGGGATGCTCATGTGGATTGTCTGTAGTAGAATATCTTGTTTCCTACTCAAGTATGAGCTCTTTTGGCAAGCAAACACCACATGAGACAAGCCTACTCCCATGAATTGATGGACTGGGGTTCATAATTTTTTGAAACCTGTGCCAGTTCTTTTGTAGCTTGTCTTGTTCGTGAAAGCATTGAGTGCTAGATGGACCTTCTAGTCACTGAACACAATAAATAAATGGAATGGTACTTCATATTGTTCTCACCAGCCGTGCTCATCACATGAATTTCTGATCGGTTGTACAAAGTTTAACTAACAATTTATTATTTATTACAAGGCCAACTCTAACATGTATAAGAAAATAACTTAAGATCCAGATTTAAAGATGATAGCAAGTATATGAGTTGGGACATTATAAAAACCACATATACATATAAACAACAACAACAATTAAGCCTTTTCCCATACTAGACGGGGTCGGCTACATGGATTCTTTGTTTCTACAGAGCCCTATCATATGCCATGTTATAACTCACAATAAGCTACATCATTCTTTATTGTTTCTTTCCAACACTTTTGTGGTTGTCTTCTACCTCTTTTAATACTTTCAAAATCTAGTTTTTCTTACCTTCTTACAGGTTCTTCTTTTGATCTTCAAACCACCTTATTCTCTCATTTTATCCTCTATTGATGCCACACATAATTTATTTCTAAAAACCACATATACATATAGTTCTAAGAAAATGTAACAACAAAAATTTTTGAAGAAAATAAAAGCAAACGGCCAACAAATTCAATCACATTTGGGTAGAACAACGATAATGGCGATAACCAACATAACCATGGTTCCTTCATCCTTAATGTTGTTCTAGATAATCTGAGACATACTTGTGTAGATAGATACGTGAATAGTGTGAATGTTTACGTGAAGTCGACCCGTGGAAACAAGTGAATATCATTTGAGAAAGGCAAGTAACCTCACACGCATCTGCGTCATGACGGTTTCCACGGGAATATCATTTGAAATAGCCAACTAATTTCACATGCCATCTGTGTCATGGACGCCCATCATAACAAAAGGTCCATACCCTGAGCGTGAGCTCAACTGGCTGGGCTCTTTGACACCCTTGTGCTGGTGGGGAGTTCGACTTGGGTGCACTGTGTCTCTGTGTGTGTTTGGCTTCGGCCCCTTTGAAACCTGTAATGCCAAAAAAAATAAAAACAAAGGCCCTCTTTTTTCCAATAACTAGGTGATGGCGATGGGAACACAAAGTCCAAAGCATCTTCCATTTAACCAAAACAACTGTTGCCAATGTCGATTTGCAGGAGCATAATACAGAGGAGAAGAATGAAGATCATAACTAAAGTTGACCGAAGGGCCCATGAGATCCTTAAATCAAAGCCAAATCATTAAACTGTTGCCCCTTGGTTTGTCCGACAAATCACTTGAAAGGCACAAAGAAATGACCTCCATAAATTACCATTATTCTTCTTGGATTTCTCCACATAGAAAAGCACGTTGGATTGATCAATACCTAAATTTACCAATTGCCAAACTAACACCAAGTAAAGATTACTTATGACCAATGCGCATAAATAAAAGATGGAAGCAATTATCATCCACTAGAAAAAAGATAACACTCGCTACCCCAGTGTCATAATTTCATATTCTATTATTAATAAATATACGCAAAAATTCTGCGATTTCGGAATACGCATCAAAAATTCTGCCAAACTAACACTCGCTACCCCAAGGGTTGTTAGGGATGCCAATGGTGGGGCGGGTTTTCACCTCCCCAATCTCGCCCTGTGGGTCATGGGGTTTTCAACCTAGGCCCGCCCGCAACAAACTTGATAGGACCCACCCTTGTACACATAAATTTTAAAACTAGGTTGTTATATAAAGTTTAATTCAATATTATTCATGCTGTCAAACATTTTACTCGATGTAGTATATTGTACATAATAGTTTACTTAATATGATATATAGTATAATATACTACATTCAGCAATATACTATGATATATGTGTGTGTCCTTCCCCTGCACAGGATATTCTTCCTGCCCCACCCTGCACGACTTGCATAACAGAGGAGAAGCTTTGTGGTGGGTTTTCCACCTGGGTGGATTGGATACCCACGGAGCGGGTAGGATTTCTATCCCTAGTACTCCTTCGTTTCCTATGGACTCTCAAAGGGTCTTTCTCTTCTCACAACTTACAACAGATTTTAAAGTCAAGACCCTGCCCATCCAAGGAGTCATCCATCCCATATAAACTACCATTCTCCGGCACCAAGCCTGATCGAATGATGAGGGTGTGTTTGATTTGTGGTGTAGAACCGCTTAGACCCACATGAGCTTGAGCTTGAGCTTGAGCTTGTAACTATGATTGTGAGGAACCATGATTTCGTGTTTGATTTAGGAATAGTTCTTGGGTTTTTATACAAAGCCTATGAGTCTAGTTCGTGTGGCCTACATCCTTCCTGGAGCCAAATATAAATCATATTTGGACAACACATTAATTGTTGGACAAACAATTAGCACAGCTCATTAAGTATGATCACAAGCCAAGAGATGAGTATCTGTGGAAAAATATGCAAAACATGCCATTTAATTCACATAACAAGCTTGTTACAGGTAAACAATTATTCAACACAATATTGGTACATGCAAACTCCACGTGAGAGATCGCCCTTGCATGGCCGGTTCCAAGGTAGGATAAAGGAGAAGGATTGTGTTAGGCTTTTGACAGCCTCTCTAAAATTTAATTATAATTGGACTCCGTAGAAATAAAGAATCCATGTCGCCGACCCTATCTAGTATGAAAAGTCTTGGTTGTTGTTGTAGTAATATTGGTACATGCAGCCTCATACACACGACATGAGAAGCCTACGTACTTTGAAAACATCCAATCATACTTAGAATGAAGATTACTAGAGTTAACAGTTATTACACACAACAAAACTTGCCTTGAGCTGCCTTGTTTGGTACCTCACAAATATAGAAGCAACATAGACACAAAAATAACAGTTATTTTCTTCTCTTACACTCTTATTTGGTGGTAGAATCGTCCGTAGAGTGCTTGCCGTTCGGCACTGGAGGTTTTGAATCCGCAGTGGTTCGAGATGGTGATGATGATGGAGAGCCGGACTTTCGAGGCTTGCCGTCTTGCTTTGTAGATGTCTGTTCTACAACAGTTGAGCCATTTGAAGAGAAGCTTTCATCTTTTACATCCTCCTTGGGCACAGGTCGACACAGGAAGCTAGGCTGGTTTGTGGAGGAAAGCAACCGCGCCCACATACGGTCAGTTATGCAAACTGTGTGTTGTGTCTCGATCACACGCTGCAATCAGATGCAATGCTTAATCTTTTGCAACATCATGATTTTGCTAACAAGAGCTCTCTCGTCATTTAATCATACTGCAGCTTTATAATGGAAATTTATGTGTTCACAATAGCTTCAATTAAGTAATTGCCAAGTCTGTTACTCATTATGAATGAGCTTTAGCTTGAATGGCTAAGGGATGAATAAGATCATGATCGACTGCAAAAGCACGACTTACTTGGATCGGTATATATGCATGCCGGCCATTGACAAGCCCTACAGTGAAGCCTGTGTATCCAGCCATGGCACCATGCACAGCACTCTGAGAAAGGAGGGTGCAGTATACATTGTCCGACGCATTGCTCGGAACGGCACGAATCATGTAAGTGGGATCTGTGGAAAAATGAGAAGGTTAGCTCGAATTTCAGATATTGAAGAACAATTTGCAGTAAACAGTGTTAGACTCACAGACCTATGTATTTTAGGTTCAACACGATCTTCTTCCTTTTAAAGTGTTCCTGTAAATAGAAACAGAGAACAGTTAAAGAGATACATAACAGTAAAACATTATACATGAACACAAAATTGCGCATGCATCATGGTCAAGCCTATGAGGCTCCAGGTCCTATTCCCTCCCTAAAGCATCACAGAGAGAGCATCCTCGATCCTTCCCTTTGTTTTTCTCAAGCAGGAATCAGGACTGTAGACTGCATGAAAGCTGTGAAAGAAGCATTTTGAGTGTGCCTTTCACCAAGCAGACCAGAAAATCTCATTATGCTCTCAATCCAGTTTGACAAAGCTGAGTCCGTGGTCCCGGTTATAATATCACTGAGCCGCAGTTGAATGCGTTATCTTTGTATAGTGATCTACATGATTTTCAGAAAGGATATCATGCATCTTATTTATCCAAGACATTCCTTAGACCTCATTCGATTGAGTCGTTTCCAATTGAATCTAAGTAATACACTTCTTTTATTGATCCATGACAGGCTCTGTTTGAAGATGATCACAAAACTCAGGTGAGCGATCATGTTCTTCCTCATCAATTGCACAATCTGACTCTTATTTACACCGCATTATGATCAATTTCTCTCTGGAAAGCTAAAAGGAAAGCATGAAATCTGATTTTGATTTTGCGAAACAAAATGAACTGGAATGTACCTTGATCTTCTCAGATAGCCAGAGACCAATATCAGGAAGACGAACATGTCCACCTGCATCTCTTTCCTCATTTTTAGCTGTTTTGGGAATAAGATCCAGTCCGGCACCTTCTGCCACAACAATAACCATGTGACCTTGCTCTTTGAGTCTCTGCTCCATATATTCAAAAAGCCCACCCTCCCCTTCCAAGTAGAAGGGGGACTCAGGAATCAAACAGCAATCCTGTTATCATAAGAGCTCGTCAAAATCCAAAACTTTATTGCAATGAACAAGAAACTTAAGCTTATGATGAAAAGAAACTACATAGAGAAAAAACTTAAGGACATACCACATCTCTACTTGCAAGTGTAGCATACATTGAAATGAACCCTGCAGTATCAATTGTGTGAATTATGATTTAGTTCAGAGTACAACATAATTTCCTCTGAAAATAACTGGGATGGCCAAACCAAAACCAAAACCAAAAACCAAGCATTATCCCACATTCAATGGGGTCAACTACATGATTTCTTTATCCCCATTGTGGCACGATCAAGTGTCATACAAGCATTTAACTCCAAAATGGCAAGATTATGTTTTATTGGGAAGAAGACTCCATCGTTTGATATACTTAGAAACTGGATGTTCTTTGTCAATGGCAGATGAAATTTCTGAAGGTAGCTGAGTAATACTCCCATGGGTTGTAAAGTCATCTGAGCTACTTGAGGCAACTGAATTGAATAACACAAATCCAATGAGGCATACATCCAGGAACAACTAAATTTCCGCTAAATCTTAAGTTGATCTCTCAAGATTTCGTTTTATACAGCATATGGACTTCATGGACTAAAAGGATCATCAAAATCTGACATCATAAACATTGCATTAACCCAATGAACAAGTGCATACCACTATTGCGACCCATCAGCTTGACAAACCCAACTCCATTCTCATTACTTTCAGATTCAACATGTGCTGCACTAATGGCCCTCTGGGCTTCTTCCACTGCAGTGTCAAATCCAAAAGACTTGTCGATAACCTGAAATAAAGACAGTTAAGTAAGCATTAGAAGCAGAGTTTTCCAGTCCTGTAATCTGTAAATATTTCATACTTGAAAGGAAAAGATTACCGCAATGTCATTGTCGATTGTCTTTGGGATTCCAACAACTGATACCTTGAGACCACGGCTTCGAACCTCCTGCAGAATAGTTAAATAACTGGTAATACTTATACTTACAACTCGGATGAAATAAATCGACCCTCATTCGAGGCACAGAGGACACTTTTCTAGCTGTGTATAATGTCTTAATCTCATCAAGGACATTTTCAGCTTAACCATGGAATAAGGAAGAAACTCCTACCACCACAAATTCAACGAGTGTGGCAAAAATTGTTCAGGGTAACATGCACAGGAAAAAAGAGCCATGGAAGTCATTGAAAACTATAATTAGGTAAGGGATCAGTCGGAATACTACATACATACATACATCTGTACATACATTCGTACGTGTATATCATATATATATATATATATATATATATATATATATATATATATATATATATATATACCAAGTATGGAAAGTTGAAACAAGAGGTTCACTGAACTATTTGGCTTGCAATAGCCACCAAAAATCTTACTTCATAAATAGAAAGAACGCCCTTTTGGGTGCCATCTCCTCCAATTATATAAACCTGGATGGATAAATGGATCATTTTAGGTTTATATTAGAAAATGCTATTGGAAACTGCATAAAAAAACTGAAACTAAGCATTTCTCATACCAAAGTGAAAGATTTTAGAAAATTGAAAAAACATCTACTTTCCTTCACTGACCTGATTAATTCCCCTGTCCTCAATGCTATCAACTATTCTCTTGGTAATCTGCCCACCTCGAGCTGTGCCGAGAATTGTGCCACCACGCTTGTGAATGTCATTCACCAGTTTGGGGTTGATGGGGATGAGGTTTCGAGCATAGAAACCCTTGTACCCAGACTACAAAACAAGGTTCATCACATAACTTGGTCATTCATTACAGAACCAACTCAAAGAATAACAAAACAAAGATACTGACAAACTTGAAATTCATGGTTGTGTTCTCTTCCCTTCCCTCGCATGCATTAATATATTGATTTTGTTGCTAGAAGGAAATAAATTCATGGTGCTTTCTGTTTTAATCTCTTTGATGCATTAATAAATTCATCTTCCTGCATGAACCCAAAAAAAGGATAAGATAAAGAAGTTCACGGTATATTTACCTCAATCCCATATACCTTAGTAACACCATACATATGGTAGAGGCCACACACAAGCTCCCTTATGACAGTGTTGAGCCCCGGACAGAGGCCACCACATGTGACAATGCCGGCGGTTACCTCCTCTGGCTTGAAATAAACCTGAATCATCCAATGAAAGCTACATCAGAACCAGTTCAGTTCCAATTCAAGCAACTGGGCGTGTTGCGAACCAGCCATATCTAATTTGGGGCATCTACAAATAGTTAATATCACAGATTTTTGTCCTTCAAACTGAACTATGATCATGGATAGAAAAGCATCTTTTTGTGAAGGAAACTTTGAATTATCATCGGTGCGGAGATATGACAAAATGTTTTATATACAATTTTATTTAATTCATAACATTTCATGAAACCCAAAGAAAATGTTTTTAATTTTTTTTCTGAAAAAACTAACAAAATTTAAGGAAAAAATAGCTAGTCGAAACTAGCTCTCCGATACCATAGATGCATCCACAACCGTGTCATATCTGTATACCTATGTAAGAATCCATGTAACAGAGGCATAAACCCACTTATGACTTGTGAAGAGAAGATCCTCTATTGTATATGATATGAGGATGGAGTCCTGCATCAGGTCCTAGCCATCCACACTGTTTAGTGATCTGGATGGTTAGAGAAGAAATGCTAGTGGTTCAGATTCGTTCAATTGAAGGGCCAGGATTTGACATGGATCAACCGAGCAGCTCCTGCCACTCAGCAAATATGTGATGAAAATTGCAATTCTAGTGATCATGGTGGCCTTGGTCTGTATGACAGACGCAGTATGCATGGATTCAAAGAACATTAAGTACCATTTCCCGCGGCCCTGCACGTCGAAAATGCCTTCCTCTTGGAGTAACTTGGTCAACAATAATCTGCGTCGGAGAATGCAGATTTCTGTCAATATTCATGGCCATTTTGATCACATCACACCATGCATCCAAAAATTCAGAAAATCCAGCTTACCCTTTGCACAACTGTATCTTCACGGTTAACAAAGTATTGCCTGCACGAACAAACGAAGAGGGTGAATGATGAAACTCAAAATTATCCAGAAAAATGTCCAATTAAGCTTGCCTTATGAATTTAAAATCCAAAAAGTTTTTGAATTCAAGTTATCTTACTTGACAACCGAGTATGCCGTGTTGAATTGCAGAGGGTTTGTATAAGTCTGCCAAAGATTGCACACCAAGAAGATCATTAGTTATAAACTTATAAGTAATCGGTTGAAGACACGGAAGGGAGACAATTAAATCAATTCATACTTTGATTATCCAAAATTAAGAAGTTACCAATCATCCACCAAATCAACAGAACAAAGTGATTCCAAACGAAACAAGGAAAATAAATGACATGAAACTTGATTTCAGCACAAGAAAAATGAGAAAAATTCGGAAGAACTCGAGAACCAACTCTCTCTATTCCTCTGCCATAATGACTTCATATAATTCTCGTGTCAATTCATATCTTACAGACTTAATATATTCACCATACACACCATACAACTCTTCTAACGTCTGTGGTAGGTGAATTATTATGTCTTTGGTCGTAAGAGCTTTCATGCCTGCTCATAAATAAAGGTCTTAGCTTCCAGCTTCTTACACCTTTCAGGACTCTAAGCTAAGTAAGAATATGCCTGTAAATAACTAATCATGAAACGCGAACACGTAGTCGTTGTCCTGATTCCACTTAAATAAGTGGCCTTTTGCTCCCTCTCCTTAGGATTCAAGAGCGGGAGGATCAAGGAACTACCCTTCAAGAACAATCTTAGAGTTCTCAAGCCAATCATGAAAATATGTCAACATAAATTCAAGCCACAACAACTGGAACGAAAAGAGATGGAAGGGGGAAGAACTTACAGGAAGGTCCAGTAAGTAATCGGTGAGATGGGGAACGTCCTCCAGAACGTAGCCAGCTTTCCCCTCCACCAACTTCGGCACGTACCCCGGCCATTTCGACTTCGCGACGACGTCCCTTTCTGTCTCTACCGCCATCTTCTCCGCCGGCTGAATTCTTCCGGTGTCCTACGTCGTCGAAAGGGAGAAAAAAGAGAAGGAGGGTGTGTTCACTCAATGTAGGAAACGACGACGACGACGGAGCCGGTGCTTATAAATGCGGGGTTGGCGTTGGCCACCATCGTGACTATCTCACATACTCTCAGAGAGGGGACGACGATGACGTCCGAAACCACGAGGGCTGCCTTCCATTGCCACCACGATCCATCATCGTCAAACACACACACACAGTCCACGGCTTCTCATTCGTCATCTCTTGCGCTCTTGCGCTTGCAATCGGAAAAGATTTTAAAAGAGAAAATGAAGGGCTTGAATGGAAAGAAGGCCTTTTTTGTAATTATCTACTTATCATGGTATTGTGGATGATTGCAAAGGGAATGCTATCAGCCTGCCTTATATATATATATGTATATATGAGAGCATAGTCCGTGCGTACAAACTCTAAAATCATTCAATCTTTAAAATCAACTCAAGATCTTTAAAGCAAAAAAATAAATAGTGTTGAATGTATTTAATGTACTTATAAAAAAGTATCAAAATACTTTTTTGTTTTTAAAACTTTAATTTCAACAATCCATCAAACCGATTGAACAATTAAGATCTTTAAAAATATTAAGTATGAATGAATATGGGTATAGACTAATTTCTCTTTCTATATATACGCGCACACACACACACACACACATATATATATATATATATATGACAAAGAAAGAGGAAAAGAACGGTTGATTCTTAAATATCATTGATATCATATTCATATTTCTTTTTTTACTTTTTCTAAATGCTCTTTTAAAATGAGACATTTACGTTTCAATTAGCAGTAATGCATAGAGTCAGTAGTATCAAGAAACCATCTTCCTATATACATATATATATATATATATATATATATATATAATATATATATAAAATTATAAAAATTTTAAAAGTTTGAGCAAAGTTCACGAGCTCAGTTGAGTTAGACCGGATTCAAGTTTACTGAGCTCAATCTTAACCGTAGATTAATTGAGTCAATCTTTGTTGCACCAAGTTCAAACGAGTCTAATGAGCTGAGCTCGAGATCGATTGAGCTCAAGCCGTGCATTTTCTTCACGAGTCGAGTCATGCTTGTTTGTACTCGAGCTCAATTCAATTCGATTACAATCTTATCCCAATTGTTCCGATAAATGCATCTTCGTCCTTGTTGGAGGATATGGCATTTTCGTGGTTTCCGGCAATCTAGTGGGTATTCCTTAACATGCCGGAAAACGATTAGTCAACGGAAAGGTTAAAAAGGTGGCAAGTCATTCCGTTAAAGTGGGCACATTAAGCGAAATTACGGAAAAGGACACAAGTCATTTCTAAATAGCATCTCCTCCAAGATCTGCTGTCGAAACGATCAACTGCCGATCCTTCCTAAATTGGAAATTCAAAAGATACAGGGACATTTTCGTCACATGATTTAATAACTCAACTTCCACCTCCTCTTGAAACGGTCAAGAGGCATAACCATCCGTCAGCTCATCAACAAGGGCTTAAGGAGCTTATTGGGGTGTTTCAGTAATTTCTAAATACCGCAAACCGAAATTCAGTTTTTTTTTTATAGTTTTTTTGTTTTACAAAAAAAGGCTGAAGCCTAAAAACACACCCATACATGCACCCACTGATAATCGAACTCCCGACAGCGTTAAAGTGTCATGCCGTTGAGCTGACGCTCTCGGTGCAAAGTCGCGGTTTTTACATAAACGAAAAATCAACTCCATTACACATGCAAGTTTTCGTAAGACATTTATACCCTTTCCTTTTCATTGAAATAACGAACTTAGACATAACCGGTTCTGGATCAAATAGAAGCCATTATCCTAGAATCGGACCAGTCCTGATTCCAGAACCCGGGGATCCCGATTTTCGGTATCGGTTCTAGGTTTGTTTAGCTGATTCTGCTTCCTAGATTGATTTGTTTAAGATTTGATTAAGCTGAAAGACTGACTTGATTAAGCTTGGCTTGACATCCAACTCAGCTAAGTTCATGAGTAGATAGATAAATATATATATGTATATATATAGAAAGAATATCGTTTAAGATGGTTTGGACATATAGAAAAAAGATCAAAAGAATAACCTATAAGAAGGTATGAAAAACTAAATTTGGAAAGTATTAAAAGAGGTAGAGGACGACCACAAAAGTGTTGGAAAGAAACAATAAAGAATGATCTACCTTATTGTGAGTTAACTGCTAACATGACACACGATAGGGATACGTGGAAACAAAGAATCCATGTAGCCGACCCCGTCTAGTATGGGAAAAGTCTTTGTTGTTGTTGTTGTTATATATATATATATATATATATATATATATATATATATATATATATATATATATATATATATATATATCAATTAGGCTTCTGGGCTTCCCAACCCAAGTATTGGGGAGCTCATGCTCCACTTCTGAGCAACTTGAGCTCCACAAAGTTGACCTGAGTTGAAGTTCTCCCAGTCGAGCTCGAGTAATTGCCGAGAAGCTCGGCTCAACTTGAGCCTTACTTATGTCATGTAATATGCCAGCTAGAGATTAAGCCCCATGTTGGATTGAAATCAAACCCAAACACTTTGGCTCAAGCATCAAAGACTCTTCATCTGTGATCCGTTTCAGGTGCATATTGGTCTTTTAACTGCTTGAGGTATTTGACTAAAATAATTGGTTAAAAAACAACCATATATTACCCACATATTTTTAAAATTAACCTGATGGCTTTATTTATTTATTTGCTTATTGGAAAATGAACCCCTATGCTTGAAGATTAGGAGAATAGAAACCTACAAAACCTGGCCAAAACTTTAGGGAAAGGAAGGAGTGGGTTGACATATTTTTGAGTTGATGTCACCAATAAATAATTTTATTTTATGTACTTAAATATTTTATTTTAGTCAAAGCCTGCCTTAAAAAAGCAGTGCTCAACTCCTGTAAAAATTGTTTATTAGAAAATTAACTTTATTAATATAAGTCAGACAGCATATTAAAGAAAATTAAATAAGTCATAAAGATTAAATATATGATTGAACAAAAAAAACACTTCATCATGCGGATTCTATCTTGCCCCTCAAGTTATTAAAGGAATTTGATAATCCCATGGCACGAGCACATGCATGCACATACACACCCATACACGCAAGCGAAGACCAACATGTAGATGGTCAAATTCGGAGAACCGGTTGAATTGTTATTAGAAAATTGCCTTTATTTATATAAATCATACACTATATTAAAGAAAATAAAATAAAGGTTGAATATACGATTGAACCCAAAAGAAAACTTCATACAAGAAAATCCCATGTTACGAGCACGAACATATACATGCAAGCACGCACACACACGCACACACAAGCGAAGACCAACATGTAGATGGTCAAATTCGGAGAATCGGCTGAATTGTTCTTGGTGGGTCACCTTTTGTTGATCGGCAGGGACAAGATTCGGATCTGTGCCAGGTGTTTTTCAGTGGGTGGAAGAGTAGAGTAGCAATATATACACAACCGTAAAAGTTCATTTCCGTGTTGTGTTCGTGTTTGACCTGCTTTTAACACGAATGAAGAAATTATGCAGTGGACCCATATAACGTCTCAAAACAAAACCTGACACAGACACAATCCGGAAAGATGGTGCTCGTGTCCATGTCAAGTAACATGAAAACAAAAATGTATAGAGCCTCTTATATGGACTTTCTTGAGATTTTAAGTACTTTTCTTCTTAATTAAATGCATAATCTGCAGAGCTTTTCATTTGTGTTTTTATATAGCAGTTTATTTACTTGAAGATGTAAAATATAAATGCCAAGCCCGCATGAGATGCATGTCATGGATGATATCACAATGTTGGGGTTAAAGGAACATGTAAGATCTGACAATGTGTCGGTTGTTCTCAATATCACCCACACAATGAGTACAAGAGAGAGTGATTGGACCATACGCACTATGTTCACTCATGTCCATCATTACCTTTTAGTAGTACGAGTATAATAACAATAACAATGTCTTTCATACTTTTTTAAAACCTCTTAAAAAATTTAAATTACACAAGTAATACTAAAAAACAATAAGTAGACATTTAAGAAATTCTAGTATCTACTTTTCACATACACACATATATACATATATAAAATATAGATTTAAGAAACCCATCATCTCCATTATTCTATTAACATGATAAATGGTAAAGATTTAAATTTAAAGTATTTTTCTACTTTTGTTATCATGTAAGATCGTTATAATTTTCTTTATGAGATCTCCATTTCTCCCTTCTACTGCTCCTATGAATAAAGTTTTTACCTTTTAGAGGAAAAAAAGAAACGCACGTACACCACCAATTTCGCAACTTAAGAAAATTTGAGTTGAAAAATGAACCTTAACTTTTAAATTCGGACGCAAGAGAACTTGAGGAATGTATATAGGGCTATTCTAATTTAACGTGGCGTAACATGTGACGTAAATTTGATTAAGCTACGAACTCAATTCAAAGATCATTAATATCGATTTCAGGTGGCAAACCCATTGGCAACACTGAGCTCTCTCTCTCTCTCTCTCTCTCTCTCTCTCTCTCTCTCTATATATATATATATATATATATATATGCTAGTACACTTCGTTGCTACAACAACCAAAACTTACTTTATTATGGATGATCGAAATTTGAAATTTAAAAGCAAAAGTATTCATGTTAATACAGTGTACTAGTAAAAAGTACAGAGCTATTTTTTACTTTTAGATTTAAATTTTAACTATTTATCATCAAATATGAACAATTGAAATTTGTTTAGATTTACTAGCACCTAAGTGTATATACTAATTTCTCTCTCTCTTTCTATATATATATTATATGAGACATTCACATGGAGGCAGGAAAAAGCCTTCTTCCCTTAAAAAAAATGAATATGTGGTTATGTACATGGCATCTGACTTCAATGCCAGTGTTAGTTGATTTGCTTGAGTGGGATATGCATTCATGGATTTGGTGCCAGGGCACTTCTATAGTGATGTATGAGGGGGGGGGGCCTCTTCTCCAATAATTAATTTATACTGTGATAATTTTAGGTGGAGGTAGAGGTGGTGGGTTCGGACCCGGTGCAGTGAATTTGTAGACCCAAATTGCCTTCTGAACCATGCACCCCTCTCTCCCAGCACCCGCCTCCTCCTTCCCGGGTTCGGTATTGGTTCAACCTATCATGGACTCAAGTTGGAACCTACAGTCTGAAACCAGTTCCAAACCATGTTGGTTCTGGTTCCATAGTCCCACCTTTGTTGATTCATGTCGTTTTCAAATAAAGCCGGAACCAAAACAGCCACTGGATAACCAAAGGGGGTCGATTTGCTTCTGGTTCTTGGTTCATGTGGAACCAAAACCAGAAGCAACTGACAATTTGGAGCTGTCGGTCCGGTTTACCCGGAACTGTCAAGTTTAGGTAGAGCACAAGTTAGTGTCCAAATTACTAAGGTCCATAGGAGGTAGAAAGGCCAGCAGTATTGGCCTGACCCAATCTAATCCAAATGGACCGGTATTACCTGGGTCTGCTCGCGACACAACTTGCCTTGTAACATAAATGAAGATAGAACAGTCATAACCAAACCAAAACCAGTGGTGTTCAAGGAACCAATGAAACTGAACTAAAGTGCCAGGAACAGTTTCAAATGTTAAACGGTTTGATTTGATTTCGTTTGGTTATAATACAAATTAAAAAAAAAACTCACAGTTCCAAGGTTGGAACCGAACTGAACCAAACCATCTTTTACACATACATATATAAATCTGCACCCTAAATATGAATAATAATGATAACTTATAATCGTATGTGTTTTTCTTGGTCAAACCTTAAAAATCTTGAAGTTGTTTTCTCAAAACTTGTGTCCCCCCCCCCCCCCCCCTCTCTCTCTCTCTCTCTCTCTCTCTCTCTCTCTCTCTATATATATATATATATATATATATATATATATATATATATATATATGAAATCTTAGCTGCATAATACATGTTGGTACATAATCTTACACAAACATCTCTACCTTTATATCTTTTAGATCAATCGTAGAGATTTGAATTACTTTACATTAAATAATGACAAAGTACAAAAGTACAACTATATTTAAAATTCACATGTCAATCATTTATCTAAAAGATTGAAAGGTGAAAATGTTTATGTAAGATTATGTACTAAAAGGCATTATGCAACTAAGGCTCCATACATTGTATTCATTATGTATTATAAAATACAATTGTCACGTATTAGCATGATATAAAATGTACAAAACCATGATTCAGAACCAAACCAAATCCCGATACCATTGGTTTGATTTGGTTCTATTGACTAAATGGATTGGTTTGATTCTTCAAAAGTTGAAAACGGATTGTATTTGTTTAGTTCAAGGTTGAGACTCGAACTGGACTGCAGGCACCCCTAACCAAAGCCAAGCATTTTTCCACACTAAATGAGATCATTTACATGTATTGTGTGCATTTTGCACACTAAATGAGGTCATTTACAGTAAATGAGGTCAACTAATGATCTTAGAACACCATTGATTTCTTAATTTAAATCTTCAAAATTATCTCCTCCACTTTACCATGCCTTGTGTGCAAGTTCAAATAGTCTTAGCTATTCAGCTTCATAAAAATGGCATACATTCTTTGTTAGTTAGCCAATAGCATATCTAGACATGGCCGGTTTCGAACCAGTCCGACAGTGTCAACCGAAACCAAATCAGACCAGAAACTGATTGGAACCATAACTGGACCTGGAACTAGGAAAGATCAGATTCCAGTTTTTACAGAACCAGAACTGTGCCAAAATCGGAACCGACGGTTTGGAAACAGCCTACTTTATAAGTTTTTTAGTATTTTTCCGGTTGCAAAAGGTTTAGGACTTAAACCTCAACCGACGGTTTCAAACGGGCACACGGATCGGCCTGATCCCGGTTTGGTTCCAGAAAAACCGGAACTGGCCATGTCCAGCTGTGTCCTTTGTAGTCACTGTTAGATTTAGAGCAAGTTCAATTAAATATGGAATAAAGGGAGACGATCGAACAAAGAAGCAATAATACATGCCATAGGAGAAGATTTTAGGTAGTTCTAGAGAGATATTTCTTGAAAATATTATATTCGTACATTATTGAGGTCGGTTGTGTTCAGTCCTTTTTGAAGCTTGTGTGACCAAAGATCCGAATACGGCACCGAAGAGTGAATCAAAATCACATCAAACTTTGTTATTATATATATATATATATATATATATATATATATATATATATATATATATATATATATATATATATATATACATGCTTGCTCAGACATGTCCAGTTTTGAGTAAACTAGAACCTATAGTTCCAAACTATCGGTTCTGGTTCTCCTGAAACTAGGAAGCGAAACCAAACCAGACTAAACCCTTCAGGTTTCAAAACCGCGGTTTGGTGGGAGGTTGAGGCTAGAACCGAATCATGAACGTCCTTGTTGCCTCTCTTTTATCGGACTGTAACGGCCATTGAATCCTCTTCCTCGATATACAAGACCCAATTGTTCCTCATCGTCGATGATCGGACGCCCGTCAGTGACTATCTCTGTTGGTTGGGTGTGGGTATCTCTGCCACTCGGGCATGAAACGCCCGTCGATTAAACTGAAAAGACCAAGCAAAGACATCCTTTTATCAAACGTAGAGGAACCAAGAAATCAGTGAGCAGATAATCATAAGAATACTCAAGATAAAATTGTGCTTTAAAGCACCTTTGTAATATTCCTAAGAACTCTCAAACAAACAACAAAAAGTAAAGAGGAAACCATCTTTTCTTATGCAATAACATTTTACTAAAGGTAATGAGAGCCAAAAAGATACAGAAAAGTGTTTGCAAGATTACATAAGAACTAACTTCAATATAACACATCCTGTTTTTTCCAATAGAAAACGGTACAGATTGATTCTTGCTATCTTTGATGGCTCACTCAACCATGGGAAAGGCACTCAATTCTATATAACAGGTTAAGATCATAGTGTGCCACCCATATGAAAATGATTGTAGTTATTACGGGAATATTTTATGCCATTCAAGCATATACAACCTATGGCTTACATCGTTTCCAACTACATTCACAAGCAAGCAGATTAGCTCCATGTCCTCTTAAAAGGGAATCGTTTATGATAATCCTGTCAATCGAGTACAAGTCAAATAAGAGATTGCACATTAGAAGCGATCAGTTCTTTACAAGTATATAACCAAGCTACAGGTAAACAACATTTTGATCTAGTATTGAGCCAAACGTTATAAGTTCGACAAAATATGCAGGTGAACAGCGATATTCTCAATGAGATGGTCCGAAAGGTCTCCATTTCCCACTATCATCTCTATTTATAAAAATATTTTCTGCTTTTGCAAGTATGTGACTAAAATACAACTAAACAACAAACAGCTCCCGGTCGTCTATTCAAATATTTCCATTCCCCGTCATCCACTAAACCTCTGATTTTGTTACTACATCGAGCTAATAAGCCATTTGATTTATCCATCACATACACAAAAGTTTTCACTACAACCTCAACTAAACAAGAATCACCTCCACTGCATTCTTCACAAAAATTTTCATTCATTATCGTTTTTGCATCTTATCACAGAAACCAACAGATACATTTTTTTCAAAACATCAAATCGCTCAACTTTCCAGTTCAAATTCCACGAATTATGAGGTTATCATCAATACCCAGACGTCGCAAAACACAGCAAAATGCCAAAAAGACGCTGCAATCCAGGTCAGGAATTACGCAGAGGAAACTAAATCAAACGACCGACCAAGGAGACGTCACAGATATAACACCAAACCGCCAACGGAAGATCAGCCACTCAACAGAAAAGGGGAATCGAAAGGACGGAACACAAAATGTCGAATCACCCAGCGGTTAAGAAAAGAGGCTTCACTGATCGAATGGAGTCCCTAAAATTTCCAAATTCCTCCGTTTAGGATTCAAAACCCAATTAGCAACGCCTTTGGATGGATGATTGGAGAATGCAGGTGGGTGTTGAGGGATCGCGAAGATAAACTTCACCTTTAATGACCTCAGACGTGAGGCCCCGCTCCTGTACATGGCACGAAACGAAGACGACGATCGGAGGAAACCTTAGTGTCGTAAGGACAACTATCTGCTGCTCACACAGTCGGTTCTCTGTCTCTCCGAAAGAGGAGGAAAAAAGGGCGCTCAAGTAGGAACGGCAACGGGGCGGGTCGCGGACGCTCTTGCCTGTAGCCGGCTTCATACCCAAAAACTTGTACCCGCCCGTTACCCCGGGAAACGGGTATGAAGTTGCATCCGTTTTTCAAGCTAAACGGGACGGGACGGGCGCTGCGTACCCAATTCGAACATTTTAAAATTAAAAGATTTTTCAACCCAATCACTGTAAATCTAAGCAATCAAATTTCCAACTTTTCAATAAGATGATTAAAATTGAAAAAAAAAGATTGGGTCAAGTACGAGATGAGTATTCCTATTCCTTACCCGCCCATTTAAGTTGGATTGGGTTGGATCTGCCACGGCTTGGGTTTCAGAACGTGCCATCCTTATCCCTGTGGGTAAAGCGGGTTGGGTCCCATTTCTTTCCGTATGGATATCAAACTCGGAAACCCTGCTAGGTCAGATCCATTACAGGCTTACAGGCTTTTGTCTTTGGATATGGATCGATGGATCTGTCTTGTTTGCAGCTTAGTTTCATACCTGAATTGCAATGAGGTGGCTGTGCTGCTCGTTTGATAGCTAGGACATAGAACTGTCCATAAACTTACGTCGATCTGCATTACTATTATGTGGGATATGAAAGGTTGTTTGATTGGTTATACACTAGGAACGTATTTCATATTATGTTCCAGACATCAGAGTTCTGTCTGAGAGCACAGGAGACCAAACTCCACACTTGTTGTCTGGCGTTTGATACATGCGACCAGGCAGCCCATATAGACCTGGGCGTTTGAATCCCGGGACTTAAGTGGAAGACACTAAGAAACTAATCAGTGCAGCTCTTCAACCAAAGGCTACACATGAGCCGAGCAAAGGCAAGCATGGCTTTAACTGATCCAAAGAAAAATTCTGTGTTGTTGCCCCAAAGAGGCATAGCTCTCTGGTTAGGGGGTTGGCTCTCTTACACAAAGGTCAGACACTCAATACCGGGGGTGTCCATCTCGTAGGGGTCTGCCTAACCGCAGCTTACCTAAGAAAAAAGCTTTATGGTGTCGATAACCTAATGCAGCCCTTCTCTCTTCGACGCTTCGGACTAGCTATATAATGTAAACCTCGGCAGACAGTCAATTTGTTGGGCTATACTGCATTCATAAACTAATACATATCGTTTGAAATTATCATCGATAACACGCAGGCCTCTAACCTTTCCATTGATTGGTGACATACTTATCTTAATTCTGAATCCAATTTTGCTTGCATCATTGTATCTGAACTTGGTTCAACCATGGATTTGTTCATCCAGCTTCTTCAAACTTTTCTACTCAATCTCTTATAGAGCTCAAGGCCTTTATCTATGCATGAGATCGATCAACTCGTAATCAAGTCTGTTTTGAAGAAGCTTTAATGAATTGGCATACTTATCAGGTGTTTGTGGTTCGAATTGGTTCAGTTCCAATGTCAATCTTGAAATAAACCATTATTATGATTGGTTCATAATTTTTGGAGAACCAAACAAACCCGTTTAATATGTTAATATATGGCAGGTTATAGCGGACAATAGATTATAAGAAATAATAAATCACATGGCGAATCTCGTGAAGCAAAACTTATCCATTTTTGCTTCAGCTTATTTTTATGCATTTTCCAAGCTTTGGCTTTTGTTTCTGTCAGCCATCACCTTTGTTCCAGTGCATGTTTAACTACATCAATAGATTTTTTATGGTATGCTCAAAGGACACAAACACACACACACACACATATGAGTTCAGTTCTATTGATTCGGTTTAAACTTTAGAACAATGAATTAAACCATAAAACTTTTTCTTCTTCAAACCAAACCACTGTTTTCCATCGGTTTAATCAATTATTTGAACCTTAAATATTCGAGTGAAGCTTGAGTGACTCAACTCATTCTTCACAGCTGCATTTCCTGTATCGGCTTCAAAAGTTAAAGAAGGAATTGATATCACATGGTCTTTTTTTCATAGTGAAATGCTAACATGACACAAGATCGAGCAAAATGAAGACTAAGAAGTACGTACCTGACTCCACTTAGCGTGAGATAAGTATAGGCTTGCCTGTTAAATAAGTGAATAGAATTCTGTCTGCACAAATTTTAACCTAACACACAGACTTTGCATTTGCTCACTAAATTCATGTGCGAATGCAAAGTCGCTCATGCCTGTTAAAATCCCAGGTAGAAAGTTGGTCTTAAAGCAAAGTCTTCTCTGAAGTTTTAGATGCACATGCCTTGTGGGTTCCATGTATCTGAAATAGCGAAGAACAAGAGTGTGCTTCATAGGGGCACTTTCTGAGTTAAACATTGACAATTACATTTAAGTTTGTAAAGTTAAAAATCACTAGAAAGCTTATCTTGTACTTTGTGTAAACGACGCTGAGGTGAATAGAACAAGCATTACTTATCTTCAGCTCGTATACCTCAACAAGCCATTTCGTTTTCAGTTAGTTTAGATTGCAGACTCAAGCATGTATGACCTCACGATGAGCTAGCCAAACCATGGGAATTTAAAACAAGCCATTTCGTTCCATTTTTTCTTGAAAATTTCATGAAACAAACCTGGGATTTTAAAAAATTGAAATCAGAAAACCACTTGGAACCACCAGTTCCAGACTGCCAGTTCTAGTTCCGGATGGTTGCGAAGGGGTCTGGGTCCAGCTCAACCCGACAGGCCGAGTCAAAACCAGCTACCCCTGCATCAACATCGCATTTCTTAGTGAAAGATCCTACTCATTAGGTCCAATCATGTCTAAGAATCTCCAGGATGCTGGATAACATGACTGGTACCCAGGAAAATAAATCTAGGGTTTCATAAATCCGGGTCTACGGTCAGTTGGCATGTGAAAACCACGTTACCTTGGGAACCCTTTGCTAAATCATTATACATGGTAAAAGGCATAAATACTTGCAGAGCAGCCTAGTTAGACAATCTTCGCAATGACAGTAACCGTAACAAGCAGTATAAGAGGAACAATACCAAATAATAGACAGCTTGACCTTAATGTAGTTATCTTATCAATGCCAAGTTCAAGAAAAGCCAAATAGAACCTATTCTCTCCAATGTAAATTACACAGTAAAAAAACTAGCTAATTAAGGAAAGCCCAAAGTCCTAATGTAGAACAATTCCTTCGTGCAGGTAGTCTCTCTGATAAGATAAAACCAAGAAACATAAAAGCTGCTGAAAATTGCTGAGCATTTAAAATTACACACCTGATTAAGGGGACAAAGAGAAGGAAGCAAGAAAAGTTGTATAGCATCCCTGGCACATTCAGAATCAATGTTCAAGTAAATTCATTTAGTTACGACCTTAAATCCTACTGAGCCTTAAGAACTGCTTTGTGAACCATGGTCTCCTTGTGGATTTGATGGCAGCTCTTCTCAACAAGTTCAAGAAGCTTCTCCAAGTTCGTCGACCACGAGTTCAAAATGTCATTGCTGTCTTTTGTGGTCTGGAAGCAAACAATTCCTGATGGCCTATCAATCTTCGCAACAAGGGATTTGGAAACCACCATTTCTGACATGTACTTTTCTGTTTCCTGAAATAGAATTTGAAGCCACCCACATTAGTGTCAAATGGATCACGTGAAATTTCATGTGAACTACATAGTTGATTTGGCTCTAGACTTTATCAGCGAAAAAAGACCAGACTCATATGCAGATAACTTACATGGTCATTCTTCACACAATGACAAAGTGCCCAACCCTTTGAAATTTGAGAAAATTCAACAGAAGACCATGTGACTACCACTCGCAAGGTTTGAAGATGAAAGCTAGACCATACAGACCAGTACACCATGCACAAACCTGTGAACTTAGGCACAACAGCTCTGCAAGCCTCTTCAGGGTGATCCTCGAATAGTATTTTGAGACCACCAAAATGTTCTGCGAGGTTAAGTAGTATTTCAAGACAAACGAAGATTACATATATAGAATAGTAAAAGGTTAAGTGGGTACACCTACATGTTCAATAATGCGTTGCCTAAAATCCTCAGCTGCCTTATCACCCAAATGCCCACCTAGCATCTCTTTTTCATGATCAAAATCCTCCTTATATGTTTCCCAGAGGGTTGTCCACCGGATGACCTCCATTGTCACTAGTTGCTTCAGCAGCAAACTGAATTGCGTATAAAGCATTAGTGAAACATCATAGACAATAGACAGTTTAATAGCAATACAAGAGGTGAATTTGACAGCCTTGCAGGTAAAAATTTGATCAGAGAGCTTACCGAAAATGTGGAATTTCAGTGAGGTTTTTATCTTCCAAAGTAGAGTTAAGAAGGCTAGATTGCATTGGGCCATGTGGAGACAACACAAGATACCAACAAATTTTCCTGAGAACCTACAAAGGGAAAAGTATAAGAAGGAAAGCATAGAAGCAATTGATCAAAGCTGCCAGAATAGTAAACACTTACAGGGACCCACTGCCGTGGGTCTTCTTTGACTGAAGGAATTTCATAAATCGCCTTGTAACTACGGCATATCTCCAGGTAATCATTGTGATGGCAGTGATACCTAGCAACAGAGAAAACACACACATTTCTCATGAAATTAGCATCATACAATATGTCAAATTTTGCAATATAAATTTCCACATGTTTTGATCCTCTAAGAAAATAATTTCTCACTTAAAGTGACAGTAAACAACAACTAAGCCATTTCCCATACTAGATGGAGTTGGCTACATGAATTCCTTGTTTCCATGGAACTCGATCACATGCCATGATAACATTTAACTCAACATAATTCCAACACTTTTGTAGTCTTCCTCTTCCTCTTGTAACATTTTCTCTTACCAGAACTTCCTTTAGTTGTCTTTCTACATTAGTCTTCCTACATGTCCAAACTATCTTAAACAATTTTTCCTCATTTGGCCATCTCCGAGTGTCACTCCCAATTTGTCACTTAAAGTGACAGTAACAACAGAAATAGATTAACATAGTAACAACAGAAATAGATTAACATGAAGAAAAACACTTCACAGTTTCCAGTAAACAGTACAGCTGTATGATGAACTGAGCTAATGAATCTCATATATGAAACTAGGCATCAAACCTAGCAGATCACGTAGCTAGTTACATGGTGTGCAGGTGTAGCAGTTGCAATATTCGTTACGATCATTGAAATTTACATCTTTTATTGCAAAGCTCAGACCAAGTTTGAGCAAGTTGAGCCAAACAATCTACATGGAACTAAGTCCCATGACCAAACCCAACCACATCTATGACCGTAATTGTAATGAAGATGGAAGTTCAATTTCATTCACTGTAGCAGTCACGATTCCCAATTGTGTTCCCTAGAGACTGGAAGCACATGATATGCCAATGAGTTGCATAATATATATGCCACAAAAACAGTTAAACCTGTCTAACACAGAGAGAATCTAACAGAAGGGCTGCTGGTTTTTCCAGCATTATCCAACATGATTAGGTAAGCAACCTCAGCATACCCAGTATCGCTAAGAAAAATAAGTTAAATGGCCCAACCATGCTAAAGGACCACGGGAGCATGAGCCTGGAAGTTTATGATAAGAGCATGACCATATGACTGCAACATTTGCCACATGCAGACAGGTGCGCGAATCATTTTCCAGAAATATATATGCACATATATATCCTCTCTCAGATTAAATCAAAGCATGCTTCCCAATGAAAGTTGGAAATTAAACATCGAGCACTAATGATGCTTTGCACTCAAGTCTCTTTTAGACCATATACAATAACTAACAAACTTTGCTTGCTTTCACAAGAATTAAAGAAAGAGAATGGAAGATCCTATACTTGACATGTTTTACACATAATGGAATTACAAGAAGTGGAACTTGGCCTTTATCAACATTATTGATTCTCCAACATTCCTTAGCAGGTTCAACAGCTTACCAACAACGTGTTCTAAACATTTGATAAAAAAGAAATTAAAGAAAAAAGAAAAAGAGAAACAAACAATATGACCATGAAAATTTGGCATTTCTTGGCCCATAACCAGGTAGCGTTATAAGCCTACAGACTATAGCTCAGGTTTGACGTCAGTCAAATGGCAAATGAAGACATGGGTGGGAATGTTTTGAAGCCATACAGAAGATTTTTTTTAAAAGGAACAAAATGAAAAAATACATGACCAGGCTCACAACCAGGTAGCTTCCACCAGCCTACAACCTGTCCAATTTTCAGCTCAGGCTTGAGCTAAGTCAAATATAACATGAAGGCATGGCTGGACAACTTTTAAAGGAAAAGTCGCTGCAGAAAAGATGGGGAAACAAAATCCAACAGAAGGATAATAGAAGCTTATAAAAAATTCTGACATTGACAGCAGACAATGAAAATTTTGAGATGACCCCCTTACATCGGTTGTTTATTTGGTTTGAAAAACGCACTCCACTGAACAGGGACTAGAATTAAAGCAAAGGAAGTGAGGAACTTGATTACAAAAGAAAGGTTCCCCCAACTGTAGGAGCATAGGCACAGCCAGAGAAGATGCACAACTTATATACGAAAAACACAAATGTGCTCCACTGAACAGGGACTAGAATGAAAGCAAAGGAAGTGAGGAACTTTTGACTAAAGAAGAAAGGTTCCCCTAGGTGCAGGAGAATAGACACGGCCGACAAAGATGCACTACAACATGAACACGAAAAAGACAAAGTCAATGCTGCATACTCTATTTCTACTGATTTCCATGGCATGGTTAATTAAATCCAGAAGACACAGGACTACATAAACCTAGGTGCAACTTAACATGCAAAACAAAAAAGTGAAGCTGTACAAAACAATTCCAAGCATGTTCTCTCCAGCATGGCCAGACCGCTGCATGTAAAGCAGCCCTAGCTCATGTTTCAAAGAAATCGCAGAATGGATGGAGATGCACAACTTTTCATAAACAAAACCAGCATTCACTTGCAATAACAAAAGCAAGAAATATGCAGGTGGTCAATCTGAAACTACACATCAACTTCTTTCTTGCTTTGTTTCAAAAGGATAGTCATGAAAATTGTTGGAAATAACAAACATGTAATAATAAGACAAGAAACATTGGTATCTTCAAATAGCAATTATGAAAGCAGGAAAAAATGTGAGTGCTTGTCAATCCTGAGTAACATAGCAATCGTATAGCATGGGAGAAACATGATGATCAAACAAGGAAACATGAATACGAGACAGAGATGCAACAAAAATAAAAGAATAGCAGTTAGAAGTTTCAGAAATATCGACAGCAACATCAAATAGACTGCTGACATGAGAAGCCAATGTCATCATACCTAATCATTAATTCATAGTAGATTCGTTTCAACTCTAACAGTGAAGGAATATCAGCAGGAGCCTCCTCAACAATGTTATCACCTTCCTTTGGCTTTTTCTTCTCTTTTGAAGTGTCAGCATCAAATACCCGAGGACTAATTTTCCTGGAGAGAATTTGTGCACGAACATAATCTTTCCGGTCCAAACACAACCGCACCTAGACAAACATTATTAAGATGATAAATGCTGATTCCAAGAATTCAACTGGAATATATAAATAACTGAAGACTAATTATATTGATAATTGCAAAACATAGAACCAGGGTTGGTAAATACCTGTTCAAGAATGAAAGCTATTTTTTCTGTCTTGGCCATTGCACCAAATGTTTCCACCTATGATGCAGTAACAGCAGTAACGTTAATGAAAAAATATAGGGTAAAACCTGATAGGGAATGCAAAGTATAGTATCACAAGATTCGCAACTTAAAAAATATCATAGTGAAACATGGTAAAGAAGCTCATTTCACAAAAGATACGTATGTGGTTATAAGAACTCCAAATCAAATATCACCATTGATTCAGAAATGAATTTGATGCATGACTTGCTACTTACAGCAATTTCTTGCATCAAATCCGCAGCTTCTGCAATAAGTCCTTGTTCTTCTTTTATTTTAGCAAGTCTCTTCACAAGCCTTGCCCTTTCAATTTCAACATAAATCTGTTACAAAATGCAGAAAGGATCTTTAACTGATTACGCTAAAAGAAAGCACTGTGTAAATTATACAAAGCAGCAAAATATTAGAAACCTTTCCAGCCGAGACAATGTTCAGTGTTTTGATAAGCTCAACACGAGTTTCCAGATCAGGTGTTTCATCTATATATTGCATCGCTTGCTGCACCATTGCAGTCACAGCCTGCAAGTCAGCAAAGAACAAACACAAGTCAACATGATGATAGTAAGGTGAGCCACATAGCAGCCAACATATCTACAGAATTGATCTGACAATATCCTAGAAACCAGCCAACTGTATGATATGAGCATCACCATAATGTGTAGCAATGCAAGCAAGGAGAAATAACTTTATGGATAAAGTATCGAGGCAAGCATCAAGACACAGGTGTATGTCAGTTTTTTTATAATAATGAATGCAGTGGCTTTTCAAGATCGGTACTCAGTTGGAGATGATGGATGCAACTAACCTGCCACGATTTGTGGAGAACAAAAATGCATGGCTAATAATGCTGTAGAACATTGTCTGCTTGTTCCCAACAAATGAATATTACTATGAATTGATTTTTCGTTTCCTTGGCTGTTTCAACCCGCATACTGCTCCCTAGAAAAGTATTTTGTAAGCATGCTCCTTGAAGCTATATATCAGCGACACTTTATACAAGTGATGTAACCTCTGAGACACTAGTATGACACTGTTGGCATGGGTAGATACTGCCAGCCAACTCCTTTTTTTGCCATATAACCTTCGATACTTTATATTGGCCATGATTCTTGAGCTCTGCGAAGCTTCTCCTTAGAAACACTCATAACAACATTTCTAGTGTTTAGAATAGAATCAACTTTCTCCATTCATGCACTCCCATCCTTGAGCTTTATGAAATGTTATATGAAATATATAACAGTGATATCAATAGGAAGTAACGGGCCAATATAAAAGTGCACATCCCATAACATACTTAATTAGATGACATATAACACAAAGATCTAGTATGGGAAAAGGATTTGTTGTTGTTGTTGTATAATACAAAGATGCACAATAAATGACAGCATTATTTGGAATAAATAATAACATAAGCTTAATCGTTCTCAAAACTTGTTTACTAAGCTGAGATAATAGAAAGTGAAGATATGTTATATCATTCACACTTTACAGTAAATGAATATGATGGTAGTGGTAATGACCGCACCAATGGACTTCAGTCAATATAGTGGAATTAGTGGACTTTGTGGGAGATATCATGGAATTTGCAGGCCAATGCGATGACATCAAATACAAAATTATAAGAAACTTGGTCAACCTCATATGGCATCTGTTGCAGTGGTGCTCTACTATAACGCTATAGTGGAGATAGCAACTTCAATCTCCAACTAATGATAACTGAGTTTATGCATCCAAATGTAACTACATACACTCGTGTATGAATAGGTACATACATATACACAGGCATGCATACATAAATGTGTGTTATACAACAGCTAACTGCAACCCGTGTCCACCTACATAATATCTGGCAACCACTAACTACGTGAATTGAGCGGCTATTATCGTGGCATTCTCCTATGCATTAAGGAAACAAGGATTGCAACACAGCTTCAGCAACAAAAAGTCAGCTTCTGGCTTTTGTTTCTTCTTCAAGAAACTTTGAAGGCAAGGCAAAAGCTACTGAAAAAACAAAACCCAAGACATGTTCATGTTGGGTCAAACATCAAACAAAGATACTTCGCGTTCTACTCCCATGTGCCATGAGAAACAAGCATACCTGCTTAAGCTGGCCTCTTCTTTTTGATAGAAGAAGAATTTGATCATTAAGAGTTTTCCATGCACGGGCTTCATAGCAAAGTTGCACGATTGAAATGACTGCCTTCTTAGTCCCAGCAACATCACCAGCAAGGCGCATCTGCTTTTCTACATTCAGAAGAGAATCTATAGAAGCCTGCAGATTTCCCTCCTGCACAGTATGAATGGAAAAAATACGCCTATGAGTAAGTGTTTAGATAGAAGTAAATAATTACAGATAAAATGTTGTAATAATAGCTAACCAAACCAATAAGGCATATCACAAAGAAGATGACATCCAAATCAAGCTAAAAGAAATAATCATTTTCCTAAAGAATCTTAATTCCGGTCCTGTAATATACAAGTATGATGGATCGGGTGTTAAGGTTTAGACAGCCAAAGAAACAGAAGATATATAACAAGAGAGAAATTGAAACTCAGAATGGATGCATATGTTCCATGACCATCTATAAATGTCTCTGAGCTCACCTGCAGAATCTTAAGAATCAAGTAATTGGTTCTCAGAATGCAATCGATGGAAACGATCGTTAGATCCCGAATAGATTATGAGATCGGAGAAAAGATGGAACCTGAGGGGACTTGGGGCTCTGAGTTTAATGAATCATCGGATCATCAAAATGACGACGTGGGCATCAACAAAATCCACTCAAATCGACGGAAAACATCTGAAGATCCAGAACGGATCACAAAATCGGAGAAAAGATCGAACCTGAGGGAAGTTGGCACTTTGAGCGCAGACGCTCCCGTCCTGGCCGAGGATCGCGGCCGCCGTGACATGCTGGCCGTCGATGTCGCACATCAGATGGTCGTCTACGTTCGCTTGCCGCGACATCTTTGGAACCCTAGCTTTCTCTCTCCACTTGTACTCCTGAACCTCTTTCTTTAGAAGTGGCTATCTCCCCCTCTCGCTCTGTCTCTCTCCCCCTCTCTTCTCCCTTCGGGTCTCTGCAAATCGGAGCCTACCCGCATTCAATCGCATTTAAGGAAAGACGGTCGCGTCCGCCCATCAATTTAGGGCGCATTAGGAGAAGGTTTCTTCCTCTTACTTAAACCATAGTTTCCCGGAGTTACCCCTTTCTTGGCCCTAAATACAAACTCGAAACAGTCTGAGATCCATATAACTCGATCCTTATTTATTATGATTCACGATACCACATGGTTTGACGTTTGATTTACTCTTAGATCTAGTACTCCAGTTTGAACTTTTTACAATTAGTTTTACGATTGATAAATATCATTCGTATATATATCACCGGATCAACTATTTTAATTAATCATAATTATAAACATTATATTATATACATATGTTCAATCGGTTAATAATTTGTACTTTTCATCCTTCTCAAATTTTGGTAGTCTTTCTTTACCTGAAAATAATTTTGAGTGTTGAGCATTTGTAACAATAAGGGTCTCACTAACTATAACTTGTTTACCATTCAAAAGTGATCACCAACATCAATTTTATCAGTACGTCATTGGTTCTTTAATCGCAAATTTCAATCCACAGATTTTTTTGTAGCACCCATTTCAATTCTTGATCACTAAAGTCAATTTCCAAACCACTCATTTGGATCCACCAACATCGATTCTATTTGTTGAGGTCCATCAATCTAATCTCTGTTTGGTAAATTTTTTTGTGTCAATGACTTGTTCTTAGCCTTAATCCTTCCTATGGGTGGCCACTACAAGAAGCAAAATGATGTTATTGCTACCGCTTTTCACGATGCAGAGCTAGTTTCCAATACATTATCCCTTTCGGTGATACAGTGTCGTCCAAAGGTCTCCTGGTCAACTAGGATGAAGAAGGGGCAACCATGGATGCTGCGAAGTCTCTGTCATTGATGGATGCTTCGGTGAAGGGGGATTGCGAGAAGGCGTTAATCATTATGTGTCGAAGAAACCATACGAAGGCGCTCTGGTTGATGAAGGAAACCTGCAACTCCTGACCAGTTTTGATTGTAGTCTTGGTTCTTGTTGTACATTAGGGAGGCCGAAGTCGTATGCACTACCTGGCTATGGAACTTATGACCTTTTAACTTGATAGTATATCTCTAACTAGGTGAGTTATTGGTATTTTGGATTTTTTAATGTATTAGATCTGATGGAACCTGAACTTAATTGGGTCTGGATCAGGTCCAACTCGTTGTAGCTCTTCTATCACTGCTGCAAGAGGAGGAGAAAGAATCTCACAAATAAAAATTCACCTCCAGAAACACAAAATTTTGGAGAAAATCAAAGGATCCATACCTCTTTCTCTCTCTCTCAAAGAAAGAAGCAGAGGAGGAGATTCAGAGGAAATTTGAGAATGGTGTTCTCGATCGAGCTTTGCATCAGTGTTAATCTTCTCTTCGGTTTCTCTCTTCTTGCATTGTGATGGTAGAAGAGTCAAAGCTTTGAAATTTAGGGTTTTGTTCGATTTGATATCTGTTGTAACTTCTCTCCTGACTCTTGTTGGTTGCCTTTAGTTTTGAGTGTACACACTTCTTGTTTGCTAGTATTTAGGATTTGACTTAGTGGCATGTATTCAGTTTTGGATAAGTATTTTTTACAGTTTTAATCCAGTTGGCACTTTGTACATATAAATTCACTGCTTTTAACCCATTCATTTAAGCAGCAACCTGAAAATAATGCATCAAGCTCAGTTACATCACCGTATATATAGATATACTGTGTCAAACTTGTAATCTACCCACCCACACATCTCTCTCTACACATACATGACACACACACACACACACACATATATATATATATATAACGATACTATTCACTCATGTTCGACCATTATTCTTCGGTGATATGAGCATAACTCCAAATGTTGTAAAAGTATTTTAAAAATGATGAAAGATGACCTTGCTATACTTATACTACTAGAAAACAATAATTGAGTATGTAGAGATGGATAGGATCCAATCTCTCTCTCTCTCTATATATATATATATATACACAAATACACACATGTATATATATAGTGATACTAATATGATTGCCATTTTAATTACTTGGTCATATTTGAAAATATTTGCCATCTATCTTTTAAGATGAATGAATGAGTTTAAAAACAAAAGATTCACATTTAAATGTTGTGTACTTTCAAGATGTATACTTTTTCCTTAACTTTTGAACTCACCTATCTATATTTTGAGATGGATATTTGAGACTTTGTAGAGTACAAGTATATAACATGGCACACTTATTAGACTTTATACATACAGTTTAATATGCTTGTGACATTTGTTTTAATCTCAAATACCATAGGACATAGGACATGATGATTGAAATAAAAAAGTAAAAAATATATATACATATATTTTTATAAGTTATATTTAATTTATACACTCAATTTCTTTGATTAAATGGTTCTGAACCATTAATTTATTTTATTAAATAGTTCAAATATAAAATAATAGATAAGCATTTAAGGTGGCAAGCATATTGGAGTATTTTTATGTGTGTTGGGTATGGATCTCAGACTGTTTTGAGTTTGGATTTAGGGCCAAGAAGGGGTAACTCCGGGAAACTAAGGTTCAACTCAGAGGAAGAAACTTTCTCCTAGTGGGCCCTAAATTGATGGGCGGACGCGACCGTCTTTCCTTAAATGCGATTGAATGCGCGGTAGGCTCCGATTTGCAGAGACCCGAAGGTAGAAGAGACGGGGAGAGAGACACAGAGCGAGAGGGGGAGGTAGCCACTTCTAGAGAGAGAGAGAGGAGTACACGAGCTTTATTGGAGAGAGAAAGATAGGGTTTCAAAGATGTCGTGGCAAGCGTACGTAGACGACCATCTGATGTGCGACATCGACGGCCAGCATCTCACGGCGGCCGCGATCCTCGGCCAGGACGGGAGCGTCTGGGCTCAAAGTGCCAACTTCCCTCAGGTTCGATTTTTTCTCCGATTCTGTGATCCATTCTGGTTCTTCAGATGCTTTCCGTCGATTTGGGTCGATTTTGTTGATACCCACGTCGTCATTTTGATGATCCGATGATTCATTAATCTCAGAGCTCCAAGTTCCCTCAGGTTTCATCTTTTCTCCGATCTCATAATCTGTTCGGGATCTAACGATCGTTTCCATCTATTTTGAGTTGATTTTGTCGGCACCCACTTCGTCATTTTGATGATCCGATGATTTAATAAATCTCGATCGACGTCTATCCATCGGAAATTCGTGATTTTCTCTTTCATTGGGATCAAAACAGTTACATCGTCGAGTTTCTTCATACGATCATTCGTTGTTCTTGTTTATAGTTGTATTATATCCGAAACAAGTCGATGATATTTATTCTGTTCTTTCCTTAACCTTTTTCTCGAATTTGGATGACATTAGATTGGTTCCGCTCGGTATGAAACAAGAATTTCCAGTTTTTTGTGTTTGGAGATCGATGGACATATGCATGCATCGGCGAAAATGGCACGCTATTGTTTAGTGACGTTAAATATTTTATATACATGGACTCATTACTGTGATCGTTTACTTATGCCAGTATTTGGATGAAATTCATCCTCTTTGTATTAACGAATTTCTTCGTACAACCATGCCCTGGATCTGATTGGTGATTTAGAGTTCTCATCGATTCTTGGTTGGGCTGTGCATCGTTGGGATTCAGATTGGATGATCTCTGTGCCTTGATGTGCTTTTGATATGTAGTTTAAGCCTGAGGAGATAAATGGGATGATGCGTGACTTTGAGGAGCCAGGATATCTTGCACCAACTGGGCTGTTCCTTGGTTCAACAAAATATATGGTTATTCAGGGCGAGCCTGGTGCTGTCATCCGAGGCAAGAAGGTGCTGATCCTGTCGTACTAAAATGCTTTCTTTTCTTTAATTAGTCTCCAATTTCTTCTCTTTCTTCAGTAGAATTAGTTTTCAATTTCTCGTAACTAGATAATTTTTTACATCAGCTAAATGTAGACAGTCACGGATATATTGATTTTTTTTATAAGATCCGTTTGTTGATATCTGGAAGTCTCTGTTCTAGATCAATCTCTACCGGATCAGCTTACTTTGATAGTTGTGGGCCTCGTGGCCTTTAAGACCCATCATTCTCTTTTGGCTTTTCCCTTCTCTTCTGATTTGTTTATTTGATTCCTACGTGTCTAATTTAACTACAAACTTTTGTATCTCATTACTTGCAAAGAAATGAAGAACATGATTGCTTTTGCAGTGATGTTTGTGAAATTTTCAGCACTTGTGTTGAGTTTGCAGTGTGTATATATTACCCAAAGCTGAAATGCAAGCATTTTTCATCACCAAGTGAGGTTCGACACATGGATTCTTAGTTGCCATTGAGCTTGATTTTGTGTCATATTAACACTTGAATCCAAAGAAGTAAGATTGTGTTCTATTGTTTCCTTCCAAGAACTTAGAGGCCAAAACCAAGCTTTTCATCATTCTAGGTGGCGTCTGCAACATGGTTTCTTTGTTTTCCATTGAGCTCAATCTTTTGTTGTAATAGCATTTAGCTCAAACAGGCAAAATCATGTTCTATTTTTTCCTTCCAAACACTTAAAAGACCATTTTCTCCCTCTCTGTAACACTCAAAATACAAGTCAAGTGGGCTGCAAGGCGATGTACTAGCATGCCTGCTACGATTGAAGATTCATAGTCACTATATCTAACCTTTTATAGTTTGTTGTTAGACAACCACCTGTCAAACATCCATAGATATACATGCGGAAGGCTAGATTTCTTGGGTTTTGCTTATCAGGAAATTTACCCATCTTTATTGTACTCTAGATATTCACCTGTCTTATGTAATATTGTTCGTTTCGTATTGTATCGGGTATCGTTTTGGTCCATAATACGTTTTTTAATACTAAAAAATTGAAAAAAAATCATTAAAAAATCACAATAATTCTAAACAATTCATAAGGTGAGTAAATATTCATCAACCACCGGTTAATTTTCAATGTATAAAGCATTTAAGCAGTACATACAACTTTCATAATTGAGAAAACGAATTACATATTGTAATCAGGATTAACTAAATACTTCCAATAATATAGGAGCATTATGTCTTAATTCTACATGTTCTCTTCATAGGATTACAAAAGATCTTTCTTTGATTGCAGTAGCTTTCTGCTATTCTTTAATGTACATGTTGCTTTCAGCTAATTCTTCATGTGATTAAACTAAACAAGGTTGCAGGGATTGATATGTTGTTCGTTAGTCTGTTTTCATAATTGTTGACATGAGTTCTCTAAATTTTTGTTCCCTCAACTTCAGTTTGACAATGAAAGATGAAAGGCATCTGCACCATATGTAATAATCTTATGCACTTGAAAATATTCTACATTTGCATTGGATTTCTCTATCATATAAATTTTTTTGTCTTTGAGGTCTATGTGCTGTGATTTATGTGTGTTAATGACATCATAAAGAAGAATTTCACAATAAATATGCTGACGTTAGTAATTACTTACATGTTACATTATTAGTTTCAACCGTTTCACATTTATGGTCCGGTTGGAACACGTGATGAAGTTGTGTAGCTTCAACTGCATTCTGTTTGTACAGTGTTTTTATTGGTAATTGACTTCGAATAGTGAAATGGTTAGACTGTTATGCTCATTCAAGCTGATTTAGTTTGAAACATAGTCAAGGTGGTCTGTGGTTGTCTCTAATGTTTTTTTTATGTTGGTTATGTTGTCTCTCTGACTGATGACATTGATAAGCAGTAGATTTTGTCACGCGGGCGATACGTCTTGTATCGTGCGATACATACTGTATCACACGATACCAAACGATAAGCAATATAATATGATATACTATGGTGTATCATATCGTGGAGTCTCACGATACGATATGCATCGCATCATATCATACAATACAATACGCTACTGTTAACATCGGTCTTATGCCTTTTAACATTAGAAACACTTAATCCTTAAGAAGGTTATATGTTTGAACAACAATATTCAAGTTTCTTTCTTCAGCTTGTCATTCAAACATGTCTTTCATTTGTGTTAGCTGTAGAGTATGAGCAGGAATTCAAGGAAAAAGAAAATCAGTGGAACTCATAACTTCAGGGTTCACATGCTGCAAGTGTATATAAAATAGTTTCTTTTTGCTAGTTGAGATGGTTGTTTCACAGCATGCTGTGAATTACTTGATGGTTTAAGGGTATGAAGGTGGCTCGGATGGTTGTTCATAAAGTCATAGACAGTGAACAACTTGGGTCAAATGCAAACAAGCGAATAATGCGTATGATGTATGTTGGCCTAGGAAACAAATGAACAGTTCTTTATTTTTTTTCTTTTTAATGTCAAGGCCATTTGAAGATGGTCACTGCATATTGAAACTTTATGAAGTGAAACTGGCAGATGCATTAGGACAGTGTACTTTTATGTGGCTCTAGTCTTGTATCCGGTTGATCACAATGCATTCTCGATGCCAGTTCTTTCACTACAAATCGCTGAAAGATGCACCCAGGGTGTTGGCTCAACTGGCAGGGCTCTTCGACTTCCCTGCTGCAGGTGGGAGTTCGATTCTAAGGGGTGTGTGGTGTGTGTTTGTGAGGCTTTGGGGCTAACAAAAATTAATCGATAAAAGATTTAATTCTGTTGTAGTTAATCCTTCCTTAAGGCATGTACTGGTTTGTTTGTTTTTGTCGTTCAAATTAAACTTTCGGGTTATTCTATCTTCGCATTCTGCATCTGTTTGGTGGAATTATACAACTAGGGCCAATTTAAGAAGCGAAATTTCTGGCTGTTCCCTGTTTGTTTTTTCCTTTGTATTCTGCTGCGGAATATATTCTCATCCAAGACATTGTTTGCTTGGTTACATGCAGGGCTCAGGCGGGATCACAATCAAGAAAACCAACCAGGCTTTACTCATCGGCATCTATGAAGAGCCAATGACCCCAGGACAGTGTAACATGGTTGTGGAGAGGCTTGGCGATTACCTTTATGAGCAGGGCCTCTAGATCTTCCACTACATTCAATTAATTATTCGCTCTTGCGGGCTGTGATTTTCTGAATGATCTTATATTTTCCTTCCATTAGACATGGATAGGGTCGATAGTGGAGGTGTTGCTTTCAAATAACTATAAGGTTTTCTAGGAAACCTTATGAGAAGCAGAGAAGTTGTTGCGAGTCTTTTCCTATGTTTCTTGAAGTACATGGAGTCTTGTCATATTGTTCTAGACTCGAGATTTTGTGAAACATGTAAGGAGATTGCTTGTTTCTACCGTCCCAGTTGCTGGCTTTCTATCAGTTCCCAGATTCTTTCATTTCAAGGACCTCTCTCTCTCTCTCTCTCACACACACACACACACACACACACATTTTGTACTGGTGTTGTGAAACACTTTCCCTAATAGTCCTACAATGGAGTTCTCTCTTTTTTTTTGGTCTAATCCACTGTCGTCTGGGGAAGCCCACAAGGCCACAACTAATCCTGCTCAAGCTGGGTCGGCCCATTATAGGACAAACCTCTCTCAGTGCTGCTTTTTCTGAATTCATAAGACTTGAACTCGAGGCCTTGCTCAAGGGGAAAAAGTGCCGAACCATTTCGAACCAAGTGTTCTTATCCTACTATTGAGGTTGTTCCTAATTTGACCAACTTCAATCCTTTCCTTTACGCCACAGGCATTTTCTGTATATGGTGGCGACCAACTATAAAACACAAAGCAATATATGACATAATTAGTCTTTCCACTGCTTTATGATTTTAATTTCTTAATATCTAATTAATTATTTCAAAACCTTGTATAATATTGTCCAGCCAGTTGCACAGGGTGACGTGCATATTCAAATAGAAAATGGCCTTTTACGGTACAATGGGGGTGGTCAAAGCCAGATGCATACCCTAGGCATCAAACTCATGATCTGCAACTTTCCCCACAGCCAGGTGAGCTATTGCTCTTTGTGCAAATACAAAATGATTTTGGAAATCATATTTGAATTCTTTGTTGTGCAACATTTTGATTATTACTCTTTATGTGTTCAATTTTTCTTATTTTGTTACAAACGAAGCCCAGGGCCAGTTGACGTAACGCTTTGGGTGCTATTATTTTGGTACTTTTATCATCTTGATTTGTTCCTGTAAGAAGATACCTAGATTATGGAAATAAAAATGTTAAAAGAAAAAGAGGAAGACTGTACAAGGATACGTAAGAAAATAATAAAGAATGATAAGTATTGAGTTAAATGTTAGCATGCCACATAATCGGGTTCTATGAAAACAAAGAATCCATGTAGCTGACCCCATTTAGATATGACATTCATTCTTTTTCTCTTTTCCATGGTGTTTTTCTTGCACATGTGCACAACTACTAGAACTAGTAGCTACTAGCACTCACTGTTGGCATTGAAAGCGGTGATGGTATCTACTAGCAACCACTTGAGAAGTGTACCAACCACCTTGATTTCCTCTTTTCGGGTGATCCTCTTGATGAGCTCAGTTCTTCTTTGGCACTCTCCTCCATCCTTTCCCCAGTGAAGCTCATTAGTCAGAGGAAAGGAAATCAAGGCGACCCTACCTGCTAGACATTGTCGGTTTGGAACCGGTCTGAACGGTTGGCTAAGAACAAGCTGGAACCAAAACAGGTCAAGCAGGACCTCATTGGTCCAACTATATGCAGTGGCGGACCTTGCAAGAATTTGTGTGGGTGAGGCGGACTTGTATTTCAGGTGAGGCATATTTGTACTTCATGTCGACAAAGCACTTGTATTTGCTTACCATGTGTGTTGCAGTTCTTGCTCGCAAAGATGAGCTGTATCCATTGAAAAATGCTTGTCTTGTAAGAATTATATTCACAAATCTTAGTAACCAATAAAGCAACTCCATTATACTCCCCACATGAATAAAGCAATTTGTTTCAGTCACCACATGAATGAACCAGCTCCTTTGTACCTTAGTGTTCCAAAGAGAGAGTACCATCTTACATCTTTAGGGAAAATCTTATGTAATTCCCTTTTTTCTTATTGAAAGTCCCAAGTCTTTGAGAAGTCATTCCCGGACCAAGGTAGGTGGGTTGCTTGTTGTTTAGCCCAGTGAGGGGCCTAATGAGATGAGTTGGACTCGAGTCGTATAGGTCAGCAAGATGAGTGGTGAGCTTGATTGAGCTCGTATCGAGTTGTTATGTATAATATTTCATTAAGATAGGTTAAGAATATATAACATGTGAATTAAGATAGGTTAAGAATGTATAATGTTTGCATAAAGCTAGGTTAAAAATGTATAATATTTGCATTAAGATCAGTGGCGGATCTAGAAATTCTTTTAGGGTGGGGCGAATAGGCCCTCAAATTGTTTAGGGTGGGGTAAACCATGTATTGTAGCCTATAGATCTAAGATGACTTTTGAAATTTCGGGTGGGGCGCTCACCTCACCTCGGCTCAATGTAGATCTGTCGCTGATTGATTAAGATAGGTTAAGAAAGGTGCATGAACCTATTTTCTTAGGTGATTATATATACATGTCTTCAATGATTAGATAGTTGGATTTTTGCATTAAAGATTACCTTGAAAGTTAATCTTCGACTTGAATACACTAAATTTTCAATGTTACACTGAACCTAATACCAAATTTTGTGTTCTTTGAAATTAATTTTAACAAACACGCTTGCGTTCAGCTTACCTATCTTTTTAGCATGTCTGGCTTGTCTTCACTCGGTCACACTCCCTTAATATTTCTGTGAGCATCAAATCTTACCTTTCTTAACTCTCTTTCTCTTTATATATATTACCTTCACTGGGTCACACTCCCTGGATATTTTTGTGGGCATCAGAAGAGGTGTGAATGTTTAGTGTTAGATCTAATGTTGTTATATATATATATATATATATATATATATATATATATATATATATATATATATATATATATATAGGAAAATTGGATTTGTCTATTACTTTTTAGTGGTACGAGTGTTATTTTAAAAAGTTGTATATATATATATATATATATATATATATATATATATATATAGGAAAACTTGATGTGTCTATTACTTTTTAGTGGTATGAGTGTGATTTTAAAAAGTTGAACGGTTCTTAAAAAGAACTAAAAATATTGTTATTATACTTATGCCACAAAAAACTAATGGACGAGAAGATCCAATAAATATATATAAACTAGATTTTGCCCACTTTAACATGTCTACTCATTACTTTTGAGTGTCACGAATATAATTTCAAAAAATTTAAGAGCTGAAAGACAATGTTATTACATTCATACTTCTCATCGAGTAATGACCGCGTATACGTGAACAACGTGAGATGGATATGATCCAATATATATGTATAAATATAAAAGGAATCTCAAAGAACTTTTGTCCTTCTAACAAAAGGCTTTTAAAACATATTCTTGCCCGCATCTAATCCGTGACATTCCTTTCTCCTTCCATCAATCTTTTTAATATATGTCAATTAAATACTAAAGAGTACACAGAGACCATTTTTATTATGATTTTCCTTAGGGACAGTAAAAGAAAGAGAAGGCTGTGGGCAGTTCTCTTGACTCGTATTCAAAGGTGCATATGCCAACCATAAACTTTAGCTGCCGAATCTCATAAAAGGTAGCTCTCCCACTTTTACATACCCAAAAGTTCCTCAAGTTTATATCTCTTGCATACAGTTGGGCCCTTCGTGCGCACACACACACCCCCCCCCCCCCCCACACACACACACACACAGAGAGAGAGAGAGAGAGAGAGAGAGAGAGAGAGAGAGAGAGAGAGAGAGAGAGAGAGAGAGAGGTGGCTGCAGGCTTGTTGTTGTATTAGAACAACGAGCCCAGTGGCCCGCTAACCTTGGCAGCATCGCTTGTCGCCTTATAATGAAGAATTCATGGCCACAGATAATGATCATGAAATTCAACTTTATTATTATGGATTATAGGCTTATATAAGTTTCTCTCCTAACTAAATTCTTCATAAAATCTGGGCAAGCACGCAGGCGGGCCGGGCTGGGTTTATCCAAAGCAACAACACAGAGAAACGGGTACAGGTGAACATGAACCTGACTTAAAATATTTCAGATTTTTCCTTTCCAAATCCATTTTATTCTGATATATACACACACACACATATGTATACTTAAAGCTTCGTTATTAGTTTCTTTTTCTATTTTTTTTCCTGATCTCCTTCATTCTTGACATTGTTTTATAAAGGAAAAACATTTCTTAGTTACACAGTTGGTCGGGTTAAGGTTGTAGAAACTGACCTGAGAAGAAGTGGGTCGGAGGGTCATGGTTGACCTACTTTGACCTGAACCTGAAGTGACCCAACCCACTGATCCGATCTGTCACCCCTCCTTGAGAACCTTGCAATTAAGGCAATTGTTTCAGTCCCCCTACTTTTATTAAGCAAAGCTTTTATATGGCATATCCAAATTTTATCATTTCTAACATGTTTTAGTACTCAAAATGTGGTGTGAGACATGTTAAACAAGGAAAACCCTGATTAATTTCGTAAATATGCATTCATTTGGACATGCAGATGCTTTCAACTTGGGTTGAATATCATGTTATTGAATTTGACAATTGATTTCATCATTGGAGTACACACTAACATGAAATATAAACATCTCTTGATGGCAGTTAATTGATCTTATGTCATATTAGCATTTAAGATCATTGCCTTCGCAACGTTGTAGAGGCATTCATACCCTTCTTTTAAGGTGTTCTATTCATTTTCCCATTGAGCTCCATGTGATCACATTCCCAGACGTCGTCTCTTTCATTTAAGATCATTTTATCTTATTCATTTTACCAGTCCTATTCATGGCCAGTTTAGAGTCGGCCCAACAGTTTCAATCAGAACTAAACCGGGCTAAGAATCAGCTGAAATCGAAACGGATTAAAGTGGATTTGAAATAGAAAACGATTCGGTTTGGTTCTGGTTTTGCCTTTCATGAAATTAGGATCATACCGAAACTAGAAACCGATGGTTTCAAACTACTGGTTTTCTATTTTTCAAGAATATAAAAAAATTTACTTTTTTTTAGGGAATTAAAGACTCGAACCAAAAGTGAAACCGAAAACCGAAACCAAAACCAAAACCACATCAGTCTTGGTTCGGTTCTCATTCCTGATTTCGAGAGAACCGAAAGGGGCCACTTGTAGAGAAAGAAGTTGAGCATAATATCAGCAAACTAGGTGGAAACTAATACATAATAGACAGATTAATGAGAAACCCCCCAGCTCAATGCAGTTGGTACCCTCGAGACTTCACAGAGAGACAGATTGGACTCGAATCTGTTCGCTGTGGCCAAGTGGGAGCAAATCTAGGGAGGCAGCTTTTGTTCCACGTGTTGGGGCGCGCTGTGTGTGTGAGAGAGAGGGACGGAATCATTTCAGATGCCCCATCCTTGGTGGACTCGAATTGAGGGGAAAATCCGACTGCAGCCGATTAAATACCAACTCTTTCCCCTTCACTTCTTCCTCTCATGGTTGGTTTAGAGAGTGGGAGATTCTAGAGAGACGCACACTCGCATAGTGCTCAGAGAGGAAAGCATCGTAGAGAGGGAAGGCAACGATGTCTTGGCAGGTATATGTTGATGACCATATGATGTGTGACATCGACGGAAATCATCTCTCTGCGGCCGCGATTATCGGCCACGATGGCAGTGTCTGGGCTCAGAGCCATACGTTTCCTCAGGTCTCTCTCTCTCTCTCTGCACTTTGCTTTTGGTTTCATATTCTGGGCTCCTTTTGTTTTCTGAAATACTTGGAATTGGAGGATTAGTTAGAGACGATGGAAAGGTGTTTTTTCACTGGTCGTCTTTCATCTACGCCTATGTGGATTTTGAGCATTTTATCTGTTTTATTTGGTAATTGAATTGGTAGATATTTAGTTGGTTGTCGGGATTCGATGATCTTTTTCTTTTCGATTCCTTAACTGTTGTTTATAGATCAACCTTCGAAAGCATGTACTTGTTGATTTTAATCAAGGATTTTGATAGGTTTCTAAATTCTTTGTGCTGGTGTAGAAGTTTGTGAATCTTCCTGGATTTTTCTTTTGAAATTTCAGTGATTGTGGTGGTCTTTACTATTTTAGTCTTGTTGATATGTTGAGAGGCAGCAATACCGAGCCGTTCGCTCATGATGATTGCCCTTTTGATTCTTTTAAACAGTTTAAGCCTGAAGAGATTGCCGCGATCATGACTGATTTCGATGAGCCGGGATCGTTAGCACCCACTGGCTTGTACCTTTGTTCCACCAAATATATGGTGATCCAAGGTGAGCCAGGGGCTGTCATCAGAGGGAAGAAGGTGATCAACTCTTACTCAGATTTGTATATCTTAGTGGGTTTATCTGATTATTCTTGATTAGCTTTCTTTCACTAGTGAATGAAGCGATAGATGTGTTTTTAGGAATTTGACATGTATTCTTGCTTTTTATACAATATTTTGTGTTAAAATATTTAACTTGGTTCTTACAGTTCACAACTATGCCTCTTTGCATACCCAGGTTATTTACGTAAAACTTGGATCGATACTTTTTATCCTGCCTGTTTTGTTGGTACTTGCTTCTGAGCAGCATCTTGCTGATCTCTGTAATTCAGAGAAAGCTTGATGTCTAGTTTCCATGTCCTCTGATTTTCCATTGGATCGTAAATCTGTAATCCAAGTTCAACTTAGTGGATTTGGTGTGCTGAGCTTGTAGAAAATTATTCTGATTTAGGAAATATAATTTGGGACACTTGTGCTGAAGAATTCTAAGGAATTCTGAATATTATGCCTGGATCCTAGTTCCAAAGATATCAGGACAAGACATGAAATTTCTTAGTGTCTGCTTTCACGTATGTGTGACAGCAGTAAATCGCTGATCTTTGGGCTCGGCCAACTCTCTATGATGATGAAAATGACCAAACACAGGATATGCGTGGTTAATTCAATCATATAGTTGGGATCTTTAATGTTTCCATGTAGAAGGGGGAAATCAAGGATTCACCTCATTGATAAAAGGTGTTAAAGTTATTTATTTTATCCAAAGATCGGTTTGACTGAATCTCTGAATCTTGTTCATGTTCTTGCTTGTTTTACCTCAAAAACTGGAGCATTTTTTAATGCATAGAGACTAGCTGCATCCCTTTTCTTCAAGTTGATGCATAGAAGTATTAGCATCTATGCTGAACCGGGATAGCATGATACTTCAACTAATCACTGCTGGTGACAAATGAGTTTCAACTGTATTTGTTCTTGATGTGCTGGTGTCGTAACTGTGGTTGCCCTATATCTTAAAAGGGCAAAAGCCGACAAGGCATTTTTGATAGCTCACATTTCTGCCTAAAATTGAAAGGTGCTTATTACTCATGTAAGGTAGGGATACTATGAGGCAACGATCTTTTTTGCAAGGTCACCTGAATGCCTAAAATTCAAGGTGGAGTTATTGCTCCATTGGATGCTACCTTCTTTCCTGGTGAGAACATTCTGCCGGATCCTGCTGCCTAAGTTCAGCCATCTACATCCCATGTTGGTCTAATGTGTTAGAACTTTATTTCCATGCTCACAAAGACGATGTAACAGCACAAACATGCTCTTAAGTATTATTTGCGACCAAATTGTGTTTGTCTTTGTAGGATATATTAGATCCCTGCTATGCGTCAAGCAAAATTCACTTGTCTAGACAGGAATCATGACTCAACCCTCTACATACTGAGGAGGAATCAGGGAATCAGAGAGAATATTAGCAATTTTGATATCGATATATAATCATAACATCTTTGTGGTTCTGTGGAGTAGATCAATGGTTAAGTTGCCCTGTCATCATCGTTATGCATTCACATGAGATCATTGACATTACTCCCGCAGCTTGCCTATCAGTAGGCTGACCTAGCACTCTGACCTTTGGAAGACCTAAAGCATATAAGCTTAGTAAACCGTTCAAAAGCTAAGGAAGTTGTGTTTACTGGAACTTATCGCTCTACAACAAAAATTTGGATATTGTGGAAACTAGAACGGTAGAACCTCTTCTAAATTGTCGAAGATACAAAGCAGAAAATGATTGACAGGCTGAAACTGCACATTTACATGGCAGATTCTTGTATCCTTTATTGATGTTGAAACTACACTTGGGCCATACAGTTTGCTGCTTTTGACCCTAATGCTATGTTGTGAAACAAATACTACTTATAGTGTCAATTTCAAAACTGCATTCATATCTCATTTTTTCACGCCGTACCTCAACTATGGTAAGATCCAGATCGGAATGCATATCTTTAGTTTGAAGCACCTCGCACAATGTGATAGCATTTTTCTGTTGTGGCTGTCGTTCCTTTTGAATGCTGAATGCTTCTTTTTCTTATTGAACTCATTTCTGGTAACCCTCGTGATGGCAGGGGGCTGGTGGTATTACTGTGAAGAAAACCAACCTGGCATTGGTGATTGGAATCTATGACGAGCCATTGACTCCAGGCCAGTGCAACATGATAGTCGAAGGGCTTGGTGATTATCTCATCGAACAGGGCCTCTAGTTGTTATGTTTGAGTATATATTTTCATTTCTTTGGGGACTAGGATCCCTTTTAATATAAGCTTGAACCTTATGCTGAAGTTTCAGTGAATAATTTTATTGGATTGAGTGTGGTGGGGCATGATCATTATCGTCCCCATATAGTTCAGTGTGGTATGGTCATTTTTCTATTCCATATTTTCTGCAGACTCTGTATCTTGTTTGTGGACTCTGTATTGGCTTTCAAGGGAAATGTAATAAAGCTTTTTTGGTTATGAATAGCTTCATGCAAGATTGTGCCATGTTTATTGATGACAATTGCAATATCTTGTAATATTTTGATGATGGGTGGTAGTGTTCTTAGTTTTCATAGTATGTAGTTGGTGTGAATTGGTTAGGTTGGTTTTGGGTCATGTTCCACAATGCATCATTATGAGTACAGGGTTGAGAATTCAACTCAAATCCCAGAAAACAATATGAATCAAATGTGTTTACTTTTGGGACGACATCTGTTTCAGAGTCGTATCATCATTCCTTTGGTATGTACTAGTTTAAGTGCTGTAGCATCTTCTCTAAGCTTTTAGTTGGTCACTAAAGGTTGGATATACGACTAAACTAGGTTGTGTCCATAATGTGTTGATTCAAGTTTATAATGACGCTTCAGAGGTTTGATTAACTAAGAGAAATGTGAGATCAACTCCATTCAAAGATCTGAAGTCATTACTGTATGCCGGTGGCTTTACTAATGGCCACTGAAAGGTTTGTTGAGACTAGCATATAGGAAGATAGGTTGGTATTTTCTTTCTCTTGATTGAATATGTAACCTGCACCTCCTAACTCATTATGAGTAAGTTTCAGCTCAATCTACGGGCCCTGGAGCAAGGATTCGTGGTTCAAATTCAAAGAAAGACGTCTCCCAGTTCTATCAAGACAAACAAAGAAACTTGAACTAGAAACATTCGGGCTGTAGGTTTCTTATTGCATCCAGATGTATCTTCTTGCTCTTGCTTTATAGTTTGACAGATTTTAGTGGGAACTCAGAACAAATACGAAGTTATTGGGACGTGCTTGAGTTTATGATATGTTCATAATGTTTAAGAATTCAAGTCTTCCTTTCTCATTATCTTTTCTAGGAAGCCAGGCTTAGGCAAGTCTCTGTGAGAAATGCATACCTGGGTATTGAACCCATGACCTCCAGTTTGAATGTTCTCTTGGGTGAACCCCGGGAGAGTCATATCTCTTTGTGCAACTCCAGCTTCCAAGTTGTAAGCTCACTGATGTTGGATTCTCCAAAACTAAAATATTGCTGTTTAATAGGTAATGCAGGGTGCTCAACACTTCATGAAGGGTAAACTTGTTAGTTATAATGATCATCATTTTGACATACACTGAGCATAAAGGAATCCAAAATTGATGCCCCAGGGGTCCAATCCAAAACATTCAGATTCCCCTGGATCCTGAAGAAACTGTCACATTGCATGATCAATTAATCGGTGCATATAGGCCTACAAACCGAAATTGTTTGCATCTTTTCGGCTAAGCTCATGGCGAGCTTGCTCATTTTGTGAGCCATGTCAAGCAAGTATGATCCGGCTAGACAGAGAGTACTTTCTGGCTTGTGTAGTTGAGTAGATATGATACTCACATACTTTTATGATTTGGCTAACTCTCCTAAGCTAATACTACCATATGTATTTTCATTAAAAAACTTATAAAAATAATTTTTTCATCTATTTATGATATCATCACTTGTCACTAATCTTCTCATCCTCATCTTTGATACATTTAACAAAAGTAAGATCCTTAGTTTTCTTATCTTAAGCTTTAACTATCTTAAAAATATCTTTTTCACCTTTTTTAGTTAAGTTGTTTATATAAATCCTCCCAAATTTTGGCTTTTGCTTAACTAACGGCCTTTTTCGTTTTTTTTTACTTTCTTATAAACTTCCCAAGTTCACTAGTCTTCTTGGCACAATGCAATTTGTAGCATGTCTTTTTTGCCTTTATTTTATCTTGCATTACTTCACTACACCGCCAAGCTTCTTTTTGTATGGTATGTCTCTTTTAGATTCGTCTAACATATCTTTTACCACTTCCATAATATGTATAGTCATATTGTTCTACATAATTCCAAGTATGTCCTTAAAGAACTTTTTGTTTAAATATATATTTTTTCTCACATTTGAGTTTTCACTAGATAACTCTATGTATAGCTCTATGTAATCTATACTTTTTGTCTGCATTTTTACTTAAAAATCTATTACTAAAAGTTGATGTTGAGTTGTTAAGTTTTCTCCTTCAATTACCTTGCAATCTTTATAAAATGATCTATCTTTTTTCCTACAAATAAAATAATCAATTTGTGTTTGTGACAAACCATTGTTGTAAGTAATTAAATGTTCATCTCATTTTTTGAAAATTGTATTGGCAATAAAGAGATTAAAAATCATAGTAAAATTTAAATCTCCCTACTCTCTTCATTTATGAAAAACCATTGTATTGGCAATTTGTGTTTGTTTAAATGTTCATCTTCATTTATATCCCCAAAACCATAGTTTCCATGAATACCTTATATCCTAATGCATCTTTACCACCATGTCCATTTAAGTCTCCTAAACAAATCATCTTTCTTTGTGAAAATCTTTGAATTACTTTATCTAACTCTTTCTCAAAAGTCTTCTTTATACTATCTTCTAATCCTACTGGGAGCGCATACACATAAACTATATTCAAAGCCTCTACTTCTAACACTAATTTCACTATCATAATTCAATCACCATATCGTTGTATGTCTACTACACTATCCTTTAAATCTTTATTTACAATAATATCAACTCCATTTTGTGCATTTTCCTTTTTTGAATACCATAATTTAAAACCTGTATTCTCAATATCCTTTATTTTTTCTCTTACGCACTTTGTACCTTATAAACATAGAATGTGAATCTTTCTCCGAATCATAGTATGTACCACCTCCATTAACTTATCGGTCAATATTCCGATATTTCAAGTATGAATATAAATCTTATTATCTAGGACTAGCTTACTTACCTTCCTCGTATGTCTATGTTGAAAATGTAAAGATTCTTGTTGTAACTTGTTCAATACATTCGAGCGACAATGCAACAAAACTAACTTCTTTGCCCACACTCGTTCATGATGTGTGAATCGTCTCTACGATTGATTCACTACATTCGGGTGAAGATGTAGAGACCCTTGCTTATTCTTCACTGTATTAAAGATCTGCAATGTGTCCCTAAAAGGGAACACCCCAACACAATGCTCCATGGTAGATAAGTCCGACAAAGTTTTACGCCGAGTGTCGAAAGTCTAACGCAACCCTCTTTTATTTGGGCTTGAGACTGGTCATGCAAGGGTGATTCTTTACATGAGTAGAGTTCTCATATATATATATATATAATATAGAGAGAGAATCAGTATCATGTTTTAGAATTTGTATTGTAAAAGAGTGTTTTTATCACATTTTGTTTTATATACCAGCCAGTCGCTCATAGACTATCGACCAAATTAAAGATCAAGTTTCAAAGCATCTACTTTCACAACGAGCAATAGCTCAAACGGGATATGGGTTAACTCACAACGTGCAGATCATGAGTTCAATACCTAAGGCTTGCATCTGACTTTGGCCTCTCCATTATTCAAAAAATGAAAAATTCAAAAAAGATTACTGGAGAAACAGTTCGATCCATGTCGATTTTCCTTTCCCATTCTACCTCATCCCAAGGTACCTGTTTTATATTTACAGTTTTGCACTTCTGTTTTTCTATTAATAAATTTAAAATTTCTTGTTATTTGATATAAATATTGATATTAATTATATTTTTATGGAAAAATATTTTTCTATGACTTGTGTCCGGCAGAGCGGTTTCTCGAAAAGGGTCCAGGGTGAAACAGACCATCATCTTTTAGAATGATCCTAACGTGCAATATTGATGGTAAAGCAATTCTTTGGTGGACAGATAAGAGACAGAATGCAAAGACCAATATCAATCTAACGTGGGCAGCAAAATTAAACTAGGCATACTGTATTATATATTTTCATTTATTGATTTAATTAAAATCGGCAGATGGATTTTCTGAAACGAAAAGAATTTCTAATGAACAACTTAATCAATCACGTATCTCAAGATACTGCATTTGTTTTTCAAAAACACCAAATCCATCCAACCTTTCTGGTTTGGAAAGACCTAGAACTGCAAATGGCATCTTCTCTACATGATTTCCTTCTTTTGGGTTTAACATGAGCCATTTTAGAACAGTGACTAAGAATCTGTATCACCGGCCGCACCTACTGTAAGAAGATGCTTTGATAATGTTCAACATATGATTCGTGTGACTCTTTGATACATGATTCGTAATAATAAGTAGGTGGTTCATAAAAGATTGGCCAGTTTTCTGAAAAGCTCATCTGTTAGGTGGCCTCTTACCAATTTCTGTTAAAATAACCAAGGAAACGTGATCTGTGCTTAGCTACTCTTTCTCCCAATGATCCTAAATTGATGCAAGCTGCCCTGACCCAATCAATACTCCTCACAATTGTTACCAATACAAGGAAAAACATATCAAAGCTCTCTTCTTCACAATGTTCATGTTGAAACAGCTTAGAGCTTCCTGTGAGGCCTTCCTTCCCATCATGGTTGGCTGGCAGAGGCTCAAATGGTTGCTGTTGGCAATTTTTTTATTCTTCATGCTCAACAGAAAAATGTTCATAGCATTTCTGATGCCATTCTTCTTCATGGTAAGCAAGGAGCAATTAATCTGGTTTAAAGATGCTGCTGTTAGATTCTGTTGTCGTGGCCTTTGCCCGAAGAAAGCTAAAGGTTTCTTCAGGGACTTGTTCACAAGGAACAAGGTAGAGAAGTCTAAATGGATCTTGCTGGTGTTATTTCTTTATTTCATGCTGAATTGGTATCTTTTCATAGGATTTCTACTCGCCTTGTTTTTTCTATTAAGGTGGGAGCAATTGAAAGGTTTTGTAAAAGTTTGTGTGGGCTTTGGTGTTATAATTGTACTGCATTTTTATTATGTCAAGGACCGTAAAGATAACTTGGAAGCTCTTAAGGACGAAATGAAAAGATTAAAGAACAACAAAAGTCGTGTGCAAGAGCAACTGGATGATCAGAGGCAGAGAGAAAATAGATGCAACAAAGAGATGCTTGACTGGTTCGACAAAGCTGAGGCTATTATTAGAGACATGGAAGCTATTGAAACCGACTTCAATCAAAACAAGATCTGGCTGAATCGATGGCTTCCAAATTATTATTTGTACTGTAAGTTTGGGAAGATTGCTCATGAAAAGCTCGATGCAGTATCTGAGCACAATAAAAGTTTCCTGCTGATCAACCATGCAGAGTCAAGCTCTTCTTCAAGTTACTCAATGGAGATTCCTACCATTGGATTGGATGATCAAGCAGAACTAATCTTGAACTATTTGAATGACAATCATAATCCAATAATTGGTGTCTATGGGATTGGAGGAATCGGCAAGACGACTCTTGTACGCCATGTTCACAAGACAGTCAAAGGATTCGATCAGGTTCTTTTTGTCACAGTCTCTAACGAACCTAACCTACATGTACTCCAAAAATGTATTGCAAAAGAACTGAATCCATCATTTCCAGAAGAACTGACCTTTGGAGAAGAAGTTGCAGCAAGGATCTTTCATCTGCTCAAGGACAAAAAGTATTTGCTAGTCTTAGATGATATATGGGGAGAATTAGATCTCGTACAACTGGGAATCCCCAATCCGACAAGCGACAATGGTTGCAAGATCATCTTGACGACGCGATCTTCGCGTGTTTGCAACATGATGGAGGCTAGTGTACAAATTAGAGTGAATTCTATGTGTGAAGCCACTGCAATGAGTCTACTCTCTACGAAGGTTGGAGTTGTTCTACTCAAATCTGACATACAGACGATAGCTAAAGAAATCATCAAGGAATGTGGTGGAGTACCTCTTGCCATTGTAAGCATCAGCACAACCCTCCGAAACAAGAGATCTGTTGAACCATGGAAAGAAGCTTTAAAGACAGTAAGAGCATCAAAAGGAGAAAGCTTAGGTATGGCTACAGTTTTCAAAAGTTTGAAAATGAATTATGATTGCTTGGATCTTCGCACCAAAAGACTCTTCTTATATTGTTCCTTGTTCCCTAAGGACCATGATATAGACGTCGAATCCCTTAAACAAATATGTTATCTTGATAAAGTACATGACTATGTGGATAATCAATGTCATTCATGTTCAGAAGTTGACATAAATATTCAGCAACTAAAGGATTTGTGTTGGTTAGAGAGTGGATTTTTGGAGAACCATTTCGTCAAAATGCATTCTTTGATTCATAGCATGGCTATATGGGTCAGATCAAAAGGAGATCAACGCCCAAACTTTTTAGTCAAGTTGGGTGACAAGTTAGAAACACAGTCAAATGACAAAGGAAACTGGGAGAAATCTGATGTGATGTCACTCATGATGAATGGGTTAGAAACCCTCCCTGAGGAGCCAAGATCTGAAAAACTCCAAACTTTGTTGCTTCGCAAGAACAAAATGTTGAAAAGAATCCCAGAAAATTTCTTCCAACACATGAGCTTGCTTCAAGTTCTTGATCTTAGTCATACAGGGATTTCATTGTTGCCAACCTCACTGTCCATGTTGAGGAACCTCCGAATCCTCCTCCTATCACGTTGTTACAATCTCGATGATGTGCAGTCTTTGGGAGATCTTCCCAAACTTGTGCATTTAAATCTTGATGGTACGAGGATCAAGAAGTTGCCTGAAGAGATGAAGGCACTGACGAACTTGCAAATTCTTTCCTTGAATTGCACCACTTACCTTAGGGACATTCCTTGCAATCTTTTAAGTGGAATGATTAATTTACAGAAGTTAGACATGGGATTGAGCAGCTTTAATTGGGAAGATAACTCGAGTAATACTCATTTGGAAGAGCTACTGTGCTTGAAACAATTGAGAAACCTTGAGATCACATTTAACAACATTGGGAGTCTAGACTTGATGCTAAATTCTTTGCCAAAAGATGTATTAAAGGGATTGCACATTGTACACTGCAAGGACTTAGCAGAAATTCAATCATCTCATTTGAACAATATGGAGTCCTTGGGAGTACTTGGCATCTACCACTGTCCTGAGTTGACAAGGATTACAAGGATAGAAAACATAAACAAAATAGCATTTCCTAATCTGGTTCACTTGGCATTGGATGGACTCCCCAAGTTAGAGAGAATTTGGGAGGGCTTAGAGGGACCCCGAAGCTTCAGTAATTTGGAAATCCTGTTAATTGATGATTGTCATGCATTGAAGAGCTTCATTTTGCTTAACAGCATGCAACAACTGAAAAATCTTCGCATTCTCACAATCGAAGATTGTTCGGCAATGGAAGAAATCATTTCTGGCAAAGCGCTGCAGGAGGAGAATCCTTTGCCAAAGCTGTGCTCCCTGCAGATTTCAAAGCTACCAAGCCTAAAAAAGATTTGTGATCCAGTCTTGGAGTGGGTGGCATTGAAACACATATCAGTGAAGCAATGCCCCAGGCTGAAGATACTTCCTTTCAGTTCCTCCAATGCAAGGATTATGAAGATTGTGGGAGAAGAAGAATGGTGGGAAGGATTGAAATGGAAAGATGCAAATACAAAGGCTACTTTGCGAGAGAAATTTGTTCCCTCATACTTGGTGAGTGATGAAGATGTATGCTATGGAAATATATTTGAGTTTTTCATGAAGATCCCAACTATGGTTTAGCTGACAACAAATTTTCAAAAGTGAATCTATGTGCACATCAACTTCTCAGGGCTCATCTCCATCTCTTCTACGAATCACTCTGCAATGGACACAAAGGGAGGCAATTCACCACCCTTTGTAACAATATGAAACTTGCTTAAGATTCAAGCGAAAGCATTCCTGCAGTGAAGAATCGCTTGGTAATTTGGTTGTTTTGAACCTATGACCCATAAAGCTGCTGGGCTGATTTCTTGGGTAGTGATGGAAGGTTCATTCTTTTTCTCAATTAAGACTTGCATAAGATAGGACATATCTAAGAAAGTCCTTAGAGCTAGTATGGGTGCATTTCTTTATATCCATAAGTAAGGTCCTTCAAGACACAATCTGGAAATGGTGACACTAAATGAAAGAAAATAATATGGCATTGTTCCCGGGCTGGTTATGCTAAAAAGATGGGTCTAAGTTTGGATGCAGTGCAGATGTGTTGTAATATTTATGGGTAATTGTAGGTTTTTTTCATAACTAGTCACTGAAGTCAGGCATGTGTATCGACTAATTAATTTGAATTATACAAGCATTTAGGTTTGATCCACAAGCCGCATCAAAGCATTTGTCCATTGATGTACGAGTGTGTGTGTGTGTTCTTGATGGGTGTTGTAATGTTAATCATACTACTTGCAAGCTTGGTCTGTTTCAATATGATAAGGGTTCCCCACATTGTAATGGCCGAGACAATTTGGAATCATGGAATGGAATGGAACTTTACATTTATCTCTGTTGTGCAAGTTTGGATTTAGAACGGTAATATGACACAAGATAGAGCATAATGATCTTCTCATCATACATTATTTGTTTCTCTTGAAATGAAACACATAGATGGATTTAGTATGCAATGTTGATTTGATAACCCTTGGATTATGATATATATATAGAACTTAGGTTCCAGCATATCTAAATAAATTTCGAACATTATCTTGGATGGATGGATTTGAAATTTAAATTGAAACAGCAAAAACGTATGCATAGTATACACATACTATGCATGATTGGAATTTGTTTGATCTCTCTCTCTCTCTCTCTCTCTCTCTCTATATATATATATATATATATATATATATATATATATATATGAAAAGTAGAGTTCTTTATTATCAAAAACCTGATTATTAATGGCCATTGGTGTAAAAATAACTAGAAAATTTGGTTGCGCTAGCCAACAAGGTTTTCTGGAATATTTGTAGGGGTGGCTACTTTGGACCAGACCTAAACCGGTGCAATAAAAACCGTGTCCATGTCAGGGTTTAGGCACCCCAGGTCGTGTCTGAGTCATTCCAAACTGACCAATGAAAGAATCAGGTCAGGTCCCAACCCGAAAAGCGTACACACATATTATGTATGTATGTACATGTACATAGTATATACGTGCGTACGTATATACACACACACACCTTTCATGCTTATCGACCTCAAACACCACTTTTGGGGCTCTCGTTCCTTCATTTTAAAGCACCTCCCTCCTTCCCATTGAGGCCCTTGAGAGGCAGAGTCATCATGGGGAAGAAGCAAGATCAACAGCATGAAGAAAAGCCAGTCAGAGATTATAAAGTCCCTTCCACCGGCACACCGGCAACGCGAGACTGATCAAGGAATTTGAAGCTGACCGGAGCAGCTACAAGAGCAAGCCCTTGAGGTTCAAGACAGAGGCCATGAAGAAGATGAGCAAGGAAGCGGTGTCAAGGTGGGATTCTCAATGTCACTTTCGGACTCGCACAAGATTGTCACCGTGTCGCAGCAGCTTGAGACCAGGTTCAGATTCGATACCTCTGTGTCCGTGTCACGGAGTTTTCGTGAGGGCGAGAGTATAAACTGGACCGTTTCAACCGGAACCCAACTGGACCAAGAACTGCATAGAACAGGAACTAGAGAGGACCCAGTTTGGTTCTGGTTCCTGCTTTTGGTTAGGAAAATATTAGAATATAGTAAGTAGCTCACCTGGACAAATATCATAAAAAACATGAATATATGTAAGAAAAACCTGAAATGTACAAAACCAGGTCAGGATTGGCTCAGGTTCGGGCTGACTTTTTTGTTAGGTTGCTTAGGGATAACCAAGCTAACCTGGGTGTGCTGAGTTCGAGGACCCGGACCTGGACTTTTCGGGTAGGGTTCGGGTGGTCACGCCAACCGTCTGCCTTCACTCAAAATCATGACAAATCTCAAAGATCTGTTACAGCATCTTGTTGACTTCGAATTGATTCACGGAGCCCACATTGATCTTGGTTGACACTTTGTACTACGTCATAAATCTTCAAGAGATTGGTTTTCTCTTTCAAGGAAGATGAAACTCATTTCTTAAAGCAGGTAATGGTTGTTCCCAGTTTCCTGCAATATTTTAATTGCTTTCTTCAAAAACTAAGTTGGTATGCGTGGTCCCGTGACTACTGAAGCCCGGTTGCAGGCTTACATCCCAGAGGCATCATTCACTGAAGCCTCTTTAAAAATTCAGTATGATTTCAATTCATTAAACACCACATCTTGCATGATCTCAAAAAACTACTGATATGCGCACCAGATTAGCATTTCTTTAAAGGATTAGCCATAACTTCATGGCTCATTGATCACTAGGCATGACGACATTCACATAAATATAATCTCCCTCCCTCTGTGTGTGTGAGAGATACTTAAGTTTTTTAATGGATCCGGAGACACCGACTTCTGATTCTGTGCACCATTTTGGGTTTGTTCCTAGTTTTTCATTGCCTAGACGCTATTGATGAATAGGAAAATTCCTGTCTTGTCCATTTCCCTACTGTAAATCATGGCTATTGCAAGGTGGCTTAAGAATCTATGGGGAGTAAAGAAACTCAGGGAAAAGGATACCGTCAACAGAAACGAGAAGCAAAGATGGACCTTTACTGGGAAGCTTTCGAGCAGAAGTCCGGCAAGCCGGTCGCCGACGGCCTCCGAGTTGAGGACTCAGTCTTACAGAGATTTGTTCCACACGGAAAAGGAGAAGGAGCAGAACATGCACGCCATTGCAGTAGCAGCAGCAACTGCAGCTGTTGCTGCAGCTGTGGTAAGGTTAACTAGCCAAGGCCGGATCTCTGGACTTTCCGGCATCGGCCTTGAATGGCGGGCAGCCGTCAAAATCCAAACCTTGTTCCGCGGCTACTTGGTAAGGCAAAATTCTACTCTTATACATTTCCCAAACTGCTAGAGACTTCATAAAGACAAAGATAAGCAAGAACTACTGTTGGTTTAGTTGGTTCCTTTTTTCTTTTTCTTTTGGTGCAATTGGAGATGGGGAGGCCGTATCCAAACCCTTGCCCCGGCAGTGTATCAAACTCATGACGTTCAACTTGTGAGTTGACTCCCTAGAAGGTTAAGCCACTGCTCTTTGTGCTTCGATGTGTTCATTTTATTTGTGGGAGGGACATGCACAGCGTCCTGTTCAACAGCATAGACATGATACACTGTGTATAGATTCCTCCGGATTTTCTAATATATTTCGTATTTATTTGCATGCTCATATTCGCGTTTAACTATTTCTTCTCCATGAGTATTTGTAACTTATGCTGATATATATATAATCATGTCACCTTTTGATCAATGATTTCTGATTTTTCATCTTTTGGGTTTTGTAAGCCTCAAAGGTGGAGTTAGATGTGAATATGACGCAAGATCGGTTTTCTAACCTAAGTTGGCGACCCCACTTACTGTGGGAGAAAGGGTTGGTTTTATGTTTGAGCCCTCTTATGTGTGTTTAATTTTGGGCCTATTGTAGGCAAAGAAAACACTCAGAGCCCTGAAAGGCCTAGTGAAGCTGCAGGCATATGTTAGAGGATATCTGGTTCGCAGAGAAGCAGCTAAAACTTTTCACAGTATGCAGGCGCTCTTCCGAGCTCAAGTCGCCATTCGGATGCACCAAGCTCATTCGTCGATCAGGACGACATCCAAGCCGCACCATCGACCTTGCCGGCACCGATCATTTGCGAGTCTCTCTCTGCTTCTTACAAATCCTCTTTAACAAATTTATATGCCTGTTTATTGTTAAGATATATAGAATTTGTATATCAGTTCTCAAGAAACTTTTTGAGCTCTTGATAATTTGAATACACTATCACTCAATAATTCTTTCAGTTCTCAAACACGAGAAACTCTCTCCATACAAGTAGAGGTGATTGTCAAGAATTGAAAAGAAATGACATGCTTTGGTATCAAGGATTAATATATGATGTAGGTATCTCATACAGTTCAACGTCCACATTTAGTTTCTAACACTTTCTCTTCAGAGTTCCATCTCGCGGCTTCTTTGAATATATCAAACCATCGAAGTCTCTCTCATTCGGTCTTCTAGCAATGTTGTATCAACATTTTCTCTAATAACCTCATTTTATGTTATATCTAATCAATTTTGTTTTAATACAGCTGGTTGTTTTATATTAGCATATAATTAGGAATATATTGACTTACTTGGTGATTACAGCAAGAGAGGTTTGATGAAACCATAAGTGAGAATGTGTGCTCCAACATGGGTAGTCTCTCTGCTTTAGAGGAAAACTGCCATGGACATTGTGGTGTTGCAGAGATCCCCAAGAATATTGAGGTTGATTCCTTCAGGCAGAAATCTTGGCCGCGTCGAATAAACACGGTGCCTCTTCGCCGGCGTCCGAGTCGTTTTCCAGCCACCCACCAGTCTTATCTCCTTCCTCTGTTCCTTATGGATGGACTCTGGATCAGACCATATCCCCAAACCCATGCCGGTTCGCCAGTAAACAGAACACACCCCGGTTCCGGAAGCCTGAAGCACAGGATATCCATAGACTGCCTGTGGAAAGGGCCAGCATTGATAGTATGAACAAAAGACTATGTAGCAGCCCTAACTACATGACCAGCACCAAGTCATTTCAGGCCAAGCCCCGGTCACAGAGCGCACCGAAGCAACGGCCCGGTGCATTTGATTATAGAATTCTGTCCCTTCAAGAGACGGTCGAGGCTCGGCTCAGTATGAGTGGACTGAGGGTGCCTAGGCCTGGCTCACCAGTTCATGAAGCCTTGACTTTCAAGAACATAGTGGTCAATAGGCTCAACAGGTCGACCGAGCCCGGTCCTCATCCCCGATTTGGCAGCGATAACATATTCTAGTTTCAGGCCCTTCGATGAAAGCTCATGAAAATGGAAGACCCTTGCCTGAAATAACTTGTGACTCCATTCTGTTTGTTCTCTGCTATGAAGCTTTCCTTCTTAGAAGAGTTGCTTATATGTACATGGAGATTATGTAGTTCAAATATATATTGAGATTGTGAAGCGTACACATGCAAGGCACATGAAGTTTTATATAATCATCCAACACCATAATTCTCTTTTTGACTATAAGATATATTGCTGGTACTCCTTATCGTTCTAGTCGAATTGGTCAATTTTTACAAGCTTACACACACACACACATATATACATACATATATATATATATATATATATATATATATATACATATACATACATACATACACATACATACATATATACATATATATATATGTATATATACATACATACATACATATATACATATATATATATATACATACATACATACATATATACATATATATATATATACATACATACATACATATATACATATATATGTACCTGGTTTCTAACTGGTTTGACGGTTCTGGAATTGGTTTAGGACCGGTTTGATTATACAAACATATATATATATATATACATACATACATATACATACATGCATACATACATACATACATACATACATATATACATATATACATACATACATACATACATATATATACATACATGCATATACACACATACATACATATACATACATATATATATATACATACATACATATATATATACACACATACATACATATACATACATATATATATATACATACATACATATACATACATGCATACATACATACATACATACATACATATATACATATATACATACATACATACATACATATATATACATACATGCATATACACACATACATACATATACATACATATATATATACATACATACATATATATATACACACATACATACATATACATACATATATACATACATATATATATGTATGTATATATATATGTCTGGTTTGACGGTTCTGGAATCGGTTTAGGACCGGTTTGATTATAGTTTCAGGTTTTCAGAACCATATACGTATGTATAATTTCTGCAAATTTCTGGGGGTGAGGTAGCCAGCTCACCTCGCTCATGAATAGGTCCGCTGATTGATAAATAGCTAAATTATTAAGGATTTACATTTTACAGATTCGAGACATGACTATCTTGCATGATTTATCAAAAGAAACGTACATTCTCTTAAATAGAGATTTCGGGCTTCATCGTTCAAAAGAACTACCACCGATAGTCATCCAATAGACGGTGGGCAGAGGGAGGCATTGTCTCCGGCGATAACGCCAGAGTTCGCCAGATCTTCACCAAAGTTCTGCTGGACCCTTAAAATTAATCGCCGGAGTCTTGGTGGAGATCCACCTAAACTTCATTTTAGATTTTAACAATAATTGGTATTTTGTAAAAGGAATCCAATAGGAAAAATAATTTTCTTCTTGAGAATGTTTATTTCTCAATGTCCTGAGACTTATTCTAATGCACCCTAAATTGATTAATTTTAAGAGGCCTAGGCTTGCCATGTCTCGGGTAGCAATAGCTAGTGTTGTTGATGAACTTCCTTGAAAGATCTAGTGGTAGGTCTCATTTGTAGGCACAGCGATGGGGCGGGTCTGGGACAGTGGTATGCTTATACCCAGCCCAATACCCGATTCTCATTTCTGTGGCCTGTACCCGCCCTGTTACCTGAAGGGAAGGTTATAGGCTTGGGCCTTTTCCTTCCCCTGTGGGTAACAGGGCAGCCCCATACCCCATTTCCAACCCCAATAACAATTTAGAATTAAAATGTTAGTAAATGATTAAAAATTTTCATGGTTTGGTAGTTGAAATCGAGTATGGATATAGGTATCTAGTCGAATTCTTGTTATCCCATAACCTGCCAAAGCGATTTGCTAATCCCCGTACCCGAACTGATGAAATTGGGTATTACCTGCTCCATTTGGGTCGGGTTAGGCCGGGCCCTATGTTCGGGTACTTGTTACCCTGCACCCGAACCTGATACCCAGTCAAAGCAACTTCGCTACCTGAACGTAGTATAACCATATATCTGTCCCATTCAAATTGGGTTGGGTTGGGGCTCCACCACACAGGTCAATATCGCCAACCCTGATCATATGAGTTTATTTTCTTCATACCACTGGCAAAAATACTCATGCTCTCGTACCATCTCATCATTGTGAATGCTTTCAAAGATAAAAATTATATTTACCAAAAAAATTCCTATTAATTAGAGGCATTCCAATAATATGCTGCTCTGCCTTCATATTATTTTTGTCATAAATATGCAAAGGAAATTAAATTACATTGGTCCCTTTCTAATCATATGCAACAGTTCACCAAGGGCATGTCACAGTAAAATTTCCATGAAAGCTTTTATATTGGAACTTGGGTGTAAAGTATGTCACAGAGCATGTTTGCAAAGGAAGGTTTTGGGCACCACGGTATGGGCATATCCATGATTGCATGAGCCCCACATTGGTGAAATATTCCTCTTCCATGGCAGAGAAAATACCAGGATCCGAAGCCCTAGAGTGTTCTTTTGGCATTACACTTAACAAGTATTCACCCACAGGTGGGAGTTTCAGGCCCGACCTCACAATTCCAAGCAACCTGACAAAATTTGGAGCCGACCCAACCATAATGTGCCGACACAAATGCGTGACACAAACACCCACCATAAATATATATACATGGAAAGGCGATCAAAGTAAGCTCTAGTGAACCATGAGAAATTAGATGGTGAATATGTTAAAAAGAAAGACCTTAAAAATGTAGGAAAGAATATATTTTATTGAATTAATTGTTAACATAACACATGATAAAAAAATTCATATAACTAACCCCATCTAGTATGAGAAAGGCTTATATATAGTCACTGTTGGAAATACTTAACTCATACTTGATCATTGTTTTTTGAAAATATGAGTACAATTACATTGCTTTTCATATATTTTCAAAAATATTTTAAAGTTTTAAAATTACACTTATGTCATTAAAAGTAATGAGGAAACATATAAGAGGTGGTAGGATATGTTTTTCATATATGTATATATATATATGTATATATATATATATATGTATATATATATATGTATATATATATATATAGAGAGAGAGAGAGAGATAGATATATATAGAGATAGATAGAGAGAGAGAGAGAGAGAGAGCATAGTCCATGCACGCACACATCTATGCTTAAATGTGCTTAAAAATCTTTTCCATTTGATCGCCATTAGAAGATTGAATTAAAAAAACATTTAATGCACATCATACTTTTTACTTTTTACTTTTAAAGTACATGGCACCAGCATCATAAACAGATGTCAACCGTATCTCATTTGTATTCTACATTAAGATACGCTTTTGTATATCCTATACTGGTTGAATGACATCATACGGTACCGTAATTGAAAAGTATAAATATGTCAAACTTTGCACCCAAGGTAGTGAGTTCTATACCATGCATACGTAGCTTCATCCTCCCAATTGCAAGTAAGAAAAAGGGCAAGAAATCCATTGGATCAAAAACAGGTATATTCTTGAGCTTTTTTATTTTTCTGAACTTTTACAAATTAAATAATGCCAAATTAGTTAAAAAAGGCAAGAATTCAGAAAAGGCAAGTATATCATATATTTTTATTATCGCTGAATGATTAATAAGTAATGATTTAAAAAAAAATTGTTCCTTTGTAACTAATTAAATATAAAGTAATAGCATAATCAGACTTGATCCACTCTACACCATCTATGAAGCTCAGGTTAATAAAAGGCTTAGCCTCCTCATCTGTCAATTCCTTTGACCAAGCAACTCTGCCTGCATAGTTTGCTCCTGGTCCTAAGCTCTTGTATTCTCCATAATATGCATTCCTTTGACTTAGAGAAAATTGAACACGGGAAAAAGAAAACGTTTGCTTCATCTTTACATATAAAATGGAGCAAATCAAAGAGAGGAAACATGGAAAAAAGAAGAGCCTTATCAAGGCGAAATCGATATCTGGTTGATGTGTAGAAAACTTCAATTCACTCTTGAGTCATCTACGAGCCCTTTCCCGTTTGCTTGCCTTCTCACGTTAGGACGAACTGAAACGCAAAGACCATCCCGTGAGCATCCTCAAAGAATCAACACCACAGCGCATTTGAAATGTGAAGAGATGCTTAATGTTGACCATCGATCACAAACATGTTGCTATTCAGGAAACCATAATTTGTCACACAGCTTTAAATGTTAAAAATTACTCTCTCTCTCTCTCTCTCTATATATATATATATATATATATATGAAAACCTGATCATGCTCACTTATGACACGTTCATCTATTATTTTTTTCATTATTTTTAAGTGGTAGGAGTGTAACTTAAATTTTTAAAAGATTTTGAAAAAGTGTGAAAACATTGTTATGCATAGTTAGTACTCAACAACAATCCAATCACTCCTACAAGAAAAACAGATCTTGCCCACCTTTAGCATAATGGGTGGGCAGGATCCGTGATGGCAAGATCCAATCACTTATATAGAAAAACTAGATTTTACCCACTGCTTACTCATCTCATAAGTATAATTTAAATTTAATTTTTTTTAAGGATTTTGAAGATGTGCGAGAATATTGTTATTAGACTCATGCGATCCAAAAACAATAGATAAACATACGAGTAAACAACTTGACGAGTAAACAACAGTAGATAAACAAATATATATATATATACGAGCAAACAACAATGGATAATAACAAATGTTACATCAAGACATTGATTTGACAACCCTTTTGTAACCTGTCAACAGTGCAACTCCATAAATGGTGGTGGGAGAAGTGAATAAAATTCCAACCTCCACAACACAGAGATATGGGCGCTTGGGAAAAGGCTTGCTCATTTACGATGAAGATGGAGTGAGGGAGAGGGAAAATATATATGAGAAGGGCACGAGTGCAAGTACCGGTCAAAGACACCATATTTAAAATAAATGACCCCGATACACGATTATATTTAAATTTAGTTAACTTATATTTGTTATTATATCTAATTACTAATATTCATAGAAAAAAAGGGGAATGTGAATAATATCATGTTAATATTTTCATAAGTTAACTCACTACTAAAGCAGTAATCAGTCGATATTCTTGAAGTGTTTTGATGATGTACAGTACAAAAAAGAAAAGATAGCGTTAGCTTCAAGAACCGAAGTATGGGTGTCGATCACCGGAGTGTCTTTCTTCGTGTATCGGAACAAGTTGGTGCAAGATAAAAGCCTCACTTTGTCCTTCCTCTTAACCTTCCCTTAAACCCCGAAGAGTTTTGCAGAGAAGCAAACAAATAAACGAACAAGAATGCGAAGGTTTTGCTTACCAAGCAGTACAGATAAATCTGAACTCTTTGATACACGCAACCGCTTGACCGAGTTTACAAACATCCTGCATGACAAAGACATTTACAAACATATAAGCACCTGCAGCTAAGTACGATTAAGCTCTAAGATGAGTTTAAGTAATGATAATCTTGCACGTATCGGTCAAAATACAGAACGCTGACCACAGAGCAGATCGCATAAATTCAGAACCAGAACTCTCTCTCTCTCTCTCTCTCACACACACACACACATACATCATTAACGATGGACGCAGTTCATAAGTGCTGCCCGCCTTCTTACTACAGGAGTAAGTTTTAACAGCTTATGCCTAATAAGAAATGAGAACGATGGAATTGATATTTCGGAAGACAAAAGTATGAGAGAATTGAATGATTTCAACTAACGTAGGTTTGTGGGCAACTCGGATCGCTTCATCCCTCGATGGATGTCTTTTCCTTTTGATTAGCGATGGTTGTGTTTTGCTTTCTTCCTTTGTAGGTGAAGTTCATAAAGGGATGACGCTTTAAAAGCAGCATGTGAGACACGAAGCATGGGAAGAATTGGACCACTCACCAAAGTGTTCACATAAATTATAGTTTAGATTTCTTCCACATTAAAGGAAAATTAATTGCTTTGATAATTTAATATTGTGCACGCCTCTTGGATAGTGAATTTAATTAACACTTCCTACTTCGATGTATGAAGAAGTTCTGAAACTTAGGACTTGTTTTCAATGGCACTATGGGATCAGTTCACTGTTTCGGGTTGTCGTCGTTACGGGTGCAGCCATAAGGGCTCAGTTATAGGTGTCACACAGCCTGACCATCAACACAAAAAAGCTCTGTTCTGTGCCGTTTTCCAGCTGATATGTATCATCAAATAGGATGTCAAAGAGTAAGCAATCAAGTATATTCGCCATAACTATTAACGAATTGCAGACACGAAAAGAAAATGAAAAGTTTTTCACTATATGATTGTGTTTGTGCAGCCATGTCAAACATATAAATATATATGTATATATATATATATATATATATTAGAGAGAAGATAGTAGTGTATGCTCAATCTAATACATGCTTAAATCTCTTTAAACATTTTCACCATTCAATCACCACCTTCAAGATTTATTATGATTAAATACAAGTACAAAAAGTAGAGTCGTATACATTGCTTTTAGGATTCAAATATCCACATATCAAATCGTGATGATCAAACTATGGAGATGTTTAAGGAAATTTAGGCACGAATGAGGATTGAGTATAGACTCCCTCTCCCTCTCTCTCTCTCTATATATATATATAACAACAATAGCAAAACCTTTTCTCATACTAGATGGGTCAATTATATGGATTATTTGTTTCATATAGCTCCATCATGTACCACGCTAACAGTTACACAACATAAGTTACACCATTTTTTATTGTTTTATCCCAATACTTTTGTGATCTTCCTTTTCTTCTTTTAACGATTTTAGAATATATATATATATATATATATATATATATATATATATATATATATATATATATATATATATATATATATATATATATATATATATATATATATATATATATATACTCACTGAATTCCTCAAATCAAATGAGAAGAAATTGAGGATTAGTTTAATTTTTCTTTGTTTATGAAAATGTCATTCTTTTTTTGGCAAAGTTGGATTTCGATTTCCAACAGCTTGTTGTTGTTCTTCGATTATATCTGGACCCAGGCCCCAAATATATGCTAATTAAGTTGATATTACCCGTAGCTAGTTTTCTTTGAGTCCTGCCAAGGGAATGAAGAAGGCATGCCAATTATGTAACTAGCAAGTCCAAACCACTGATATGGGCTCCTACCAGTGTCGTATCAAGTATTAACTCTGAAGTGCAGACCCAAACCCGATTTGGGGATCCAGTTCAAAAAATTTGATGGCCTCGAGTTGAATCCAATTCTTATCTTGGCGAGATATTAACCTGATTCAGTTTAGAGAAGACCATGCAAATTCTACATATGCAAATATACATACATGTGTAATATATATATATATACAGATGCACACATACATACATATATATACATATAATATATGTATATATATATATACACATACATACATATATATACATATAATATATATATATATATATATATATACACATACATACATATATATACATATAATATATATATATATATATATATTATATACACACATATTATACATATATATTATATATATATATATACATATATGGTATTAAACTCTAGTTTGAAAGTAGTAGGCTTTCATTTTTGAATCATCATCAGATGTCTAGCATATTTCATGTGAAATCTTTTTTTTTGTTTGGGGAACAATGAAGTGGGGGCCTGTCTCACCTACCAGTTTGTCGCTAAAGCCGATGGAGTTTTAATATTGGGAATTGTCGATGGATCCAATTCAAGGTAAGATCAGATCCAGATCCTCATTTGGGAGGCTAGTTAGTGCTAGATCCTGAATCTAGGTCCTATCGATAAGAAAGAGTTCCAATTTTATAAACAAATAATGCCACCAATCAAGAGAAAAAAATATGAAGAGCAATAGCCCACCTGGCTAGGCGGTTGATTCACAAGGTGGAAGTCATGAGTTCGATATTATGGGTGTGCATTTCGCTTCCGCCTCCCCATTACACCAAAAAAAAATTCAATATTCACAAATTATAAAAGTATACAAATGCCCAAAGTTATAAGCAATGCAGTGACATAAGGAAATGTGATAATTGGGACGAACACAGAGATCCTTATCTTGAAACATCAAGTAACTGAATACGTCTTGGGTTTTTTCTTGGGTACAAAGGTGAGGGCAGAGCGAGATGAATGGCCCGGATATCGTACTCGTGACCTTCAACTTGTGAGGCTGCGAGCCGACCCCTAGCCAGGTGAACTATTGCTCTCTGTGTGAGTGTCTTGGGTTTGGGTTGATCCTTCTTTGGTATTGGTACTTAAATTATGGGCCAGTGGACTCACCAACCAAGCACCAAGGCTTGAACCTAACTCAATCCTTGCCCCTCGGCTCGGTTCTCTGCTCGAAGACTCAAGTTTTCCGACTGACCATTGCAACATCGGACCTTGTTGGTGAACCCAAACGAAGGTTGGTTAGCACTTAGGGGGTGGGTCGGGTCCTATTTGGAAGAACTTCAAGCTCCACAACACTAGAAGTCCAAGCAAATAGAAATCCAGAATTAGGAACTAAGAGAAAAAGATAAATTTAGAAGAAAAAAAGGTCATCAAATTTGGGTTGCCATCAACATAATTGCTCCATCTAGATATGGCAGTCCGGTGGTTCTACCAAAATCGATCCCAGAGAGGAACCGATTGAACCTAGAACCAGAACCTGGGACCAACCGATTCAATTCCGGTTTCACTTCTTATAAAATCGGAACCAGAATCGGCTGTTTGGAATCGTTGGTTCTCTTATATTCTTTTCAACTTTTCTTCAAAATTTTAAATTTTTTAATAAAAATACCTATTTCGAATGGTTCCAAACCAAAACCGAACTTGTCTAACTCCATTATCCATGTTTAGTTTAAAAATTAATTTTTAGTCATAAATATGTGTGTACGTGGTGGAGCACAACTAGATGAGGGTGTAAGAGCCCCACTCTTGTCATTTTCCAATTTATTTTTGATATGATTTTATTTTCTTAGTTGATTGGATCCTGCTTTGTCCCGTTTTACTGATTCCTTGCTCCTTGGGAACCAAGATAAACAAAAATGACAGGGAAGGTTAAATTACTATCATGCCCTTATTTAGGATGTTATGAATCGGATTCGGCTTTAAAATAGCTCTATCAAATCTGACTTATTGGATAATAGGGTTACTGGATTTATCATCGGGATCTCAAGGTGCTTTCTGGTTCACAATTCCACGGTGCTGGAACTGCAAAAGGTGGAATTTAACAGTGTCAGCTCCACATAAGGAAAATTGGTTCCATGGGCCCAATTTTAAGGGGAAAAGGCCCACCCCAAGAGTGCACACTGGGCCTGAGTTCGCTCGTGCCTCGATGGGCATACCATTCACTCCATCGAACTCATCGTTCTTCCTTCTGTCTCTCATGGCCTCGTGTTTATCTTCGGTTTTGTATCATCTTCTTCCATTTTGTCACTAAGATTTTTTGTGTGTGGGTGGGTTGTGCCTAGTTCCACACACACAAATGAGAAACCATGGTTTTCAATCCCATGTGGTTCTAGGCCTATAGTTTAAATTGGTGTAACACCAATCAAACACGTCCAAATGGCGAAACCACATAAACACAAAAGCTTATTCGAACCGAATTCAAGTATGTCAAAAAAAAAAGTGCGTGTGGGTGGGTGCGGCCTCCTTTTGCAACAAAAACAAAAAAAAAGCAAATTAAATCTAGTAGGAGCTAGTTAAATAAGTTTGGGAGTAGTAATTTTTTTTTTGTTTCGGGTCATGTCTCGTCATCTCATCTGTGTGCCATAAACAAGTCAACTCAAACAAGTTAGGCCGTTTCGTGTTAGTCTCACTAATAAAGCAATCCAAACACGACCTGTTTTCTAGCATGTGCTTTTCAGGTACACACAAATCCGAACTTCTTCGAGTCGTGTTCTTTCAGGTTCCCGTGTCGTGTCTTTCACTACCAGCGCTTAAGATTAGGCCTAGGTTATTGGGTCAAGTTCAACCCAAGAGGTTTTCTAGTAATTTCACTGAAAAGGAAGGATATTTATAAAGAAGGGAAAAAGCAGTAAAATCCAGGAGACTAGGAGACTGTTGTGTACGTGGATGCTTGCGACCCACGTGTGCTGGAGATCTCAATCGAAGCTGCCAAGAGCGCGGGGCCCACGTTAACAGCGTAAAAGTTCGGCGATTTTTGAAAAATCGCCGATTTTCGCTTGCTGGAGTGTGGGAAAGAGATGAAGTAATCTGGATCCGATGATTAAGAAGCCTCTCTTACACGGACAGGATCCAAATTGAATGGAATTGAGTTGGGCCTGAAACTTTAGAAAATCGGATCCGATGCTTTAAGAGGTGCTGCTATAGCATCAGGTTTTGATGCTCTAGACAGTTCAAATCTAATTGGTATAATCAGTGTAATTGGATTTGGATCTATCTTGACTGGATGTTGATTCAGACTCGGTTGAAGGACTTTGTGGGGCTTAGCAGACCCGTTATCTGATTGTTTATAATCTAGTCTAACTTGATAACACTTTCTTAAGAAAGTTCCACTTTTATGCGAGATTCCGATCATCAAAATCTCATTTGTTATGTCGAACTTGTTTTTCGTGGTTAACCTTTTTATGCTAGATAGATTATGGAGCAAAGATGCTGACTTGACCCTATTGTGACCCTTCGACCGCGAACTGAACCATGGTTGTGTAACCAGGGCCCCTACGTGGGAACCACCCTAGCAACTCTAGCAATAAACTCCCATTTGGGAGAAGAGTCCCGCATATGAGTTGTAAGCGTGTCGCGGGCCACGCACCGTTATTTGCTATCAATACAATCTGCTTTCTTATTTATTCTCAAGTATCCTTGCTATCTTCAAACGACCCTCCCCAATCATCAGGTTTAAAGCTTCTGCTGAACCTCTTCAACCTTGGTGAAAGGCTTGCTAGGTTGTGCGCAGCCTAGCACCGGTCACGCGTTCCGTGCCTTGAGTGATTCCAGCACCGGGGCGTAACACTATGTCGTTGGGCCAACATAGGATTCTTGGTCTCTCAAATTCTAAATGAGATCCTCACACATGCTCCATTCATCCCTAATGCCACTCCAAAAGGAAGGTGTGAATCATTTGCCTACGTTTGCATTTGCCGGGATGATTAATTAACAAAATCAATATTTTATTGTAACAACTAATAATCAAACATAGCCTCGGGGTTCTTCAAGTCGGAGCTTAAGAATCAAGGCAACATCTATTTGGATCAAATCTAATACGACTGTGTTGTGTTCATGAATTTAAATTAATGCATCTCTTACATGAATCACTAGCAAGATATAAGTGTTCAAGCATCTAATCTTGATTGGTACTTCTTCAGATTTAGATCTGCAAAAAAAATCTCATGAGATTACGATCTACTCGATTCATATTTGACAATGTCCTTTTGCGACAGTAATCGGGTTTGGATCCATGACGATCCGATTCATTACCTAACCCAGGTAAAAGAAAATCAACCCGCGCAAGACAGTGACATAAAATCGGCGATTAATTGATGGTGCCGTGAAACTGCAGTCAGCAGGTAGTTCAGGTGAATAAATAAGAGTTACTTTTGTGTGATTTTTCTGCCCCTATTGCTTGCTCCCAAACTTCTGCATGGAACATTCTCCACTGGAATCCCATTCTCTCCTACAAAACTGCCCTTCTATTTCATAAAAATATCACCATGATCTCCTCAGTTGAAAAAAATGGGCATGGCAATTTTGGATCCAACCCGGAAATCCACGTTCGAATCAGGTTTTAGGGATTTGGGTTTGGATCCGGGTCAGGGAAAACCAATCCCATAAAAGTCGGGGTCAACCCGTACTTGAGCAGAAATGGACCCTAACCTATATATATCATATGCACATGTACACACATATATATAAAGTAGACCCAAACCAGACTTAGGTTGGGTTTAGGTTTGAAGAATATGACCCAAACAAGATCAGGCAAGATTTGGGCCAACCCATTTCTTATTTGAACCTGAAGTGACCCACCCTAAACCTGACTTAAAGACCCGATTTGTCAGGTCTACTTCTCACTTCACAAATCTTTTCTGCTACAATAATGCTACTTGATTCTGAGTTAAGGGTTGCAAATGGTAAAGTTATGTACTGTTTTTTTGGTCATTTTTAGGTGTAATTGGAAGCCACAATAATTGCAAATCATCGTAGTCATTGTTAAAATAGACTGCTCCACCATCAAAGTTTGATTACTCAACATTTTTTAAAAAATCACGATAATTTGTTTAGCAAAGGAAAGAATAGTTTGGAAGGACAATTAAAGAGGGAAAAAGAAATCAAAGAGTTTCTTTTGATAAAAGGAAGGAATATAGATTGAAGGTTGTCAACCGGGGAGAAAGAGATCGAGAAAAGAACTTCAGCTTGAGTATAAATCTTGTTGTTCTTCTAACATGGATCATCTTTTGAGCAAAATCAGTTCTAGAAAACCACAGTTTCACTTCTATTCGCTATGAATATTAGACTTGACACTGCAGTGCTTAAAATCAAAATTTCGACTCAAGTGAAACCTTTTATCAAACACACCCAAAGTCTCACGACCTAAAGTTTCCAACTATCTTTCATTCACCTAATAACAGAAGGAAAAGAAAGGAGAGCATGATCAGCAATTCCGGTACACGGGGAGTTTGTGAAGAGATGATACGCATAGAATTACGGGAGTAAAAGTAAATTAATGGGGAGGGGGGGGTTTCTGGGGGAAAACCAAGGGAAGTTAAATGAAGGGTGAGGGAGATTTCACAGATTCTACCTTGCCGCCACGAGGACGACTCTCTCTCTTTCTCTCAAATTTCCCATCCGAAAGGATCTAACGCAGACAACTGTTTTACTGTCTTCCTTTGTGCTTTGCCCTGTTTTGGCAAATGAATGCCTCTCTCTCTCTCTCTCTCTCTCTCTCTCTCCACAGAGATGCTAACGGTAGTAAAGCTCTCTTCTTGCCTCCCCTCTTTCACCACAGCCTCTAACCAGTTTTAGTGCTACCACCCATCAAAATCTCTCTCTCTTTCTCTCTCTCTCTCTCTCACACACACACCCGTTTTCCTTCTTGATTTTGCTACCGTTGGCCACCCCAAAATACAAGAGCCCCAGAACCGGTGTTATCATCATCATCATCATCACCATCTCTCTCTCTCTTTCTCTCCCTCCCTCGAGCTGAAATTAACTTCACATTCAAGAAAGGGTCATTTACTTCCTTTGCGTATCTGCAGGAAGCTCCTTGCAGTGTCTTCAAGCTTACGGTGCCAAACTTTCTCCTTCATCGCTTTCTCCTCACTCTTTTCCATTACTTCAAGCGTTCTCGCTAGATCCTGATCTTCTCTTCGTTCTTCCTCAATCTCCTCAGCTCTCTCTCTCTCTCTCTCTCTCTCTCTCTCTCTCTCTCTCTCTCTCTCTCTCTCTCTCTCTCTCTCTCTCTCTCTCTCTCTTATTGAAAGATCCATTGTTTCATTCATCTACGTTGTGTTTCTCATAAAACTTTGTGCTATTTCTCTGAAAAATAGTCCTTTTATTCGTTTTTGGCATCTTGGTAACTCTCAAATTCAATGCTTGAGGCTCTTCATTTACTTGAATCGTCATCTAATGGGATCCCCAAATCTCCCCATTTGCTTTCCGCTCTCTTTCATTGTTGTGCTTCTCCTCTTCTTTTTGACTCCACATCTGTGCTCTCTTCGTCTCTCCCTCTCAATTGTTCCGATACTTCTCGAGTTTGCACTTCCTTCGTCGCCTACAAAGCCGATCCCAACCAGACCCTCGCTGAGATTCAGAGCATGTTCGACGTTCTACCGGCGGATGTGAGGATGGAACCGAGCCCGGAGTCCGACGGCCATCAGTATTTGTACATAAGGAAGAACTGCTCTTGTTTCCCGCCGGTGAAGCGCTACCTGAGCAATACTACATTCACAGTGCGGGAGAACGACGGCCCGGTTGTTAGTATGGTGAATCGGGCCTATGAGGGGCTTGCCATAGTGCCGAATTCGACGCGACGGGCTCATATCGGCGCGGTAGTGTCGCTGCATCTCTTTTGCGGTTGTTCTAGCAGCTTGTGGAATTACTTGATGACCTATGTCATGCAAGATGGGAACTCGGTGGCTTCTTTGGCGAGCAGGTTTGGCGTCAGCATGGAAGATATTGAGAGTCTTAATGGGATTGCCGATCCAAGTGTGGTTTCTCTTGGCGAGGTCTACTATATACCGATGAATTCAGGTTTGCTGCTCTTTTCTGAATGCTAATTTTAGATTTAAAGCTCCTGGGCTGAATCTTCTGTTCACGTCGATAACTAATGGCTTTTTAGTTGTTAGCACAAGGATTTTTGGTCGTCAGTTGCTTTCTTCTTTGATGTTGCTATGTTGGTGTCGATTGAAACTATTGAAGCTTGCGCTTATGTGATTTTTGAAGGGAACGAATAGTTATCCTTATGACGCCTTTCGGTATTTGTTCATCAATTTTCAATATGCAAGTTGAGCTATTTTCCTTTGGATGTTGATTTGAAGTTTATCTGTTAGTTGTTTGGCTTTAGATTCTTCGTTCTTGTTCTTTGACTGAATTTTGTTTTGATACGAAAAATTTCTTGTAGTTTGTAGTATAGTAGTGGTGAATAGTAAAGTTCAATGCTTTCTTCAAGGGTTGCTGGTCCTGATTTAGAGATAGATTGTCGTCTCCCTTGTATTATCTATTAGGTGCCAGTGGAATTGTTGGAGTGAGGTCATGTTCGACGCAATTGTTGTCTTTCTTTGCATGAAATAATTGCAGATTTCCTCCTTTGGATGTTCATTTGCTCAAATTCAGAAACATAGTATGCGAGTGTTTCTCCCAAACATGGATTTACTCTTAGTTGCTGAGATTATGAATGACAAAGGTCGGATGTAGAATGATTAGGCTTACTTTGAAGTTTGAACTAAGTGCCATATTATTGTTCATCGCAGTTCCTGGTCAATCTTACTCTCCACCTAATGTGATCTCACCTGCTCCTCCACCATTGCTTGCCACACCTTCAGGTATCTCATGTTTCTGAATTTCATGATTCATTTTTCAGTTAATCATTATATATATATATATATTATATATATATATATATTGTGTGTGTGTGGGGGGGGGGGGGGGGCTTATATGTGCGTGTGTTCTGTTGATGCATGGCCTATTTCCTTGCGGAAAGTTGATCATATTAGGCTATAAACTGAACTTGCTGTATGCTATTATTGTAGGGTTGTCCAAATAACCTCTTAGTTCCACTGTAGCTCACCCTTAACATGGAAGACTTACTGGTTTTAATTCTTGAGTCACTATGTAGCTTTATTTTTTGGTACGTGGTTGTGTGCATATGCTTGCTGATGTTATAGTTTCTTTGCTTTGTTTATGCAATATTACATTTTTATAATGGCCACTGTGGAAATGTGCATTTCCACAAAGACCAAGCTTCTTTGTGGTTTCTCGCTCACGCGTGTGGCGCCTAGGAGTTTGAAGCATGCGGCCTGGGCATCACTCGTACTAGCTCCGACTGCATCATCTTCAGCTAGAATGGCAGCCATCTTTGCTTTCTTTAGGCAAAATCTCATGAGGTGCGGGCCTTGGCAAACGAATCAAGTGTCTGATCCCTTGCCCTTTTTATTTGATTGGCTGCCATTATTTGCTTTAGGGTCAGTCGGTGTGTGAGACATGGAAGCATCTAAGTGAATTTGATCTATGCACAGATTGGTCTGTTATTCTCTTTGTTCTCGATGCATGGGTAGGTTGACAATGTCCAATTCAATTTTTTTTTCGACAGAAGTCCAATTCAGCTTTCAGCTGATAGAATAGTGGGTTTAGAGATTGTGCTAGTCATGCAAAAAATTATATACTAAAGGAATTATGAGTCTATGACACCTCCAGTATGCACACTTTGGGCATTTGATCATGCCAATCAAGAACAGAAAACACTTAAGGTTTTGCAACATTCAACACTTACTAGGTTGTAGGTCTGTCAATAGCATTTATTTCTCTCAAAGTGGACTCACTCCTGAGATACACTTCCAACGCCTAAAGTTTAATAACATTTCACTAACTCTTCAATTTTCTCTTTCAGATATTGCAGTGAAACAAGATGGGATCAACTTCAACTTGTATCTTTCAAAACTAGTGTTCCCCTATTTAGTTACATCCTGCAAGACGAATACCTTCAGCAGTTAGACCAATTTTACATGATTATGCAATTCAGTGCGGGCTTATTCAATAGATGTTTATTTATTTCCAAAATCTAAACCCAACTCTTTCTTAATCATGAAATTCTATTCAACTAGATTTTAGAAGCATGTAACATGTGTAATAACTTACAACTTCATATGGGCAACAAAACTGCAAATATTTTTACTCAACAACTTCTCAGCATAAGTGGATCTCGAGCTGTGCTGCTCTAACTATGCTTGTTTTCTACGCTCTAGGACATATAGACAAGGAATATTCAAACAGCTTTCTCCAATTATAAGTATAGAAACCTTTATTTTTCAAAAGATCCTTTTTGGGAAGAATTCTTATCTATTTTAAATAACATAATGCGCTTCACTTTAAGTGCAAATGTGGCTTCAGGCCATGCTAGGTGATCAGAATGCTTGTGCTAGTGTCTGGAGATATCTAGTCATGGACATGTACCTGTTTCGTGACATTGAAGCACTCATGGGAGAAGTTTATTTGCATGAGGTGTGAGATAACATCTCTGTCATGAATTCTGGTTCTATTAAGCATGATTGTTGATGGATGAACGTACAATCTTGATGTCTTCAAATTATATGGTAACCGTCAATTTCCCCAAAGAGAAGTCTCTTATATCTCTCCACAAATATTCGTGTGGTCGGCAGATGTAGCACGTACATACAGGCTCTATAGATGTAGCATTTACTTCAGCTTTGTCCTGAACTAAGTTATGAAAATCAAGTTTTTATAATGGAATATAGTTAGGGATGTGGCTTGGTCCTTTTGGCATGAGATTCTCCATCTTTGTTGCTCTATCTGTTCATCAAGGTACTTCTTTTTGAGGTACAACGATGCAGTGCGACCATTGAGTATTTATATTTTTGGATAGTTTTTTACTTTTTCTTAGAATATGTATTTTAGTATTTTGTTAATTTTAATATTTTATACCTCATTTCCCTAAATTGGAACTTCTCTCTTGATATCAGTTACAGAGTTTTGGATGGGCTCTTTGTTGTTGCATTCTCACCTGCTTATCTGTTCTGCAGTGATTGAGGATCATCATTCAAACCATTTTCCGCTAGGCTGGATTTTGGGAAGCATAGGAGTGGGCCTTGTCCTGATCTTAGCTGTTCTACTATGCATTTGGTGTAAAAGACTACTCTGCTGCTCGCAAGTCCCATTAGGGCTTGATAAAGACCCTGACAGGAAAGTTTCTCATAAATTTTACATTCTTCAAACGCCAAGTTTCTGCTATCCTTCTGGAAGATATATATGTTGCCGGCCTGGAAAACCAGAAAGTGAATTCTCCAACAGCCAACAGACTAATATTCCTAAAGGTATATGGTACACCTGTTGTTGGGAGGAAACTTTTCTTTGCTTTTCCAAAGTCCTTGCGTGACTAAGCTGATGACTTTCCTCATCCACATAAATTTTCGAAGACTTGATTACAGTCTTTCTGCCGTATGTATCTTGTTGTTATCAGCCGTATCTGTTGATTTATGTAAATAAAAGGATTTACATAGTTGTACCTAAATTAAATACTGACATGTTGGATGCTATTAAAGGTTTCAAATGTTTTAAGTTTTAACTGACAAATTGCTTTTATAAATGAGGTCTGCTTCAAGCATTTCATGAAAATGTTCGCAAGTGTTTAAATTTTTTTTTTCATTTCATGTATGTATGTATACATATGTGTGTGTGTGTGTGTATATATATATATAATATATATATATATATATATATATATAGAGAGAGAGAGAGAGAGAGAGAGAGAGAGGGTTAAATTATGTTCTTGCCATACTCTATGTGTGTTGTGATCATGTGGAGCATCTTTGTTGGTCAACTTTCCTCAAGATGATCTTTGAGCAGTAGGTAAATTTGGAATTTTTTCTATGTTTATTTACAGATAACATCATCAGGTGTACTTGTTAAGATTGAGTTATATTAGGAATTGCCTTAACGCATTGGGAAATTCTTAACTCTTGTGGCATCCTTGGAGGGGCCTTTACATGAGAAATCGTTAAAGTTTACTGAACTGCTTTTCTTGGCAAACCCCTTTCAATCCATTTCTTGAGTTGCACTATTTTCTGTCCTTTTGTGATTTTCATTTTCCGGGCATTTGCGTCCTAAATTAAAGCACTTGAGTTTGTGCAGATATGATAACTGAAGCATTTCATATGGAGAAGCCTGTAGTCTTCACCTATGAAGAAATTCTCACTGCTACTGAAGGTTTCTCTGATTCTAATCTCTTAGGACATGGTACATATGGTTCGGTTTACTATGGCATTCTCCGTGATCAGGTTTATGGTCCTTTCTCTTTTTCTATGAGTATTTTATATCCAATTCATTTGATGGATTCTCTCACCATCTAGATTCATCACTTTATAGACCATATTTGACACTATACTTTTTTGTCCAGGAGGTTACTGTCAAAAGAATGACAGCTACAAAAACGAAAGAGTTTATGGTTGAGATGAAAGTTCTCTGCAAGGTTCATCATGCAAACTTGGTATATTTCCATTCCCACACTGTGCAAGTTCTATTATATAATGTACCAGTTCTGTGTAAATGTGGTGTTTTGGTACTGAGTTGTACTTAAATTTTGTCAAGGTAGAACTGATCGGTTATGGAGTTAGTGATGAAGAACTTTTTCTCGCTTATGAGTTTGCACATAAGAGTTCACTCGCAACTCATCTGCATGATCCTCAAAATAAGGGTATGCCTATACCTACCTTGTTACTGTTCAGTGCTTTCATCAGTGAGTTGCACTTCGTTTCTTTTATCAGTATGGATCCTGTTCTTGCGCACACTTCAGTGTCATGTATATTGTACTCTGTCACACAGACACTTCTACTGGGGTACTGCACCCACATCCAACACTCAACACCTGTATTGCTTTTGTGTCTACCTTGGCATTAGTTTTTTAAAATATTCTTGACTAATATTTCTAACTCAAAAGATAGTTTACTGCTAGGTCAAGGGACATTTCATTGAATATTGTCTGATTAATGAAAAAAACTTTGTTACTGAATAATAAATCTTGAAAATGAGTTTTTGCATAACTTCATGAGATATTATCAATATATATATATATATATACACACACACTTATTGTTGTCTCCCTGCACTATGATTTTAGATACTGCAGTATCTCTCACTCACACCCACACCTGCATCCATGTACTGCACCTGCACCCTTGTGACATTGCATGTACACTGGCTTCCACTCACACACTGTCACTGTCGCATTTTCAACCAGGTTAAGTGTGATGCGTTTTGCCTCAATACAGTAGTAGTGCAGTTCCAGTTAATGCCTCTAGACACTGACTGGTTGAACACTTCGAGTTTTATGTGCTTTTTTGCCTTATTCTTTTATCCTTTATATTTCGTAGTCCAGGAAGATCAGTCCTGGATGGCCTCTATGAATTAAGAGATTCTGTGGGGCAGACACTATCACAAAGAAAATCCTGAAAAGGAAATTCTTTTCCTTGATCCTTCTGAAGTATATATTCATCTTTAAAAAAACTGTAGAAGCTAGAATTGCTCTTTTTGTTCCATATTCTCTCGTGTCACTCTTTCGCAAGTTTGTGTGGTTTTCTTTGCCGAACCAACATTCACGTGTTTTAGAAAATGGTTCAGGGCATACATCTCTGTCTTGGATTTCTCGGGTTCAAATTGCTTTGGATGCTGCAAGAGGACTGGAATACATCCATGAGCACACTAAAGCCCATTATGTACATCGAGACATAAAATCTAGCAACATTCTGCTCGATAATTCTTTTAGAGCGAAGGTATAATCTTCATTTTTGAATTATTTTCACCTTAATGAATTTGGGTTGTCTTCTAAATGCATCCAATCTACATTTATGATGCAGATTTCGGATTTTGGGCTAGCAAAGCTTGTTGGGAAGACCAATGAGGGAGAAGCTTCTGTCACAAAAATTGTTGGGACTTTTGGCTATTTGGCTCCAGAGTGAGTTAATCTTTTCGCTAGTTTCTTCTGTTGTTGCTTTGTTCCTTTTGTTTTAACATGGTCCTGTCCTCTACTTTGAAATCAGATATCTGAGTGATGGGCATGCAACAACGAAGAGTGATGTATATGCATTTGGTGTTGTGCTTTTTGAGTTGCTCTCGGGGAAAGAGGCAATAACAAGGACCGATGGTAGGGTGAATATCAGCCTTGAAAGGCGATCACTTGCATCAATTGTAAGTTCTGCCGGACCATTGTATCAGTGGATCTGACTTTATAGTTTATTCAGAACTCACTGGGAATCTTGCATGTCGAAAATTAAACTGCTATTCTTGTAACTGGCTAAGCTTGAGAACTTATGGCACCTTATATAACATGTTAAAATATCAGTATGATTACGTGGCATACTATAAAAAATATGTATGCTTATGTTACGGGAGAACATGTTATGCATCAGAGATTTCTTTCCCTACAGAAAGTGACCCAATCAAATAGCACTCAAGTTTTATAAGGCAGGTGGACTTTGACGTAGTGTCTTCTAAAACTTTGTCTTTATGATTATTGACCAACCTTTCACTTCTTTGTTATTTTGATATCTCTTCTGGAAGTATGAATTATCTGTAACTGATGATATTAATTGATGAAAGCATTGGCCACCATCTGTCAAAAATGGTCATGCCTTTCATCTGCCTATGTTGAGGCAAATGTGAATATTGAATTTGATTTTTTTGTGCCTGGCATTGGATTGCAGATGCTAGCTGCACTCCGGAACTCTCCTAATTCCATGAGCATGTCGAGCTTGAAAGAGTGCATAGACCCTACTCTGATGGAGTTGTATCCTAATGACTGTGTATACAAGGTTCTCTCTCTCTCTCTCTCTCTCTCTCTCTCTCTCTCTCTCTCTCTCTCTCTCTCCACACAAGCGCATACATATTCTTTGGGTTCTGGACAATCCTCTTTCAAGCACAGGTTTTTGTCGCTCACTAGCCTCTGTCATTTGTTGTAGTCTTATTTTGCATTCGTGCATAAACTGCTTCAATCAAAAGCTGTATATGTCAATTCTTAAATCTTTCTTTCTACGATCTACATACATGATACACCTTAAGCATATATTAGTGAAACCTTCCTGTCATGCATGTTCTTTGGTTCTAAATTATATGACAGAACTACCAACCAAGATTCTGATATTCTTTTTCTCATATCAAGAAGTTCGAACTTGTCACATTGTGTATCGTTAGCATTTAAGTCATCCCCTTGCATGTGCGGCATAAGAGTCGTCGCTTGTTTTATGAAGGAGCTTAAATTATAAAGTTGTTTTGCAGTATATAGGCAGGAAGTCTTGCAATTCTATCTTCAGTCTGGTTTCTGAGTTAAAGCAGATTCTGATGGCCTACCTGTTTTGTGTATGAAGATGGCTATTTTGGCAAAGCAATGCGTAGACGAAGAACCCATCCTGCGTCCCGACATGAAGCAAGTGGTGATCACGCTCTCGCAAATCCTTTTATCTTCAATAGAGTGGGAAGCCACTCTGGCTGGGAACAGTCAAGTTTTCAGTGGGCTTGTGCAAGGAAGATGATGCTCAAGAAGTTCATCTTTTCCCTTCGGGCGTGTGTTTGTTTTTTCCTCCAATTTTCCGGTCTCTATTCTGTATATAGTGATGCCTTATATGGCGTATCCAGTCTTCCCTTTATCTCCATCGTGCTGTTCTGCTCTTTCATCTTTTTTGTTTTCCTTTTTTTTTCTCTTTTTTTTTTTTCTTTTCGTATAAAGCTGTAAGGTGGTATGATTTGATCTGTTCACTTGATGGCTTGCTAATATGAAAGCCACAGCTTTTACTACAACACGTTTGGGATGTATTATAACATTTATGAAGCATAAGCTGCTAGAGTGTTTTCTTTCTTTGGTGAAGCATACCTGGAAGCCCAAGGACTCGACTGATCTGGTTCCTTTTGGGTTGACATATTATGGGGGTAAAGTTCTCCCATTGATGATTTTCTCTGTCCACAAGGTTCCAACTCGAGATCCTTGCTTAAGAGGAGTAAGTGCCAAACCACCTGAACCAACCAACCGTTGGTTGCGAGATCGTTTGTTAAGTGTTCTCCACAGGCATCTCCGATCATCCCTGCCTTCTTGATTATCCGCGCCCTTCGACTGCCGTGGCTCATATCCCTTGCAGGATTATGGAGCCACTGTGTACTGCGAACAGTGCCGTTCTGTTCAATCATATTGCCTGGCTTCCACGAGTCGATGAGGCCACTACCCTTGGAAAAAGCTTGTGTTTCAGATTAATTTTGAATCAGTGATGTTAAAAATGATGAAGCGGCATAGATTATAACCGCGAGCCTGCCTAGCTAACCAAGCTAACGATGTGGGTTCGGTTGCTGCCACAAGATTGTTAAGAATTTGGAGGAGCTTCTTAATGCCCTAATGCGACCTCAATCAATCAACCGACCAACCATATGTGTGTTGACATGGCTGCTTGGGCTTAATATAGGAAGGGGGTGAAGCAACCTCAAAGTGTATGGTAAAGTATGCGGTTGCTGCCATTACTTGGCTGCTGCTTTTACAGTGGTTTTATGTTCTGAACTCAATGTAAGGCTTTTTGTTCTATACTGCAGGGGACTACGACTGAACCACGGTCTGCAGTATCAGAGTTTCACTGTTGATAACCTCAGCTAGAAACGTTGCCATTCATTTTGAAGTAGTTGAAGAGCGTGATGGAATAGCTGGGGTTCGGATGGAGCCTATCTGAGCTCCCATGTTTCTGTTTGGTCTCAAAAAGATGAGCTCATACTAGCTCTGCCGAAGCTGATCTCCTTTAACCATTCTATTTTCAATTTAATACCTTTTTAGTTTGGCCAATTTAGGTTACTTCAACATCTCTTGTGATTCTCTGGCTCAAAGCAAAAGCCAAGCCTTCTCCCTCATTATACGGAATCGGCTATATGAATACTTAAATGCATTGCGCAAGATCAAGTACAATATTATGTCTACTCTAAAAGTTACTTTTGAGTTTTTTTTTTAACTGCTCGGGTTATAATTCCTCGCAGATTTTCGCTGGAGCTTCACGTGGCTCTGTCTAAATATTCAAGAATGGAATAATCAGTTTCTAACATGAGTATATATTCAAATAAGTCTATAAGATTCAGCAAAGTTTTGTGCTGTCACAGACAACCTAATGCAATCCTCCTCATGGACTGGCGGTGCAAGTGCAAACCCATCATACAGCCGTGAACAATCTCATAGATTGTTGCTCGATAGAGGATATACTAATTACTTTTTTCTTCCATGAAATCTAGATTTTGGTGCGGCCCTTATAGAAATTGAACAATAATTAGTAAAAACCAAACCAAAACCAAGCCATTTTCCACACCAAGTGGGGGGGTTGATGGTTACCGTTGAGCTCGATCTTGTGTTATATTAGTATTTAACTCGAGAGAAACAGATCATATTTTATAGTTTCCTTGCAAAGTGCAGATCACAACCGAATACTTTTCTTTCCTAACTAGAACAGATTTTCTTTGTGCTAGCTTAATAATCGAGGATCTTAGATCGGCTGAAAGTTTATTTTCAGAAGTTTATGAAGGCAAGCAGATGCCGAAGCAAGACTGGGAGCAGCTTGTTATCAATAGGTTGATATAATAATACCTAGGATCACAAGACAGTAAACTTCATTTGCATAAAGATGCTAGTATACGATGGGGAGGATCGAACGAGCGCCTCGAATGAAGGACAACCATGTTATCGACCAGCAGTACATCGCCTTGTTGCCATGGAATTGCTACAGATTCTTCCACAAGAATTTTGAGGAAGTCATAGATGATATCTGCCGGCAATGGTGTTCCATCTTCAAACGTTACAGCCTTGACAGGGTCATTGCGGGCATCCTCCCATCCAGTATAAGCAGCAACCATGCTATTGAACCAGACTTTACGGCCCCTCGCTGAGTCGATCTTAACGGCAGGAATCGGACCCATCACTGTTTTCACCCCATCATCAAGCAAGTCTGGATGATGCATAAACAAATTGACGATTATTGCTCAACATTCTTTAATTACTACTCTAAGATCCTCACATCAGCCTGAAACCAATAGATAACTGTGAGATAGATAAATATCCAAATAGCAGAAGTCAAAATTAAAGAGGAAAAGAGAGAAACGACAGATACAAAGAACACTCAATAATGCAGGAGGAAACAATATGATTCTAACAGACAAACCTGTTATCATGATCATACTTCATGTTTTAGTGCTCTCAAACATGTAAAGTTCACTGGAAGATGACTCTGCAAAAGGGGAAGAAGTGAGTGGAGCTGCTTGCGAGATACTCGAATTCGTGTTGGTGATAACTCGAATCTGACTCCGTCTGGATGAGCTCAAGCCAAGCTTGATACGTGGTGAATGAGCAGAGTTTGTACTCATCAGTAGTGCTAGGTTCGAGTTGCTTGCGAGCCTAATAAGCTTTATAGAGATCATATATAGAATCATAGACATTGCTAACTTGAAAAAGAATTATTGTTGGCCCAAAAACATATTATATTGGGCCTTGCTCATATTCTTTGAAGTCTCAAGACAAATCTGAAGATTTAATAATGATAGAATAAGCATCCCTTAGAAAATCAAATTAAAGAAAAAGCATAGTTCATTTGAGCTTGATAGAATTCGAGCCCACGAAGCTCGATCTTGCGACAAGCTTAATCGAGCTCGTCCAAGAACTCGTTCAAGCTCGAAAAGGAAACAAGTCTAACAAGACTCCAGTTGCTCTTATTTAATTGGGATTGACTTATAAGTGGGAACCAATAGAAGGTCAAATAACTGTTACTACGTTGCAAGAAATCAGAAGACATACACTGCAAAAGCAGCCAGCAGGAAGAACACCATGATCTTTCTTTTACTAAATTTAAAGATCAAACATGACACATCAGAATCAGAATGATGACCAAGAATCCATGTAGCCGAGCTCGCCTAGTTTCTAATATCTTGGTTTTGCTTATGGTCAGGCTCTCTAGAGTGTGCACGAAATAGATAAATATTTAAATCCTGAAGGAGTACCTTTCTTCTGCTACATTCCTATCAGCTGTGAGAAATGTTGATTGCCAGCCACGACCGATGGGAGACGAAGGATCATCTCCCTCACCCAAAGCACGCGTTTAAATCAAACCATGTTCCTCAAGTCTCCTCACAAATTCCGGGTATTCATCCTTCATCCTGTCGTAGATCAAGTGACTCAGAACAATCGGCGTCTCACCACCTGCTCTTGGCTTCACTTCACAGTAGAAAAACAGCTTGGATGGGAATTCAGGAACCTGCAATGATTACTAACCGAATTAAACGTTTGCCAAACACACAAGGGACACAGAGATGCTCAGGGGACTGGGAATGGGATTCAATTTGCTGGGAAACCAAATACCAGGACATAAAGAGGGGGATCTACATTTAAATGGAACACATGGCAGATGTCAACCGTAAGGATTATCCTATTTTCGACCCAAATCCATATCTCAGTAACTGGATTTTATGCTAAAACAAACACTTGAATGGATGCGGATTCGATTAAGTATCCGGGTCCAACCCGGACTGTTGATCAAAGATTCAATGAACTTAGAAGCCATTCCGGCATCCGAGGGCAAGGATGAGCGAACCTCGCAATTCCAATTTCCGGAACCGAAAGTAGAAGCGGAAAAGAAAGTACCTGGGTCATCTCGTGGTGGAAGGGATCTTCTGATGGGGCGGGGACTCGTTGGCCGTGAAGACGCGGCCGACGACGTTGGTTCTTTTTTGTTTGCAAGTGCTTTGTTGGTTGATGCTTTAATGCATCGAAAAGCATCGAAGGATTGAAAAACCGCAACTTTTGATATTGGGGAGTGTTTGGTCATCATGAATCTGCTACGGGTAGTGCGTGCGCTATTGATTCATACGAGGGTCTGCTTTTGACACTTTTAAGTTAGTGTGTGAGCCTTTTTCTTTTCTTCTACTCGGATGTGTCTGGATGCTCATTTTACTGGACCTGTAAGAGATCCAGTGCGCGGTTTGGGTTCTTTTACTTCTCATAAGGAGTCATAAGATGAATCGTAATCATTGAACTATGCTGTTTATTTCCGTATTTCCATAGATAAGTAGATAGTAGCATATCATTTTACAACTTTGTTGAGCGACCTCTATGTTGTATTGAATCCACAGGTTCGAGTGTCAAGGTTCTATGTCGGTTGGGCTTGAGTTGACAGAATCATTTAGGATATCACACGGTTCATAGGGTTTTGCGATGAAATATTCGCCAAGTAGATCATTGATTTGCTGAATTACTGATCACCCTGGAATGCCAACTAGACGGGTTCAAAGAGCCATATTAAATTGGCAGCAAGACATCAAGAGAATGTTGAGGTATCTCTACTTGTTGAATCGGCATTCACTATCATGGAAGCTACCGTTGGCATGTATGTGGTGAAGCCAGCACCCCATGGTGATGCTGGAATTCTATAGATGGCTAAATTAAAGTTCACTAATATACCCATGCATAAGCTGTTTTTTTGGTCTTCATGCAATGAGATTGAGATATGAGGCTGCTCAAATGTTCAGTATGTTGGTGCTAGGAGAGAGCTAATTTGCAACAGTGGAATGCATTTTGAATTTTGATGCTTAGAAATCGACCTAGATGGTTTTGGTTCTTGTGGGTGTAGGTGTAGTGAGACAGTTGGTCGAAACAAGCTGGTCGTGGTATGGATTGGGTATGCCGTCTACATTGTATGGATCTTGACTAGGATTCTGAATGGTTCATAGGATACGTTTAGGGAAGCATGTATATGAGGTTTGGTTTGGACGGGACATGGTGTTCATTGGGTTCAGTTCGCTGTAACTGCTCCTGTGAGGAGCAGGTTGGAGGGGTCCATTGTTTGTGGCTATGGCAGCTTTGGTGGCTGTAAGGATCAAGCAAAACCCCACCAGCCTCTCATATGTCCTCAAGGATTTTTGACCAGCCCATAGCCTCATGCTGATCAGGAAGTGGATATCCATGATTTAATGACTTAGTTTGTGGTCGTCAACAATAGCAAATCAGAGCAGTAGTGCATCAGTGACAGCAGCAGTGTGCGGATTCTGCCCATCCCTCAGATGATGGAAGACTACTCGATGGTGGTGATCTAGGTGGCTCAATCAAGCCATGAGAGAATAAGTTCACTAACCTAGCCAGTATAAGCTCTACTTTCAGTGACAGTTTTTAAAATGGATCTACCCCAACTTATCTTATAAATTTGAGAGGATTTATATAAAAAGCTTAACTCAAACGAAGATGAAAGAGATATTTATTGGATAACTAAGTTTAGAGATAAAAAAGCTCAGGATGTTACTTTTATTAGATGCATCAAAGATAAGGATGAGAAGATTCTAGTGGTAAATGATGATATCAAAAATAGATGGAAAAGTTAGTATTAGCTTAGGAGAATTATCCGAATTAGAAAAGCATATAAACCACAATTTCTATCGGTGTATTCAAAAAATGAAGTCTAAGAGACTCTTAAATATATAAAGGTTAGTAAATTTGTAGGACCAGATAATATTCTTATAGAAGTATGAAAAATCCTAAAAGAGATAGGGCTCACTCAACTCATAAGACTATTTAATAAAATATGGACTACAACTAAGCCTTTTCTCATACTAGACGGGGTCAACTACATGGATTCTTTGTTTCCATAGAGTCCTATCATGTGCAATGTTAGCAATGAAGTCAACATAAGCTAGATCATTCTTTATTGTTTCTTTCCAACACTTTTGTGGTCATCTTCTACCTCTTTTAATACTTTCAAAATCTAGTTTTTCATACCTTCTTATAGGTACTTCTTTTGATATTCTTTCTACGTGTCCAAACTATCTTAAACGGTATTATCTCATTTTATCCTCTATTGGTGTCACTCCTAATTTGTTTCTAATAACCTCATTATATATATAGTATTTTCTTATATGACCACTCATCCATCTCAACATCTTCATTTATGCCAGAGACATCTTTTGTATATGTTATGATTAATTGCCCAACACTTAAAACCATAAAACATGACAGGTCTAATTATTGCTCTATAATATTTACCTTTTAACTTTAATGGTATATTCTTATCACAAAGAATACCTGATGCTCCTCTCCATTTTAACCAAACTGCATTAATTCTATATATAACATCTCCATAAATTCTTCCATCACTCTAAAAAATTCACCCTAAGTATTTAAAACTTTCCTTTTGAGGGAATCAATGTGTGCCAATTTTAATTTCTATATCCTCTGAAGTAACTAAATGATCAAACTTACGTTCCATATATTTTGTCTTTTTTCTACTAAGTCAAAAGCCTTTACTTTCTAATGTTTCCCTCCATAGTTCTAATTTTCTATTAACTTTTTGCTTAGACTCCTCCACTAACACTATGCCATCTCCAAATAACATACAATAAGATACTTCATCTTAAATATGTTTTGTTAACTCATCAATCACCATTATAAATAAGTATGGACTTAAAGTTGATCCTTGATGTAACCTAATATTAACTTTAAAGAAGTCTGTCATTCCTTCGTGAGTTCTCACACATGTTTTTGCACCATGTTCATGTCTCTTATAAGGTTTATGTATGTCAATGAGATACCTTTTTTTTCAAGAATCTCCAAAGAACCTCCCTCGGTACCCTATCGTAAGCTTTTTCTAGATCAATAAATATCATGTGAAGGTTTTTCATTTTTGCTCTAAAATGTTTCATAAAACGGCTCAAAAGGTGAATTACTTCAACAGTAGATATGCTTGACATGAATCCAAATTGGTTCTCTGTTATACTCGATACTTGTCTTAACCTACATTCGATAATTCTTTCTCATAATTTTTATGTCTCATTAACTTGATACCCTGATAATTTGCACAATTTTGAATGTCTCCCTTATTCTTGTATATGGATATAAGTATACTCGCTCTCCATTGCTCGAGTATCTTTTGGTTTCTTAATGTTTCATTAAATAGTCTTATAATCCAAGTGATTCCTGTTTCTCCTAAGATTTTCTAAACTAATATAAGAATATTGTCTGACAAGCTAATGGAGGTGGTAGATACTATGATTCGGAGAAAGATTCATATCCTATGTTTACAAGAGACAAAGTGGGTTGGAGAAAAAGCAAAGGAGAGTGAGGATACAAGTTTTAAATTATGGTACTCAAGTAAGGAAAATGCTCTAAACGGAGTTGATATTATCATAAATAAAGATTTAAAGGATAGTGTAATAGACATACAACAATATTTCTTGGAATATCAGAACATTGCTCGGTAAGCTAATGGAAGTGGTAGATACTATGATTCGGAGAAAGATTCATATCCTATGTTTAAAAGAGACAAAGTGGGTTGGAGAAAAAGCAAAGGAGATTGATGATACAAGTTTTAAATTATGGTACTCAAGTAAGGAAAAGGCTCGAAACGGAGTTGGTATTATCATAAATAAAGATTTAAAGGATAGTGTAATAGACATACAATGATATTTCTTGGAATATCGGAACATTGTCCGGTAAGCTAATGGAAGTGGTAGATACTATGATGAAAGATTCATATCCTATGTTTAAAAGAGACAAGTGAGTTGGAGAAAAAACAAAGGAGATTGATGATACATGTTTTAAATTATGGTACTCAAGTAAGAAAAAGGCTCGAAACGGAGTTGGTATTATCATAAATAAAGATTTAAAGGAGTGTAATAGACATACAACGATATTTCTTGGAATATCAGAACATTGTCTAGTAAGCTAATGGAAGTGGTAGATACTATTATTCGGAGAAATATTCATATCTTATGTTTAAAAGAGACAAAGTGGGTTGGAGAAAAAGCAAAGGAGATTGAGCTACAGGTACAATATCGGTACTCGATACGGGTATGGGGTACACAATTTTTTAAAAACTAAGGTACGAGTATACCACTATTTAAAAACATAATAAAAAATAATTTTACATAAATTGATATATACAGACAATTATATAGAGCATTCTATATTTTAAAGAGCATTCTACTCTAGTGTTTGAGAATACTCAATAATTCTATTCTAACTATGAGAATGTCATTTATATTCTTCTTTAAAGTAAGAACAATTAAACAACAAAGCAAACACATACCAGCACTTAGAGGTTGCTTCTCCAGTACCTCAGTTCCTGCAATGCCCATAGCTAGGCCAATATTTGATTCATGCAAAGCAGGTGCATCATTAGTTCCATCTTAAGTCACTACAACATATCTCTATTTACATTTCTAAGTTTTGTGACAAGCTTATCCTCCAAAGGTATAATGATTTCACATAGACTTAATAACCCCCAAGGAGGCGTAAAGGAAGATGGTGACGAAGTAGCTGGAGAAGCCATCAAACTCTTCGTAGATAGCCTCCCAAGCGATGCTTGTTGTGCATGGCATGGCGATGAACATGGAGTAGGCTGGGTGGAGCTCCTTTGGCAGCGCCTTGCTCATAGGGAGCCTCTGGTACAACGTCACGAACACCACCAGGTAGTGCATGATTCCCACATACTAGAAGAACTTCCCGGTCTCCTTCCATCCGACCTTCGCAGTCGGCACCGCCTCCACGAAGTTCTCGATTATTGACAGGTGCGATAACGGTTGACCACCTTGCAATGTCTCCTCTTCCCGCTGGTCAACCACTGGTCATAGATCTTGAGCTCAAGGGCCAGAATGGGTGCCATGAATGCACACTAGAGGCCCGGGGGGATGCGAGAGAAGAGAGCGGGAGGCGCCCGATGGCGAGGAACATGCTGACGATCCAGGGGGCGAAGAAGAAGTTGATACGGACCGGGTGGTTGAATTCCCTGCGGACAACCTCGAAGAAGAAGACGCACTTGAGTGCGTAGATGGAGATGAGGAGGGAGAGGGCGGTGAGGAACCAGAGAGCGAGGTTGATGAAAGGGGTGGTGTGGAAGAAAGTGGTATGGGTACGTACCACACGTACCCATACGCATACCTGTACTCGGTACGTATCGGATACGGGTACGGGGCCCAAAAGGGCGTACCCGTGCAACATAGAGATTGAGGATATAAGTTTTAAATTATGGTAGTCAAGTAAGGAAAAGGCTCAAAACGGAGTTGATATTATCATAAGTAAAGATTTAAAGGATAGTGTAATAGACATACAACGATATTTCTTGGAATATTGTAATATTGTCCAGTAAGCTAATGGAAGTGGTAGATTCTATGATTCAGAGAAAGATTCATATCCTATGTTTAAAAGATACAAAGTAGGTTGGAGAAAAAACAAAGGAGATTGAGGATAAAGGTTTTAAATTATGGTACTAAAGTAAGGAAAAAGCTTGAAACGAAGTTGGTATTATCATACTCTTTTGAAGTAAATATTGGGTTATATCAGGGATTAACTTTAAGTTCATATTTATTTATATTGGTCATTAATGAGTTAACAAAATATATTTAAGATGAAGTACCTTGGTGTATGTTATTTATAGATGACATTGTATTAGTGGATGAGTTTAATAGGAAATTGAAACTATGGAGAGAAACGTTAGAAAGTAAAGGCTTTTAACTTAGTAAAACAAAGACAAAATATATGGAATATAAGTTTGGCCCTTTGGGTACTTCAAAGGACATCAAATTAAGATTGACAAACATTATATCCCACACAAGGAAAGTTTTAAATACTTAGGGTCAATTTTTAGAGTGGTGGAAAAAATGATGGAGATGTTACACATATAATTAATGCATGTTGATTAAAATGGAGAGGGGCATAAGTATTCAATGTGATAAGAAGATACCATTAAAGTTGAAAGGTAAATATTATAGAGTAATAATTAGACCTTTCATGTTTTATGGTTATAAGTGTTGGGCAATTAATTATGAATGTGTACAAAAGTTGTTTATACTATGCTGCATAGATACGGGTATGGTACCGGTACCCAATATGGGTACGGGTATGAGGTATGCAATTATTTAAAAAATTAAGGTACGGGTACGACACTATTAAAAACATAATAATAAAATAAATTTACATATATATATATACATAATTATATAGAGCATTCTAATGTTTGAGAATATTTTTATTCTAACTATGAGAATGTCATTTATACACTTCTTCAAAGTAAGGGCAATTAAACAACAAACACATACCAAATACATAATTATATAGAGCATTCTAATGTTTGAGAATAATTTTATTCTAACTATAAGAATGTCATTTATACACTTCTTCAAAGTAAGGGCAATTAAACAACAAACACATACCAAGAGGCTGAACGAAATGAAACTTGGGACAATTTGTTTTAGGTTTTGGATTTTAACTCGGTTATGCATACCCGTAAGTACAAGTGGTAAAAATGGATGAGGCAAAAAGCACGGCGGGTATTTGCAGTTTCTCAAAAAACATGATCTTTTTTGTGCCATCCGCTCATCGTATAAAAGTCCCCAACCGCTTCTTCCTTAAACTCTCCATCTCTCTGGGTTAGGGTTTCATCGCCACTTTGGTTTTTGCCTCTCTTTGTTTCCTCTTTCTAAGTCTAACTTTCCATTCCTTTCCTTTTGGGTCTTTCTCCTTTCATCCTCTTTGTTTTGTTTCGTTGTTCTTGGGTTAGGGTTTCGGCCGAATCAATCGGACTCTTAGGTTCTCCAATTTGTGGTGTTTCATTCTTTCTCTTGGTTGAGAAGATGATGCAACCGGTGCTCCGCCTCCGATGGCTCCTCCGGCCATGGACCACCAGGCTCCGCCGCAGCAGCCTCAATAGTGGATGGCAATGCTGCCTCATCTCTCTCAACAGATGCCTCGTCCTTATCCCCAGCAGTACCAGCATCAGCCTCCTTTCCAGCCTCATCAGGTGCTACCTCTGGTGATGTGGTCGCAGTTGCCGGCCGCTGCACAACCTCCCCAGATGCAGCAAGTTCATACTCAATATCCCCTTCAGCCGCCTTCGCAGTAGGAGCAACAACAACTACCCGCGAGCGCTGATGAGGTTCACACGCTTTGGATCGACGACCTTCTGAGTATACGCATACGCAGCAATAACACCATAAACTCGCCCCTTATTTAATCCCAAAGGTGGGTACGCATACCGGTACGTACCAGATGTACCTATATGCGTACGTATCGGATATGGTACGGGGCCCACAAGGGCGTACTCGTACTCGTGCAACATAACAGAAATGAAGATGTTGAGTTAGATGAGTAGTCGCACAAGAAAAAACCATATTATTAGAAAGAGTAGCACCAATATTTAATAAAATGAGAGAAAATTGTTTAAAATGGTTTGGTACGCTCCCATAGGAAGATAATGTGAAAAACTACTACAACAACTTAATTGTAAAAATGTTAAAAGAGGAAGAGGACGATCACGTGTTAGATGAGTTAACTGCTAACATGACAGCTATGTGAAAACAAAGAATCTATATACCAATCCCATGTAGTATGAGAAAAGGCTTAGTTTTTATTGTATCTACCCAACTTATCCTGCATCTGAATTCCTGGAACAGAAAGCTGCAGACAAATGCTTTGGGTCCTTACAAAGCCAATACGTAGTTTGTGGATTATCCATTTCAACTCAGGCCATCTTGGGTTGTACTTTTTATTCCCATACACATATCGGCCGTGACACAAACAGACCCAACAACTGATGTACCTTACTTCTAGTGACCCTTGCTACCCTAGCCTGACAAACAGGTCACAATGGTCATATTGTTATGGAAATCTAAGGGAGGAAGAGCAACTGCAATGCATAACACCATCTAAGTTGAGTTTTTGACTTCCTTGATGAACTTGGATGAATTGGTGATGATCAAGACTTAATATAGGACATATTCTGTTTGCCTAAAATCCAGCAACACAAGAATGTAACACTTGTATCCTCTTGCTTCTGGTTATGTATGGTGGACAGAGTTTCAAAAGATTGGAAGGATAGAGGTAGTGCATATATTGGAGGAGTTAAAGGAAATGATATAAATCAAATTTGTCCAGGCAAGGATGAAGAGCAAAATTTGTAAATAACGTTTTTGCCTATAAGGGGGATTTGGATTCATCTTGGAGTGTAAACGAAAATTTCACTACCTAAGATTCAAAATCAGATTCAAGAGTTTGAGAATAAGAAGGTTTTCAGGTGTGTTGTTGCTTGTTTTTATACTTTGATTTTTCACTAAAGAACTTACACGAAATTACATCCATGGATCAAGCGTCCCAACATGTAGTAAGTATGGAGGAGTTGAAGAGGATCATTATGATGCACTTTATTAAAATCTGCCATGTATTTTATGGTAGCATGCAATTGAATGGTGGTTCTCCCATGTTGCTTTGTTCCCTTTGTTTTATTTTCTGATGTTTTTGGAACAGAACATTTGATTACCTGTCATATCTACTTCTCCTTCTTTTCACAATCTACTGTCATTCAATCAGTTTGTTGGTAGTTTCTTGGATCCGATCTTTAGAGTTTAGAGTCCATTTGTGGCAAGGCCTTGGGTTTTTTCTTTTTCAAATATATTATCTCACTTCTCTTTAGTTCTGTCATATACATGTTCTAGAAGTAGCATCATTGTGTAAGTGAAAAGGCAATGGATGACTGCAGGGGAGAAAGGTGGATGCATAATTGTGGATTCCACCCGCAGGGGAAAGAGATTTCCTGATAGCATGTCAAAGACAATACCTATATGGGCATGTGTCATAAATAGGGCAGTTAGAAACATCCTCTATTCGCTCTCCAAGGATGACCTAAACTGTGGGCAGGTATACAAAACCTAAATTGTTGTCCCTAATGGGCTTATGATATTCTATTTAGCTTTCAATATGCCTCTCACGATTTAATTTACTGTTGCCTTTATAGCAACTGAAAAGTATCAGTCTCTCTGGCAGGAAGGAAGTTTATGTGTCATCACAGCCTCTGACTTGCAGGCAATCTTGCAAAGGTGGGATTGTTAATTGCATATTCCTCTATGGGTTTCTGAAACAGAGAAAACAAATATTGAGGACCTGCGAGGTACCAGTTGGGAGCGACAGGAGTGGATCTCACTTATCTTGCACTGTCCTTGCGAAAGCCTTTACAGCCACTATGGATTTCACAGAGGACTATTATATGGCTGAATGAGGTACCAGATCATTGTTCATGGGATTTCTTCACCCTTATAATCCTGGTTTCTGCTTCTGGTTCAAATAACCAAAGTCAACAAAGAACTGCATCTGAATTCACTTGGCATTATATACCTGGAGCAGGAGATGATGAAGAAAGTTGGGCAGGGGGGGGTCTAACACTGAGTCTATTCTGGAAGAATGCTTTTGACCTCATAAGTTCTGGGCCAGATTTCTGCAATGAAAAAGTGGCCGACATTGTTGAAAAAGATAGAGTCTATCGAGCACAAAGGGGAGAACATACTGTTCAGATCAAGCTTAAATCATTCAAAACATCGGTTAATAACTATGACTTTTCTGATGAATTCCATCTAACACCTTGTTCTTCAGTGAATTGTGATTATCAAAAAATGGAAGCACCTGCGAGATATATTGGTGAAGAATCTAGTATATATTGGATTGGTTCAACCAATCTTGCAGTTGGAGCAAGACAGCTTGGTACGTTAATTATGCTATTTAAAGCAATTGTCACTGTCTCGAAGTTGGAGACATGATACGCTACACTTAAGGTGGAGCTCTATGTCTCACGGGCACTTCTACAAGGGTGTCACACCTGTTTCTGAAACTCTGACCACTGGGCAATCGTACTTCTCTAATGTCCTGTTCGACATTAATTATTTTAAATACTTTCTAGCTAAAAATTCTAAGTTAAAAGATAGTTTAGCGTAATTTCAAGGGTCACTTCATGAAAGATTGACCAATTAGTACTTATATTGGTGAAGAATCTAGTATATATTGGATTGGTTCAACCAATCTTGCAGTTGGAGCAAGACATCTTGGTACGTTAAGTATGCTATTTAAAGCAATTGTCACTGTCTCGAAGTTGGAGACATGATACGCTATACTTAAGGTGGAGCTCTATGTCTCACGGGCACTTCTACAAGGGTGTCACACCTGTTTCTGAAACTCTGACCACTGGGCAATCGTACTTCTCTAATGTCCTGTTCGACATTAATTATTTTAAATACTTTCTAGCTAAAAATTCTAAGTTAAAAGATAGTTTAGTGTCATTTCAAGGGTCACTTCATGAAGGATTGACCAATTAGTAATTTATTAATTAATAACTCAGTTGTTCTTCTAGCTTCATGAGATATTACCAATTATAAAATTATATACATAACACAAACACACATATATTTCCATGTCTCCGCACATGATTTTCAAGTTGTTTATTCTGCACTTGCATCTGTGTCCTGCACCTACACCTACACCTGCAGTTTGTACTTGATTTGGTGCATGGCATTTCATCTTCAACTTATAGTTTGCAGATCAGAAAAATGTACTAAATTTAGGCTTCATGAAATTTACTATATTTGCTTTCATATGTTTTTTATGTGAATGGACTAAATGGTACTTGAGTATTCTCACTGATGCAGATGTGCACGAGGGAATAGATGCTATATTGCATATTGATGTTGAAGTATCCTATCCACATCTTCCCCAAGTTCAGACAATTACTTTCACCTATCTATAGTTGTAAGCATGGTTTTTGAAACCGAAATGGCTTGATTAAAGCCATTGACTTGTGCTTTCTCTTAATTATTACTTTTGATATTTGTTTAATTTGTGAAACTTTGCCATATAAGGGTTCACCCTTGCATGACCGATCTCAAGCCCGGATAAAGGAGGAGGGTTGCGTTAGGCTTTTGACAGTTAGCGTAAAACTTTGTCGGATTTTTATACCATGGATTACACAAATTATGAGCATTGTATCGGGGCATCCCCTCTTAGCGATGCATCGTAGGGCCCGAATGCAGTGAAAAGTAAGTAAGGGCCTCTACATTTTCGTTCGGATGTAGTGAATCAATTGCATAAAGGGTTCCCACATCATAGACGAGTGTGAGTAAATAAGTTAATCCCGTTACACTGTAGTGAATAAATTACAGAGAGGGTCTCCGCATTTTCAGTATGAACGAATGCAGGAGTAAGAAAACTAGTCCTAGATAATAAAATTCATATTGGTTCTTGGAATATTGAAACATTGTGTGGTAAGTTAATGAAGGTGGTAGATACCATGATTCAAAGAAAGATTCATATTCTATGTTTATAAGAGACAAAGTGGGTTTGAGAAAAAGCAAAGGAGATTGAGGATACTTGTTTTTAAGTATTATCATAAATAAAGATTTAAAGGATAGTGTAGTAGATATACAACGATATGGTGATTGAATCATGACGTTGAAATTAGTGCTAGGAGTAGAGGTTTTGAATATAGTTTATGCTTACGCACCATAAGTAGGACTAAAAGATAGTATAAAGACGACTTTTTGGAAGGAGTTAGATAAGGTGATTCAAAGAATTCCACAAGGGGAGATGATTTGTTTAAGAGGAGACTTAAATGGATTTGTCAGTAAAGAGTCATTAGGATATCAAGATATTCATGAAAACTTTGATTTTGGGGATATAAATGAGGAAGATAGGGAGATTTTAAATTTTGCTATCACATTTGATATCTTTTATAGTCAATACAATCTTAAAAAAACAAGATGAACATTTAATTACTTATAAGAGTGGTTTATCACAAACACAATTTGATTATTTTGTTTGTAGGAAAAAAGATAGAGCGTGTTGTAAAGATTGAAAGGTAATTCCAACAGAAAGCTTAACTACCAACATCAACTTTTAGTTATAGATTTACTGGTAAAAAAGTGGTCAAAGAAGAAAAGAGTACATTGAGCTATTCAAACTAAATGGTGGAACCTCAAAAGCAAGAAATAAGATATATTTATCAAAAAATCCTTTAAGGAGATGTTTAGAATTATGTTGGTACACCTTGTGATATGTGAAACAATATATGGCTATACATATTAGGAAAGTGGCGAAATATGTGTTAGGTGAATCTAAGGGAGGTGTACCGGCATAAAAAGAAGCTTGATGGTGGAGTGAAGTGGAGTGGTGTAAATAAAATCAAGGCAAAGAGGGCATGTCACAAATTATCTTATGCTAAGAAAACTAGTGAAACTTTAGAGGCTTATAAGAAAGCAAAGAAAGAAGCGAAAAATGCTGTCAGTGAAGCAAAAGCTAAAATTTGAGAGGATTTATATAAAAAAACTCAAAAGAGGGTGAAAGAGATATTTTTAGGATAGCTAAGGTTAAAGATAAGAAAACCAAGGATCTTAGTTTTGTTAGATGCATCAAAGACGAGGAGAGAAAATTCTAGTGGCCAATGATGATATAAAAAATAGACGAAAAACTATTTTTATAAGCTTTTTAATGAAAATAAAGATGTTGGTATTAACTTAAGAGAGTTAGGCAAATCAGAAAAGTATATAAACCACAATTTTTACCGACATATTTAAAAGAATGAAGTCAAAGAGGCTCTTAAACTAATGAAGGGTTGTATTTGACTATTTTCAGACCTCAAAGTTTGATAAGCTTTCGATGCTCAAGTGTCATCCATCAGCAATTAACTTTGCCAAGAGTTATTTGAGCTAGGGAAAGACGGTGCTGATTTGCTGTATTACTGGTATGATCGATCCCTTTTAGATTGTTGATATGATTTTGGATCTGGTCAGCTACGTTTTGTAGATTTTGTCAACTACTTTTGTTGCAGGTGAAGATATAAGTGTATGTGTATGCCTTGCCATACTAACATAATTGTTTGATGACAGAGGTAATCCATTGTTTCATTCAGCAGTCTTTATTTGTCTACATCCCATTCTTATCTTGTCGTGTTTACCAGTGGTATTGGAAATATCAACACGTTACCATGCTTTGATAGGATTGAGATTCCATTGCTTGCATTTGATTCCCATTATAGGATTACATTATTGGAACTTCACCGTTTTCTAGCAAAATTTGATGATTCATATATCTCATTAGTATATTCATTTGAAAAATTATTGTAGCATGCATATCCATGAGTCTTCTATCTTAGTGCGTTTATCAACTTGAAGACAAATACATCCTTGCCCCTAATACCAGTATTTTGCTGTTCAATTGTGAGTTTTATGGGAGATGAAATAAGGGCTTGGGCATTCCCTGCTTGGTCTACACGTTTACTTGAATCAGTCATAGTTGATTAACTGTATTTAGTATTTACTGAAGTTTTCGATACTTGAGCTGCAATGCTTTCTCGCTACCTTAGTATCTAGCTGTTGATTTTGTGTGTTGTTTCCCTCAAAAGATCACCATCTTAGGAATTAATGACCATGGTACCAATTCAAGTTGGGCAACGTTCAGTGTTCTTCATGTTTCTTATAGACCAAATTCAATTCAATTACATTTGCGTTGGTTATATGTGAATATGGAAAGCACGGAGAAAAAAGGTTTGCCTTCACCCTCAGTATGGCCGGTTCGGAACAGGTTTGTGGTTCAAACCAAACTGCGTTGGTGGCTGAACCGGTGGTAACTGAAACTGGCCGAACCGGCAGTTCCAAACCGTTATTAACCAAGATTTATATATTTTTTCCAACGTTCTATATCACGAGTTGATTGGTGGCTTAACAGTTACGTGGGGAGTTTGACTCCCATGTGGTGCATGTGCCTATATCTTTCAAATTTTTTTAGCCGGTTCTAAATCGATTTCAAAACTGTATTCAAAACTGTCGGTTCCGAAACCATAATCAGAACTGTCCAGTAAATGGTTCGGACTGCCAGTTCCGGTTTACTTAGAACCGAACCTGTCTACCCTCGGTTCTATCTGATATGTATGCCAACTATATAAATTCCATTTTATTCATGGGAGCTCTTAATACTCCAGAGAGGATCAACCTTTTCTCACCATTCATTTTACTCATTTTCACATGTCAACTTATACCATATATTTATTCGAAATGTCTGTATTTTGCAAAATGCTTGATTTCCTTTCGTTATGCTTTCATATTGCTGTTGAACGATTCTTACTGCTATTTATAGTTGAAGTGATTGAACTGTTTTTGAAAGTCTCGTACCGTTGTTTCCTTTTGCCGCTTTAAGGAACTTTGATGGTGGAAGGACCTTTGGGGATGCTTGTATTACAAAATGGGAGATGCGTCGACGGCTTGTGTTCATCTGCAAATATGCTTTAAATGCACGCCCATCCAGAGGAAATCTGAGGCAGGTGTATAATTTTCTGAGCAGACAGTAGACTTCAACTTCAGTTACTCATGCTGATAGTAATGGCACTTAGGATCTGAAGAATCTTTTCGTTTTATTTACAAGATGGGGCGACTGTTTGCTTTCCAGATTAAATTTTTGTCTGGAAGTTTCACAATCCAGTGTTTCCTGTTGCAGCGGTTGAAAGCATTTCTGGCAGGAATCTTAATGTGGAGTGTATCTGTACCATGAAAAGAGATGATGGTAGACCTCCGGATGTTTTAATTGCTTGAAGCAGTAGTATACTCGATCTCAATTGGAGATTTTATGTTCCAAAACTATTCAAGTATATTTAGATAAACTTGTTGTAGATGATCTCTCTCTCTCTCTCATTCTCTCGTGTGTGTATGTTGAGATGACTGATGGGGCTTCTCATTCTTGTAGCATGGATTACTTTTCATGTTGCAAAGTGAAACAAATGTATAAATGTACCCTCAAAATGTTGGAGCAAACTCAGCAGTCTTCCTCAATCGGGCACCCCAGGATACTAGGTCGCCCTCTTTAGTTATCATTACTCTAACAATGGGAGCAGTTTTGATCACCAATGCTGCATATAAATATATTTTTTGTTTATAGGTATAATGATTAGTGAGATCCATACTCAAACTGCAGTCAAGAGGATAGCTTGCCTGGTTAGGGGACTCGATTGATAAGTTGCAGGTTGAGTTGGATACCCGGGGCATGCATACCTGGCTTCGGCCTCCCCATTTTAACAAAAAAATGAAAAGATCCATACTCAAGCTAGTCATTTTAGAACATTTTATGGAAAGAATTGACTAACAAGGATGGAGCATCACTTGGTGAAGTCAGCCATGAGTTCCCGCAGATGAATTGCACTAAGAGATGAAAATACATTTCAAATAACTTCTTTTCTTATGCAAAGGGAGACCCTTATGCAGACCATGAAAGAGACGACCACAATTTAATTTTAGTTTACTTTCGAGGGAAATTCTTACGGTAATGGAATCAAGTGAGCATAAATGCATTCAATTCTTCACATATATTACCATGCATCTTATCGTTCTGCATGAGTCACAAGAATTTTAGCCTCATCTCAGTTTCCCAGCTCAGACCATTTTTAGCCTCACTTGCAGATTTCCTCATAGAGGGTAGACTAGAACGAGTTTATTTTTGTTCATCTTCATTACAAGAAAATGGATCATAGTGATTACTTAGATTGAATTCCATTAAAAGCAGAAGTTAGACGCAAATACAGCATCTAGCACAGTGCTCGTAATCAGGGCTGTATCTTAGGGGGATAATCAGCAGACACGAGCCTTGGCACCTCCAAAAACATTCACCCACGGAATTTACGAAGCAGCATTAAGTGGAACTCGATAGCTGTTACAGATGATGGAATAGTCATGGAGCATGTAAGTCATTCTAAGCTTAGGAGCAGGAAACGTGCACCTTTTGAACCAGTGTGTAGACTACTTTTGGTTTCGCCGATCATCTTTAACAGAATCGGCCGCAAGCGAACTCTAAATGTTCCCAATCAATTTGAACATGTTTCGAATTGCCTCAGTTTCTTGTGTTCGACTTTCACTTAATTATAATGGCAACTTAACTATGAGTAAATCAGCTTAATAGAAAAGGTGCAGGCATCAATAAACTTTTTTTTTGGTTGTATCACAATTTACTAGGATTGAAACTTGGATTTGACAGCCCTGATTCTTGTAGACCGTCTTTTATCTACAGATAGGAATAAGGTGGACTTCTGATTCCATGTCCATCTTATTCCTATTCGTAGATAAAAGATGGTTTATAGGACATTGATTGAAATTTCAATCTGATTAAAGATGGACTTTCAGCTGTGTCATATAGAGACTTCTATTAGGATGTCGTGCTCGCTTCTGACACTTTAACACTCGACATCTGTTTTTCTCTTATATGAAGCATGTCTCTAATTATTTTAAATACTTCTTATCCTAGCTAATAAGATAGTTGAGTGCCAAGTCAAATAACATTTCATCATGAGAAATCGGATCCTATCAATCTCTTACATGTCCATTCATTGTTTTGGATGGCCTGAATATTTTAAAATTTTAAGAGGTTTTGAAAAAGTATACTATTGTCTCAAAAAAACAATAGTCAAACAAAATCCAATCACTCTATCATCATTACTTCACTAGTGAATCAATGACTTTTAAAAACTGAGATTTTCTTATAGTTTCATGAAATATTAACAATTATTAAACATAATATATCATAATATGCATATATAAATTACCGAGTTTCCCCTACCCATACTTTTCAAAGTTGTCGAAACCGCATCTGCACCCACACGTTTGTGACATGAGTTTTCAGTCGAACCTTTCCACTTAATTTAGTAAAGGAGGTAGAATTTTAAGAGAAATCAGTTTTGGCTGGGTCCACCATGTGCAATAATGAGTGTATCACCCTTACTCCTATGCACAAGGAACCAAGAACAAGGTGCTCTGATAGTTCACTCCACTTCTTGCCACTTTATTCAGCTTCATCATACATATCGTGACTCAATACAGAGGAAGAATTGCTGGTTATGCCTCAGTAGCACCCAATTCCCAAACCAAGTATTCCCAAGCAAGAAAATCATTACTAATGCTGGCATGAGAAACTAATCATTTAGTTTCTCTTACCTTCTTACTCATGCTGCTTTTAATTACCTTTCTACATGTCTAAACCACCTTAAATGATTTTTTTTTTAATTTATAACATAATAATATCTATATTATGTTATACAAATATATTATTGATAATATCTCGTAAATCCAACATAACAACTTAAGTAATCATTTATTAATAACATAATAATCAATCAATATTTCATGAAGCGCCCCTGTGCTGTATAGTTAAACTAAGATCTTGAGTTAAAAATTATTAAACATAATTACTACTGGGTCGGAAAGAAAAGTGTCTGGTGCTGCACCCTAATAGAAATATCTGCGTGATATAGATCCAAAGTTTATTGCAGGTGGCAAGAGGAGGGTACTGGTTGCTTCAAGGTTCAAGTGGATCACCCTATCATTACGGAAAAGGCAAAAATGATTGCAAAGACATCTCACGTTTTTCTGTTTCAACATTATCAAAGGGCAGACTCTATCATTGGCTTGCTGCCACTAGTAAAGCTCTAATCATTCTCTCATCTTCCTTTTTTCAAAGACCAAATATCTGTAGCTTTATACATGTGGCGGAATCGGAATGCTGCTTGATTTTTAGATGCGTAGATGATATAACCAATAATGTAGAAGCAGGAAAACAAGGAACCAATCAGGCAAAAGTTGTTCCCACCACAGAGGACCAATCCTGCAAACTGGGTTCCATCTACTCAAAGTGGACAACTGAAGATTGCTGACTGTTATTACTAGTGGTGCCAGGTTCACTGTGGAAAGAAGCTGCTGGAGAAGGGGTGTTTGGCTCCGCCTGCATCCTGTTACTAACTCACAAGCAGTAATAGATGGCTCTTTAGCAAGTTCAGAATTAGGGTGACAACAGAACCAGAGCTTAGCACTGCTTGTGGGTGCCAACAGTGAAAGAATTCATCTTAGTATTAGATTTCTAAGAACGTGAGATATCTTTCAGAAGGTTGAACAGAAATCAACTTAGGTTTTTTAAAATTAGGGATTAGAGAATGTGGAGAGGAGGATAAGTAAAGTTCACGTGAGAAGCTACGAAAGATTAGATTGTAGACACTTCAAAAGAGGTAGAGAATAAAACATTATTTTAAGGAAATGATAAAATATGATGGTGCTTTTTGTGCAGTCAAATGTTGATAGGAGACAAGATTGGGCACAATAGAGATTAAGAATCCCAACAGCAATGAAGAATTCGTGTAGCTTATCTCAGTTAATGTGAGAAGGCGTGGTTTTGGTTTCGGAGGAGGAGCACCATAAAATAAAGCAAGAGTCAGAAAATTAAACTTATTGAAGTTATGATCGCGTTATGTCTGTCAATATATAGCAAAACAATAGGTGATATGATGGGCATATCATAGATATTTATGATGTAGGCTCATCTGCCTTCTCACATCCCCACAGTGTATGCGAAATGTATGTATTTCGATTAGTGTCATATTCTATGGTGGTGCAAGTCATCAGTTCGAGCCTGGTTATCCCAAAACAGGAAAAAGATCAAAGTAATGATGGGCTTGCTATGCCATGAAGTGGAGATGAGAGAACAAAAACTAAAAGAACAAGCCTTTTCCCTGTTCCGTAATTATTTTGCACAATGAGAAGCAGACACTGATTTCCAAATCACAGATGTTAGTGCCTGATTTATTCACTTTTCATGAACCAACCAATTGAGCACCATTCCCATGCAAAGTCCTCGCTTATGCATGCACTCAAACACACAGACGCGTACAAAAAACCTTCACAGTGTTTGTCCAGGACATTTGAACTCCTCTCTTAAGTTTAATTATATAACAGAACAAAAATACAGACCATATGACATTTTACATACGGGACTCATATGCCGCAGTCTGCAAGGGAATTCAAAATTACATACTCTCAGATATTTTGGAAGACTTTATTTTAGTTATCTTATGGATTTATTGTCTGTCTTACTGATCCATACTGTCACTGCATGTTGTTGGTATATCATGATCAGGCACCACCATGCACAACACCGAAGGTCCAACTTGGTTAAGAAGGGTTCAGCGACGTGCTATTTGGCGCTCCATCTGATAAGAACAAGTGATTGTTATAAGGTTAGTATGCTGCAAACCAAATAAAACGGTTCTAGTACAAGCGTTAGTAATTTCACTACTTTCGTATGATAGAATTTGTTATCTCTGTACACGTACAGGTCAAGTTAGCTAGTAACGAGATATATGACAAATAAGCCTCGAACTGCTATTCATTTCATTTTTCTGATAGGTAGCAGTAAACTGATTTTCATCAATCATGTTTGAACCTTAAATTTCAGATGCTGCTAAGAGGCCTAAAAAAGGAAATGGCTCATACTGCAGAATTGTATATGCTCTGAAGACTCAATATTCGATACGCGAATCAGCCGGAGATCCTGCTCAATCGAACCACTCTTGCCAACTTCGCCTTAGCAGAAAGAAGGATCAAGAATTTTTATGGACTAAGAGTTGGTGTACCTCAAGATAATGGTCCATCTTCCTTTTCAGAAGAGCATGCTCCCTTTTCACTTGATTGAAGCACTTTATGCATCTGCATACAAACATAACTTTATGACCTTGATGAATTTGGACCGTTGAGCATGGCCAACACTTAAAACATTGAGAAACCGAGAAAATACATACATAACAAATCTTCGTCTTCATTCTCTATATCAATATAAATGTAGAGAGAGAGAGAGAGAGAGACAGATACCCTTCTTTGTTCTTCTCTTCACAAAATTGCTTAAAGATCACACACTCATTGTTGACTCTAGCCGCTCCGATGCTGAATAAAGTATTAAACTTCTAGTAAATTAATGACTCGAAACAGTGCAATTTGTAACACACATGATGTTATCATAGGTGCAATTTGTAGAGAGAGAGAGAGAGAGAGAGAACTCATCTCAGCTTTTTAGTTTACCTGGAGGTGCTTCCCCTGAACTGGTGTAAGATAGCTTCCAGCTTCTTGAAATCCGGGGAGTTCTTCTCCCTGAAGTGATGGATCTTTACTGTAAGACAACTACGCATACTTTTGGAGAACAAGTTGGTTTTAAAACAAGAAATCTTCCATTAAAGCTAGCAGATCGCCGACGTTTCAGAATACAGAAACAGGGGATCTTCAGGGTCAGAGCCATAAAAATGACTGCTTAAGAGATAGAACAAAGATTTTCACACAACTAGTTGGACTTTTGTTAAAGCAGTTGATAAGAGATTTTGCCATTACAAAATGATTATCAAATAAAGGAAGTTGATAGCAAGCCATGGGATCAGATGCTTTTCGAATAAAAAAGGTGGTGTTCCAAAACTTTTTCTTTAGATAGGCAAGCTGCAGTTGGGAAGAGCCCTACACACACATGCACACCCCGGGTGTCGAGCTCGAGACCATTCGAGTCGACTCCCTAGCCAGGGGATCCATATATAGTTCTTTGTGACGTCTTCCAAAGTTATGACATTCCAAACACGTTAGATTTCAGCAGTTATGCTTGCATTACAAACCCACCCTAGAAATCTATTTTAACTGTTAGATGGCAGTGATTATTTTCTACTCCTAATTTGCAGAACTGCTTCATAAATGTGGTCTAACATTTATCTTATTATGTTTAGTTTATATAAAGTTTCAAACGGTCGTTCGGACCAGGTCCGAAAGCGCCCTCGCACAGCAGGGGACAAAACAACACTTTTTTATTGTGAGTGGAAGTTTGTGATTAATCCAACTAATGGAGGCTGCTGAATGAAATACTCAAACATTGGGCAGCTTTTCAACAAATGACTTGACTAAGTGGCCAGTTTGTAGCCTAAAAGTCTCTTTTATATTAATGTCTGGTTTGAGACGACCTTTATCAGTGAATGTCAAGTTCATACTTTGTAATTAAATATGAGCAAGAAGAGTCACTTAACAGTGTCTGCTCCATGTTACAGATCAACCTAGCAGAGTCCTTGAGGAACATGGTCACTACCTCATCTACGAAACGAGGATTGCTCTCATCTTGCAATTCTTCTAGTTGGTGGAACTGCCCATCTAAGTAACCCTGAAATTTGAGAAGAGAACAAAGTATGAGCAAATACATTCACTAAATTGAATATCTTCCTTATATGAACAAAGAACTTGTTCTTTTGCGACTCAAACCAACGTATCTGAAAAAGAATACTGCAAGCATGTTTGAGTTGGCGAGGCCATGCTGCAGGACTCAACCTAAATCATTTGGATGTGCTGAACCAGATGGTTCATTTGGACTTCATCTGAACTCTATGGCTTAGTTTGTAAAATGAACTTTCACCTGTTCGAAAAGAGAATTCTTGAAGAGTGTAAGCTGGCGATGTAGTTGAGTGCGCTCCATGCCTTCTCAGAGAGAGAGAGAGAGAGACGATGTGATATACGAGGAAAGGATCGGATGTGATTTATGAGCCACCAATGCACCCCATTTATAGCTAGGAAAAGCAGCATTATTTGGATGAGAGAGAGAAGAAATGGACATTTCAAGCACGCCACGCCCCCGTCTTTAGCTGGAAAAGAAGCATCGAGGATGAGTGGAGCTGTAAGGGAAAATATACAAAGCTGTGGAAATTACGTTCATGACGATGATGTGAAGGGAGAGAAACGCCACCTTTTCTTACCACATTCGTACCTGGGAGATTCTTCCAGAAATTTTGTGTGTGTGTGTGTGGGCGGGGGGGGGGGGGGGGGGGGCATCTCTCTCTCTCTCTCTCTCTCTCTCTCTCTCTCTCTCTCTCTCTCTCTCTCTCTCTCTCTCTCTCTCTTTGTGTATATACATCAAATGATAGAGACATAATAATCAAATTAACGAATGTTGTCAAGATCGGCTTTTCAACAATTTCTTGCTTTAACGTTTCTAGATGTGGATAGGCAAATTTTCATTTGAAACAAAATTCAATACATCTATGTAATGATCAAATAAATTAAAATTTGGCAGTTTCAAACTTGATTTCTTCCATTTCTGATTGATTTGAAAAACTTGACCAATAACCAAACATTTTTGTTCAGGTATGGAGCTGGCTTATGAAACTATTTCTTGAAGAGTAGGACACTTAAAATGATGTTTGTCATATTCATCACTAATCATACGATCCTAATTTAGATCTTAATATCCTACAAATTTTACTATAAAGCTGGAGGATCCATAACTCCAGTATTAGGATCCTTATTTGTAAGATTTTATGAGATTTTGATTTTGATACTAAGATCCTTAGAGTCTTACATCCTAAAGATTTCACCCCCTGTAAGCAACTTAACAAGAGTCCTCATGACCCTTAAAAAACCATGATCATGACAGTTGATAGACTTCCCCCCCCCTACCCCCACACCTAACTAAGGTCAATTTTCTTAGTTTCCACTATACCCAGACCCGCTTGCCTTTATTGTTGTACACATATTACCCACTTAGACATGGCCCGGTCCGGTTCCCCCAGAACCAGGAACCATAACCGAATGGGGACCTTTCGGTTCCGAATATGGTTGTGGTTTGATTCTGTGTCTGGTTTCATGGGGGATTAGGTTCCAGTTCTGGTTCCAGCTTGAATACGGTGATTTAGGTTCCGATTTTAATCTGGTTTGGGTTCCCACCTTGTTCTTTGATTTTGGCTCTTGGTTATAAAACATAATGAATTAACCAATATCAAGTTAAATTTTTTGAGGAAAAACATATTATAGAAGAGTTAATTTGTTATATTATACATACATATAAGTACACACACATGGATAGATAGATAGTGGTATACGCGCAATCCAATTCATGCTTAAAATAAATTGAATCACCTTCGTATCAACGTGATTAAGAGTGAAGATTTAAATCTAAAAAGTGGATTGTACGGTTGTGCATTAAATGTGAGGTCAGAAAATACAATAGTATAAATTATTTTTTAGATTCAAATTTTCACTATTGATCGCGTCAACTATCTCTTTCTATATAAATATATAAGAAAAATCAAATCAAAGAAGGGGAACATGTGACTCCAGTTTCTTTCTGCCGCTTCCCAAACAGGTTCTTATTCCTATGCGGTTTCCAGATAACTGGAACCAGGCGCCCCAGTTTGGTTGGTTCCAGTAGCAGCCGGCTTTGGAACTGGCTCAATTTTGATCCGAACTGCTGGGCGAGGTTCAAACTGGCATGTCTAATCCCACTTTGGTTGACTTCAAAGAGAGCACATCAATGAGAGCAAAGCAGCTTTTTTCTTCATTAGAATCTACTAACTCATAATCTATCATACATGTGTATGTGTGTGCAATCATGTACATAAAATGCAAAGTTTACAAATACATCATACTTTATTAGTTTTATCCTACCAAAAAATTGGAAGCATGTTTCGTATAAATTTGAATTTATTTTTATATTATTGGTAAATTAGGATCTTAAGATTTGAAGCAAGCCTACAATCTTTGTTCCCTGGAACCTTATGCAATCTTAGGTAGGATCTACGATCTTGACAACACTAGATTCAAATGTTTATAAATTTTCATCTAAAATTGTATTTTAGTCACGAAATCTACCAATTTAATATTGTTTCTTTTGCAGTCCGATTAAATTATGAATTAAGGTTTGCTGAATCAGGTCAATCCAATTTGATTATGACAGGTCCTGACCAAACTATTTTTAGCTAGTCATTATTTCATGAAAAATAGTTGTTTGGCAATTTCTAATCTATTTAATTAAATAATCATATCCATTATCTACATTTATGACATCATGATTACGAATTCCTAATACCGGATGTCGGGTGGTTTAAGCCATATTTTTTAATTAATAAGCAAATTAAGAACGAAAGCTACTAAGTAATACTAAGTTCAAGTTTATGCATATGGGTCTCAATCATGCGCTACTCATGGGTACAAGGTCCACCATCATGGTGTGGCTGCAATCAGGAGTGTAAAGGTGCCCTCTCGAGTTGGATCAGACCGAATGACACTTGATCTAATCCTTGCACAAAGATGCCTTCTTGGCCTCTGTCAGATCTCCTCGAAGAAAATTGACTCCCATCTCAACAAATATCAGTAGAAGCTCCCAATGAAAGGTTCTTATGATCTCGAATAGATTGGTTGTCTATTAGGAACTGCTTTTTGTCCCACCTAGAGAAGAAAGGTTCTAAAAGACATTGACAAGCGTCCAAATTCATGTCCACAGGCAGAAGAACAGGAAAATGATTGAAGAACTATGGTCCACAGCTCACTACTATGGTAAAGCATTGTTCAGCATATCTTCCTTGGATTCATACTCACCTCATGTTGATGGCAGGCTCCACTGTGATGTATTCTGATGTGAAACTTTCCTGCGGGCTTTTGGCCTCAAAGCATACATCATTATTTGTGACACCGAGTCTTCAAAGCAAGATTTCTTATAGTGATCAATAGGCGTGCCAATATGCACCGAAAAATAACTGCATTGATGAGGGAATGAATGAGAAATAGAAAACCATTGGTTTCATATCTTGCTCAAGAAAATAGATGAAGCTAAAACTCTCCATACTTGAAAGTTCTGTGGAGTTTCCGTCGGTCTGTTTGTTAGTAATACTAATACATACCTAGTAGTCACAGAGCTTTCACTTCAACTGCCTATTTAAAGAGTGAGATCACCAGTATATCTATCAAATCGCTACCACATTGTTTCTTCAAGTGGATCATAACGTCGGGAATCATAGTAAGCACCTCCAACAGAATCCCACATGATCAATTTATCACCCCTATGAGTGGGTGATAGTTGTGATATTCGAAGAGTTCCAAGTAACTTGACATTGCCGGGAATTATATGTTGTTCTAAAACGAGCTTGTAGATTTTGTATTATATAATATGATATGGTACACATCTTCTGGTATTTGAGCTTATACAATTCAGATACGCACAAAATAAAAACTTATTTATGGATGTGTGTATATTATGATGTATCACACAATATCATATGATAAGAATCTTATCTTATGTGCCGCCACTATTTTTTAAGTACTTTCATACAGAAAAATGTCAATACTGCACTTTTAAACCCAAAACATTCAAGTCCTCTTTCTCTTACAACCCCTTTCCACTACTCATATTTTCATCGCAGAATTGGAGTTTTATGAAATTCAGCCTCTATTGCAAGCCCAAATTATCTTTTCATTGTTTTACTATACATCATAGGAAAACTTTATTAATTTTGTGAATTCAAGCTTGCTCACCCACCAAAACTTAGTTTTTTGCTACACATAGCAAACAAGAATTCTAGTTTGCAACAAAACCATGGCTTCTGATAGAGATCCAATTTGAAAGCACTGCACTGTTGATTTACCAAGGTAACCAAATTGTTTATTGTTGTAATTATTGTTAATTTAAAGATTATAGAAGCATCTTATGCAGTAAACACCATCTTTTGAAGATAAAAGAAGATTGTGAAAGTATGTGACAAGGTACTAGAACTTGCAAGGTATAAAAGATTTTTGGAAGGTATAATTTTTTTTAAAAAAATGTTAAACAAAGAGAAAGAGCAAAAAATATGAATTTTGGCCATATGCTAAAAGAAGGATGAAGAGAAAATTATGTGGTTTGAGTATGCCTTAGCCTTGAGAGGGTACTCCTCAGGAGATATATTTAGAAGTTAGACTGGTACTATTGATGTGGATGTTGATGAGAATGCCATGAACTTGACGAGACATCATTGAACGGGAAAATTATAGCGTCTATGGGAATGGAGTTGGCTTATCAGGAAGAGATTATATCCTATGTATATGTTACAACATATATGAGAAAAAAACAAATTCATGCAAATTAACGTTAGTCACAAAATCAGATTTTATCTATTTATTTTGAGGTCATAGAAAAAAAAAGACAAGGCAAATGCATTACAATATATATGCAACATGTTTTCTCAATCCTACCAATTGAGTGTCTCTCAGTTTTATAGAAGATGAGGGGAAGAAGGAAGGGATTCTGAATATATATAGAAACCGGTACATGCTAGCACACTTAGGTGCTAGCAAATTTAAATAAATCTCAAACTTGGATGGATTGAAATTTGAATTTAAAAAGCAAAAAGTATTATGTGAATAAAATACACCTACAACTTTTTACTTTTTAAATTTAAATGTCAACTCTAGGTGGTTGAGATTTATTTGAATTTACTAGTACCTAAGTATGCTAGCATATACTAGTTGTTATATATAGTGCATGGTATATACTAGCAACACTATATGTTAGCATATCCAAATAAATCCTAATCCTCTAATTTGGAAGATAGATAGTTGAGACTTGAATTCAAAAGTAAAGAAAGTAGCTTTATGAATGATGTGTACTTATAAAAAGTATAAGTACACTTATTTTAAAATCCAAATATCAACCTTCCGTCTTTGAAATTGGATGGTAGATATTTGTTTGAATATATTATCATGTAATGTGCTTCCATATGTATATATTGCAAGGCTTCCTCTACCTTTCCTTATAGTAGCGGGCTACCTTATCGATCCACTTCATTGAAGGATTAATGAGGGCTAAGTAATGATGTAGTAAGAAAGGGAGAGGGATTAGCAACAAATTAGCTACGACATTAAGCAAGAGGTTAGTGAGAAATTTCATATAGAATTTAGTGAGGGAATAGTGACAATTTTCATGGTGACTTAGTAGTCTACTTGGATCATGAAATTGATGAGGAAAAGGCAATGAAGCAGTAAAGGAAAGACAACGAGAAGGATCTCTTGCTAATTGGAAACCTGAGCCTTATAATGGAAATTACCATCTCCACGCTCTCGCTATTGCCTCACTAACTGCAATAACAAGGGACATAGAGGGCTTACAAGAACATTTTGCAGTTTTATGACCTCTTTTGTGTTTCTTATAATGTATTTTTCAATGCTTGGATGTTGTTTTGATGTTTGCTAACAATTTTCATTTTCATGTTTTTTGTTGACTCTTTTTGAAATTTTCATATTCTAAGCTGCTGCATTAAATAGAAACTAGGAATTGCATCTTATCATGTATTACAATTTTATTATCATGTATCAAGACCCTTTGCAGATACAAGATCAAAAGATTTGTTCTACCTTATGACTCCTATTGGATTAATACAGGATCCAAATAAGGTCTCTCTAACACGCCTCCTCAAGTTGGGGTTAGGAAACTAGTTATTTCTAACTTTTTAAGAGCTTTGTTCAAGCTATTTGTTATCACCGGTTTGGTCAAGATATTTGTCATTTGATCCTTTGAGCGCACATGAATGAGTTTGAGTATTCCTTGAGTTATCTTTTTTCAAATAAAGTGACAATTTACTTCAACATATGCTTGGTTCTCTCATGATAGATAGGGTTTGAATCTATTTGTAGAGTTGCCTTGGGATATTTCTTTCAATATTGATTTCTTTAATAAGTGATAACACCCATAAGCCATCACACATACTAAAGACAATAACACAAAACTCAACCTTTGCACTTGATATTGCAACTACAGATTGTTTCTTACTTTTCTAGGATACCACATTACTGCCTACACATATAATATAACCTCATCCACATAACCTGCTCAACCTGAATCTCAAAATACTTCAATCTCCAATGAATTGTGCAGTGAGTATAAAAGTCCATGTGTGATAGTAGATTTCAGATATCAGATTATATGGAACACAACATCATGTGTTGTGGAATGGGAGAATGCATTCATCTACTAACCATAATGAAGCTAATATATGGTCTCGTGATAGTAAGATATATGAGTTTACCCACGAGTCTTTAATATCTCCCAGCATCCTCATATAGTTCTTCAGCTGTCCCAACTGTCCTTTTTGAAGCTTCAATCGAAACAATACAAACACGACAATCTAGCATCTTTGTTTCTTCCAACGAGTCTAAGATATATTTCCTTTGACACAAAAACATATTGTCATTGCTTGTAATTATTTTAAAGATAAGGAAACAATGTAACTTCCCCAAATCTTTTAGATCAAAGAATTGATGTAGTTACTCCTTTAGTGAACAAATTCCCTTAATATCATCTCCTGTAATAATAATGTTATCAATATAAACTACTAATAGGACAATTTTCTCACCTTGTTTTATGAATAGAATGTGACCACTAATACTACTTTTGAATCCCAAGCTAAGTATCCCATTATTGAATTTTTTGAACTAAGCTCTTGGGTACTGCTTCAGTTCATAGATAGATTTATTCAATTTACTTATCTTTTGTGAACACATATTCTCACTATATCTAAGAGGTAGGCCCATGAAAATGTCTTCTGAGAGATCTCCTTAGAGAAAAGCATTTTTTACATCAAGTTGTCATAATTTTCATTTCTTATTCACAGCTACACTGAGGAACACCTTAATGGTATTCATCTTTGCTATAGGAGCAAATGTCTCTGTATATTCAATATCATAGGATTGGCTATATCTCTTTACCACCAATCTTGCTTTATATCTCTCGATTATCCCATCAGTCTTAAATTTTATAGTATAAACCCATTTGCAACCCAATGTCTTTCTACCTGGTGGGTGGAAGGTCTATGAGTATTCAAGTTTGGTTCTTCTCTAATGCTGTAATTTCGTCTTCCATTATATCTTCTCATTTTGTGACATATTTAGCTTCTTCAAAGTATTTTGAAATGAACACCTTCTCTACATTCATCACAAACAACCGATATTTTTTTGTAAAGTTAGTATATGAGATCATTTAATTAATATGATCCTTTGCTGCTCCACATTTTCCTTTTCATAAGGCAATGTGTAAATCATCTAAAATATGATAGGAAGGAATTATAGGATTAATTGAGGACTTTATAGAACTTATTTAGGGTGAATATTATGATCAAAGGTAGCACTTAGATCAAGCATAGTAAAAATATGTCTCCTCTAGAATATGTCTTTCAGTTTTGTCCTCTTGGAGTGTAGATTTATGCTCTTCACTTTTAATTACTTGATAATCTTCTACAAATAAGATGAGTAGTATTGTAGAACAAGAAATTTTTGATAAGTTATTGTCATTCTCATCATAAAATGAAATCTTTTCATGAAAGATTACATCCATTGTGACATCACTCCTCTTCATCATTGGATCATAATACTTATAACCCTTATAGGTAGAAGAGTATTCTAGAAATATATACTTTACTACTCTAACATCTAGTTTATCTATTGCATTGTTGTATACATGAACAAAACCCATACACCTGAATGCTTGTAAAGGAACATTAAATTATTTTTGATTTGGACATAAGGAATGAAAAGGTGAGTCTCTATTGAGTACAATGCTAGACATATAGTTTATCAGGTAGACTGTAGGTAGGACCACTTCTTCCTGAAAATGCTTGAAAACATTATATCCTATTAACAAAGTCCTACCAAGTTTCAATATATGATGATTTTTTCTCTCTAAAACACCATTTTGTTGAGGGGTGTTTGACCATGATGTTTGGTACATGATACCAAATTTCAAGAAGAATGCATCCAAAGAGTGACACATAAATTTATCTTCATTATTAGTACAAATAATCTTAATAGACAGTTGAAATTGAGTATGTAACAATATGAGGGTATAATATCTTTTACCTCATCTTTGGATTTCATAAGGTAAACCATGGTAAACCTAGTGCAATCATCAATAAATGAGATAAAGTATTTATAACCGTATAAAGAAATAGTGACATCAGAATGAATAATTTCAGAAGACTTAGAAGTTCTAGTTTCATTCATTGAAAAAGGCACGTGATGGTGCTTAGCTTTCTGACAAGTATCATAGCGCAGAACAAAATCACAAGTAATAGCTAACTCAAGTAACACACTTTTAATTTTTGAAAGTGGCAAATGCCCCAGTCTACGATGCCAAAAAACCACTTATTCCTTTTGATTTGTTGCCATAAATGTTGATTGTTTCTCTGTCTATTTAGTCTCCTCATAGAAGTAGAGTCCTCTCTTGATGCTACCCTGACCAAATATCATCTCTGTTTTTAGTTTCTAAAATACATAATGAGTAAAATCAAATGTCACTCTATGATTCAAATCTCTGGCTAGAGCATGTATAGATAATAGGAACATATAACACATTATGGAGTATTTCAAAAGTCATAATAATACTCCCTTTCCTACTATGAAATATGTGATCCATCAACTAATTTGATTTCGTTTGTTTTGGGGATTATCTTATAATCATGAAAATATTCTCTGACTCTCACCATATGATCTGTAGCGCCTGAGTCAATTACTCAGACCCTTGAGCCAGAGGAAGACACATTATCCTGTACCATAAAAGAGAACGGGTAGGCCATAGTTGTTTGAGACTCTACAGTTGTAGAGGAAGAGGCAGCCCGTGAATATGCTAGTTGAGTTTCAAGTTCTTCTAACTTCTTTTTCATCTATGCTAGTGAGCTTAATCCTGCTTCTAGTGAGATCTTTTCATTTTGATCACTATAGTAGGTTTTATTTTGGTTGAACTTGGAGCGGCATATTAGATTGCAACAAGTTTCTCTAGTATGTCGTGATTTGCCACAATGTGTACATTTTAGTTTATCCTTCTCATTGGATGAAGGTTGAGATCTACCTCTACCTCTGCTACTAGATTTACCTCTACCTCTATATCTAAGTGTAAAATTTCTCTCTACAAATGTTGTATTTTCTTTACTAGGTTTTTCTTCGTTTTTCAAATTCTTCCTATCTTCCTCCATTAGCATTTAAGAATAGGCAATACTAGAAAAGTTCTTCCCTACTCAGAATATTATTCTTTACAACTTCATACTCAGATGAAATGCTCCATAATAAATCGAAGACCTTCCTTTCTTCAAAATCCTCAGTTTTTTTTAGCGCATGTTTGGTATTTTGTCTCGAAGAAGAATTGAAGCTCCTTCTAAAGGCCTCTAAGTTCTGCATAATATAGATCTTTCTCCTTACCTATATTTTTTAATCTTTTCTATAAGTTCGTACTTCTTTGCAATATTTTTTCTTTGAGCATATGCATCATAAACTGTTATCCATATTTCATAGGTTAATTATAGAAACATAAACATGTTGCTAATCGTAGGAATCATAGATTGAATTATCCATACACTTACAAGAGTATTTTCTCTATACCACCGTAAGTACGTAGGGTCATCCATGCTAGGCTTAGGGACTTCTACTGTTAGATATTCCCATCGCCCCTAGCCATAATCGAAAGCTCTATCGATCTTGTCCATTGCAAATAATTTTTACTATCCAATTTTATATTTGTTATCCAAAAATTTTCTCCTTTTTCTATGATGAAATTTTCTGCATAATCCACCTTATCTTTTTCTAGCCCCCTTACTATAGGTTGTAACCTCTTTTTTTCTTTTTTCGCTAAAAATCTCCACGCTCAATGCACCACTCTAATGCTACCACACCACTTTGGTGCCCAAGAGTCTTCACGTACGATTCACCAAGCAACCATGCTTCCACTTCGCCACTCTGATGTTGGAACACTTTGAAGGACTGCACCGGACCACAAATCTTCTCTAATCACGCTGATTAGACTATGATAGTATTTTTATTTTTCTACTCAAATCTTCATTAATTAATAATAAAATATATAGAAGAAGAAGATGGAAGAAAGGGGGGTTGGCTTGGCTGCTGCCTTCCTCTCTACTTTCTCTCTCTTAATTACACGACAAGTCTAGGGCAGGTTAAAATAACTAATTTGTCCCTATACTAAAGAAAGTATGCCTTATGACTCATATTGGATAAATACATGATCCAAATAAGGTCTCTTTAACAAGATTTTTATAGCACTCGTTCTAAAAGCATTGAGCCAGACAGCAAGGAATGCTTTCCAGTAGATATCAGGAGATGCATCCTCAAACCCTTAGTTTGGGACTCATGGTGGTCCACTGTATTTCACTAACTATTCTTAGCCAAGTTATGAAGATGGATACATTCACCTTCCCATGAATTTGAACCCAGTTCAGAGAAGAGAACATCACATCCCCTACTTTAATATAAAAGAGAAATAAGGGGATGTGGGCACAGGATATAATTATCTGGACAATGACGATTCTCGCTTTCAATCATTTTCCACAGCTAAAGGGAATCTCAAACTGATATAGTATGGCTACAGCGTCATTTACCAACCAAAATTTTTTAAAAGATGCTGGTCGGCAGATAATCCACAGATATCCTTTCCTCTCAATGGCCATTTTGGTAGTTTTCCCTTTTAACGCCTTTATAATTGCTTATAATACTGTTGGCTTTATGATAGCTCAAAATTAGAGGTTCTCGGTTTCTTATGGACCGTTATCTTCAGTCCCTACTCCTGAAATAAGTGCGTCATTTTCAAGTTCTGTTGAAGGAGAGCAGTAGATGACAGGAAATGCCCATACACTGTAAGTATCAGTAAATCAATAAAAGGTAGCTGAGAATTGGGGCGTTGAATGTGTAAGATGCAGAGTATTGGCATCAAGGTTGATATAGTATTATATACTTTTTGTCAATGCAATTCGACTGTTACTTTAGACAGTAATATCACTATCAGTCAATAGAAAGGTAAAACACGGTCTTACATACATGCATGTGAAAAAGTAAGACCTCACATTCACACACAAGCACACACACACACACACACATAGAGAGAGAGAGAGAGAGAGAGAGAGAGAGAGAGAGAGATGTAAGGTTCTGGCCGTAGAAAGAGAGAAATAAAAACATTTGTTGAAGAAAAGCAAAGCACTATGTAAAGCCAAAAGGCACGAAACTTTAGAGCATCAAATTGGATGCGTCTACCTCCTTGGAATGGAATTGCCTGGTATACATTATTGAGGGCAGCATCTTCACTATTGATAGCTTTTGAATCTCTCATGGAAGAATTTTCCACAATGACAAAATACAAAAAATTATTCTAATTGTCCACAATTGCACAGCATACATTGACTAACTCCGATCAGCTAAGACCAAAGCCCTAGAAAAGTTTGTACACGAATGATCTCTTTCCACAATTCTGTGATACGAAGCAGCTTCATGTAGCTGGATACAAATGTCAAAAGTTTGCTGACTTTAAATCATACCAATTACAGTCCTAATTATGATAAGTAAGTTGCCACATTGGGATGCTGTATGGTGTCTGAAACCAGATCATATCATCCTCCTTAATTGGCATTAAGTAGCTCGAAGCAACTAGAACCATATTCTTCCAAGTTCCAACTCAATTGATAAAGGTTCCCCTCTGTATCGAGAAACTTCAATCAATTAATTTTCTTTCAAGTTAAGATTTGAGTTGCGCCAAGATGGTGCATCTTTAGATCAAATGGAAAACTGAGCTTTTTCATTAGATTCTAAACAGGACGACAGCATCTCCAGGGGCCATGGTTGCAGCATTCTTTTGTCCAAGTAGAGCAGATAACGCTTGAACAGAGGACCACCAAGCTGAACTTAAGTCCTTGCCGACTTGCTATACTGCGGGCAAAGCGGTTTTCAATGGCACAAGCAGATATTTGACAAGAAACCGGAACGAGACATCGGATATTTTATCTTTTCTCTTAATTCTTTTGAATGGTGGTTATCAAAAACCTCATCTAGAGGAACAGTTTCCGAGGGACCCCAACTTCCTTAACATACAAATTCAGTGGGAATTCTCATTTAAGTTCAAGGAAGATCAATGTTCATTGCAATTGCCTGAAAAGCAAATGTGCTATTCGGGAACCGATCTTAGAGGACTCCAGCATATACCATCTAAGCTGTCTTAGAAACTAGTTACAGTGGGTACCAAATAAATACATATTTAACAATATAGATATATTTTTTATGCCAATTGCAAATATAAGGCTTATGCTTTGGAAGGCTCTGTTTGGCATTAGTTTGCAACCGCATTTAAATGCTTGTCATCTAGTTGTCTCTTCAAGAACGATTGAGAGCTCCTAACGGTTAACAAAGATATCTTCCAAAAGTTGTTCTCCATTAAAATATTGCAAGGATGAGAAGTGTAGAAGCTCATCACAAGAAACGGAGTATCCAAGGAAACAAGAAAAAGAATAAGATACTGCAGGACTTGGGTAGGCACCATGCAGTATAATCGACTATTATATAGTAAGTTGCAGAACACAGCCATATGTGTGTGTGTCTGTGTGCGGGTATGTGTGCGCGTCCGTGTGTATGTGTGTGTCATTCCCCATCAAAAGAACACGATAGACTGCAAGATTGGTTGTGAACTCCGATACGGCCAATGCATCATTAACTAATGATATGAATCTCTCACATTCAAGAGAGAGAGAGAGAGAGCATTAGGCAGCAGGGTGTGTCTGTAACAAGAAGAGAAGTTGGCCTTTGGTTCGCTCTGAAACCTTTGTGGATAGTCAATTTAGGATTCATATAGGAAAACTAAAACCTATCAAATAAACATACCGACGAGATTCATACATCAACAAAAAATGAAAAAAGAAGTGTTCATTTTACATAAGAAAATGAAAATCTTTAAGAAAACCACAGTAATTTGCTTAGAATCCTTACTCGAAAATTAAACAAAACCATTGAGGCTCATGCAATGGTTTGAATTTATTCGGGTTCCTTGATTCCAACTTAACGGCTTCCTTTATAATCGGATACGTATTTATTCGGGTTCGGTTTGAACTTTTGGATATGAATCTGATTCTGATCCAGTATCTAAATTCAGATCCAAAACCAATTTTGGCGTGCAAAGCTGGATCTGAATCTTGGCGGGTTGGACGACTCATGCAGCCCGCCCCATTCATATTGGCGACGCAAAGTTTTAATAATGTTGGCATTAAACTGTTCTCAAATCTCATGGTTTTCATTGCAGGTTCGAGGACTCTCGCAGTGGCAGATCTACATTGAGGCGAGATGGGGTGTCCATCCTCAAATCTAAAATCAAGATAAATTAAAAATATATGCAACTCACAATTGAACGTGGAGGCTATAATATAGAACCCCATGGTACAACCGTGGCCTATAATGCAGAGCCCAAAGCAAAACCATAGGCTGCTTGCCGCACCGGAAAAAGTATTCCACAGTCAAATGCATGGGCTATAATAGAGACTTGACTATATAACCATCGGTTATTGGTCCATATCAGAACCGGGGGTTTCACTTGGAATTGAATCGGGCTAGGAACCAACTGAAACCAGAACCTCTGGTCTGGACCCGGAACTGGCAGTTTCAAACCACCAGTTTGATAAATTTTTGCTATTTTTTTGGGTTGGGATGGTTTTGGACTCAAAACCGGAATCAGAATCGGCCTGGTATCAGTTCAATTTTAGTTCTTGGGTATGAGAGAACCGGAACTGATGATTCAGAACAGCCAGTTCCCTTTCACCTGAAGCTGGCCATGTCTAGTCCCGGTTGCACCTAGTGTGAGGTTTAGGATCCAACCAATATGATCTCTGTGGGATTAAATCTGAATCCGGTAGAATCTTAACTTCGGAAACCCGTTCTAACTCGAGTTCTCGAGTTCAAGCATTGTGAATGGAGAATACTGGCATTGGGAGAGCTTTAGCCCCAAAGTAGGCCAACCTCGCTCGAACCATATTAGGTGGGATCAGGCTTCCAGAGACCGTGGTTTAGACCGGAAAAAGAAGAGAATTACACTCTAGGGATAGTCCAGGCAGCTCGAACCCAGGATCCAAATCCAACTCGAGCTTTACAAAATGCAGTCAACAGACAGAAAGCAACTAACAAGGATAAAAATTGGATTGATATCTAGAAAGTTGTAAGCAAATCAAACAATCTGTAAAGTTTTTCGTTTCGGGAACCAAAACCAAACCGTGGGGTCAGCTACATGGATTCTTTGTTGCGGTCGAAGTGTTTGATCCTGTGTCATGTTAGCATTTAACTCATGCTTTGTCTCTTTTTTTTCTTTTTGCTACAACGGGATGCCGAAGCCGGGTACGCACGCCCTGAGATTCGAACTTGCGGTTTACAACATCCAACTTGAGTGCCTAATATGGGGGCTAACGCCCTGAGTGCAGTCTCAGAGGCTTTGTTGATGGTGTCAATTTCAGCCCAACATTAGTAACAACAGTGAGTCAAGTCCTGAAATACATGGATTGCTTCCGTCTTCTTCATGATCTCTTTATGCACAAGCGCAACGACGTTAATGCTGCTCTAGTCTTCGTTACACATTAAACAATTAAAGAACAGTTGAATATTGGTCTCACATGCAGTGCAAGGGCTCCCTAGTGAATATACGCTTAACATCATTGAGTCTCTGATTAGGAAAACGCATCAAGCCTGCTCTGAGTGAGCTAATGATCGAAGAACTCGAATTGAGCTTGTCCCACCGCCACGCTAACAGCTATTGCCCTTGCAAGGAAGCCTTCATATAAGAAATCCATCGATTCTCAGAAGACATGAACAAGCCAACAATTCATGAAGCAACCGCATTTAAAGTTGACAGAGACCAACGGATTCATAGGTAACACCAAGAATAGTATGACAGGATCTATCCCACCAATCAGATTGCATGTGTTACTTTGGCCCTTGCACACACACATACGCACACACGACCTGCACAAACCTCGGTTGTTTGTTCTCAGTTTCAGAAGTGGGTGCGCACAACTCTAGTGGAAGTGTCCAAGTGACAGGCTTTGCTTTTAAGTCCAAAGGATCCTTAGGTTACACAGAAGTGTCACCTAAGCTGAGTTTTGGTATGCCAACGAGCTCATCAACATTGATTGGATCCTTCGAAAGGATCGCAGTTGGACTGAAAGTGGATGCAGTTCAGAACCCTTGCTCGTAATCTGTCTCAGTTGCAGTGATGTACGTAGCACTTACAGAAGTAAAGGTCTCTGGAGATACGGATATGCATCGTATGAATACCGTATGATTCAACAGACGTAGTGTTGTATCTGTATGATACTTATGTCGATAAGGTCTTTATGCATCGTAAATGTGTGAATATAACAAAAAATTTTAATATGATATGAGTAAATTATGTCACCATATACTAAAATGCAGTGCAATACGCTCCCATATCTAACAATATGAACGCTATTAGTGATACAGGATAGCATTCTATAAACACGATGATGTTTACTACCATGTCAAACAGTTATGGTCTCCTCTTCCTTCTGGTAAAATGGGCTGCCTGAAGTACTACTTAGCATGGTGGGCTACCCGTGCCGAAGTCGCGAATTTGCCGGCAATTCCTCTTCAGTTCATTTTGCCGAATTTCTGGTGATCCATCAAGCACAGCAACCTCAATCATTCAATGTTTTATGAGCAAATTAATCAACTTTAGTCTTGGTTAAGACTTTCGGTGAACAGAAACCTGCTCTCAGAGCGGTGACCTATTCATGGTCAAGTTAAGGACTAGTTTCTTCTTCCCGATAAGATCAATACATGCAGGACATCCTCCTGTGCATGGCCACTTGGGGCTTATTGGCAGAAAGAGATCGATTCATCAAGTGTGTATCCAAGGATAAAACCTCAATTAATGGGAGATTGAAGGCCGATCTTTTGACATTGAGAGGAGGTCCAGTTCATTTTAGACGAACGTAAGCCGCTATTCTGCCTTTGGAAGAGCTTCAATACAGGAGAAAAAATCACGCTTTTCCATTCGTGCTTCTGTCCTTCTTCGTATGGCAAAGCAAGGCAGAGATAAGAGTTCATTTTCCCTATACCTAATTGCGATAATCCTTCTAATAGCGTCTATTGCTGCCAAATATCACTTTCCAAAATGGGCCCTTTTAACTCAGCGGCAGAGTAAAGCCATGGTAAGGCCTAAGTCATCCAATATCAAGGAAACTATATGCGTTGAATACTTGATATCCTAATATTGTCCACACATTTATATATATATATATATCATCTCTCGTACACTTCTTAAATACGTGAGAGATTTCAAATCATTTAAGATGATTTGAATATGTAGAAAGGCTATCAAAAGTTATAAGAGAAATAAAAGTCCACAAAACTATATATATATATATATATATATAGAAAGAGATGCTTAATCGTACGAGAGACGGTACCATGCTCAGACACATCTAATAAAATAAAGAAAAATGATTTAAGATGTTGTGAATATATGAAAAAGTAACTAAAAGAAGCTTAATAAAAAAGTATGAGAAACTAGAGGGTAAAAATGTTAAAAAAGAAGAAGAAGAAAACCATAAAGTATTAAGAACAATAAATTATTTTTTAGGGTAGCATGACACAAGATTGAGTTTCATATAAACAAAGAATCCACGTGGCTGATGTCATCTAGTATGGAGGTCAGATCTCGATCTCAAAAACTTCATTACGATTAAGTGGATTTGGTAAATTAAACTTACCATTAGATATTTTAAGGGAGACGACCATGTGGATCACGTTGACAATTCATCTAAATAAAGGAAAAGAATTGGAATTGGTTGGTGGTACAAAACATAGATTATTCTCCACTAGGAAAGGCGACCAAACCAATCGCCCCTTTTATAATCAACGGTTCTTTCTCTCCCATTTCCCTTTGTGCACCCGTGTGCTTCATAAAGATATGTTTATAGTCTTACTGCTGATTCACTTTTTGGTGTCTCTGCGTGTCTATGTATGGTGCTACAACTCTCTCTCTCTCTCTCTCTAAACATATATATATATATATATAGAGAGAGAGAGAGAGAGAGTTGTAGCACCCTGGCTCTACCGACAACCATAATATATACAAAAGAAAAGTCAAATCTATCATGTTTGACAATGTCTGCTAAAATTAGCTCATGTTGGCACTGGCAGTAGCTAGTACAAGAAACAAAATGATAAAAATGTTAAAAGAAGTTTTGTATTGAAAAGAAACAATAAAAAATGATTTAACATATGCTCAATTACTTATTAGCATGATTGAGCTTTATAAAAACAAATAATCTATATAATCAATGTAATGTAGTATAGAAAAGACTAAATTGTTGTTGTTTTCTGATTTGAGATTAGAAAAATCAAAAGATATGGATGAAAATGGAAAAGTTTGAGGAGAAGTATGTTAGCATATATATATATATATATATATTAGAAATAATAAGGTATTTGAGAGCATATATTTTTATAGAACTGTTGTCCGGTAGCTTTTGATGAGCAATAGAGAACAATACAGAGAAGTATGTTAGTATATATATACATAAAAGAAATAATAAGGTATTTGAGAGCATATATTTTTACAGAACTGTTGTCCGGTCGTTTTTGATGAGCAATAGAGAACAATACCGATAAAGCATCATCCTTATCATACAATGGAACTCAGTAGCCTTATATATATATATATATATATATAGTTTTATCCATCATTGACTTTACTGGCTCATGTTGGACTATTACATTTTGACGGTTTAATTATAATAACATTGTACTGTTTTTAAATCTTTAAAACTTTTCAAATTAGACTCATGTTAACAAACATGAGTGATCATGCTACAAGTGAGAGAATTCTACTTATTTATATAACCGATTCGGAACAGGTGATTTGAGGTTGAGAATCGTAACCGAAACTAGAAACTTCTCAATTCAATTACAGTTCACGAATTTTAAAAACCAGCTTGGAATCGAGAGTTTCAAACTGTCATTTGTTATATATATATTATTTTTAATATTTACATTCACAAGAATGTTCATGGCTTAACTGTAAGATGTACTTTGTGTGTGTAAGTAGGTGGAGAGTTCTAGTATTTTGAGATTTGAAACTGTCATTTTCAACAATGCTTAGAGGGTTTTAAAAAAACTTTTAAAATTAGTTTTAGAATAGTTTATATATATATATATATATGAACTGGTCAACTCAGGCGGTCGGAGTGGTGTTTACATACATTTGAGAATCTTCGTAGTCGTTACCCAAAGTCAATACTTGACTGGCGCGTCAGATTTCCTGAAAGTAATCGATCTCCACGTGGATATCGAGGGCCGAGTCACCATGGGCAATCTAGTAACTTCATACCGAGGAGTGGCTTATATAAGCTTGGACCCTGAAGAACCGACGATAACACAATCGCTCCAAAGAAGATCTCCGAAACCGAGAGCGGTACCTTTCCTTGCATCATGGTTCTCCAATCCGAACGTTCGACGCCGGCCAGAAACGCCGGAAACCGTACGGAAGGCCCTTCACCGACCGTCTCCATAGTTCCATGGTCGGTCTCGACGTTTGATCTCGATGACGCGCTGGGCTGGCCCCCGGTGTACTCCCCGGACGACTCGCTTTCCTCTACTAATCCTACACCGGAGAGTGTCCTCTCCGGCATGCCGATGGTAAGTTGCGGAGGCGCCTGCGCGATCTGTATGGAGGAGATTGAGCTACCCAATTGCGGGAAGAAGATGCCGTGCTCGCATGTCTACCACGGGGATTGCATATCGCAGTGGCTCGTGCGTGACGACTCGTGCCCGCTCTGCCGGAGCCGGATTAGACCGGAGTGACCTCCCGGCCAATTGCTTCTCACTGACGGACGAAGGCCAGATGTTCTGTTTCTGTCAATTACTTGAGCAAAACCACCCAATGACCCAACCTCAGAAAGTCTTTCAGTCAATACGATTGATAGTAGCGGGATGGCGTCTTTTTAATATTTCGGTTGCATAAAAAAAAAATTTTTGCATAATTCATTGTTTATTTTCTATAATAATTAGACACATTATTGCCTTATGAAAGGGTTCCTAGGGTCTCTTCTCTCCTGTTCTGAGTGGATCGGATTTTATTCCTGAGCAATACTGGATCTTCTGCATGATTAACGACGATTTATTCAGAAATTAACATATTGCACATTCAGATTCGAATCCAACAATATAAGTCGATCCAAAATATTGGATTTGCCTGAACGTACCGTATTGCTTTGATTCGCAATGCAAGATAAAAAAAAGAAAAGGGGTTATTAGACATGATAAACCGGAACCAGAAGTTTCAGATCGTCGGTTCCGGTTTTTGCCATGATCCTGGCTTTTTTAACCAAGAACCAGAACCAAACTGGGTTCTTTGTAAATTGGATCTTCTTTGGTTCTGGGTGCGGGTTTAAGTCCTGTTCTGATTTCCGCCAGTTCTTGAACGTTCCCGATTGGACCCGGTGAGCTGCTTCCTAACCGGGATGTACAGAGTTTAGGTTAGAGGTTACGCTAGCTCGTCGATAGCTGGGCTAGCGTGTACAACTCGTCAAAGTTGGGCTTCCTCATCTTTCTGGCCTTTATAGGTGTCTCCCCACGAAAGCCAGCACGAACTTTGTTTGAATTTCTTACTGGAGTCTTTCCTTCTAACCAATATATATGTATATGTATAAATAGATAGATAGATTGGATTCTATTGATGTTGATCAACAACGTTAGTAATAAGTATAATTCAATTTATATATATTACCTATTCTTAGATAATAAAGAAAATAAAATTAGTACATATTGTATCCTAAAAAGAAAGTTTTAAATATCTACAGTAAATTTTTCAGAGTGATGGAAGAATTGATGGAAATGGTACGCATAAAATTAATAGAGGTTGGTTAAAATGGAAAGGAGCAACATGTATTCTTTGTAATAAGAAGATAAAAAGAAGAATCTTCAAGAAGATTTGAAAAACTAGATAGGTAGAGGACGATCATAAAAGTATTGGAAAGAAACAATAAAGAATGATCTAATCTATTGTGAATTAACTGCACATGATAAGATTATGTAGAAACAAAGAACTTTAGCAGATTTCGTGTAGTATGAGAAAAGGCGTTGTTGTATATATATTACCTTTTCTTATTCAAGAATGAATGGGTGAGGAATTGCCAAGTTGCAAAACTGAGGGGAGCTTATCGACAATGAGAAAGACGCCGAGTCGAATTTTGAGGCCCCATTGCATTATCGATGAAATGACATCAGAGGGAAGGGACAGCTGCTAACGTGGCCAATCGCATTAACGCTATTATTACAAATCGACGACTGTGGGTTCACGTCCGATGTTAGCAGTGGCGGATTGCTCGTCAGTGGTTGACCCTCCCTTAGGGTTAGAATTAACTCATCAATATACATAAAGAGCTTTGGACCCTCTCTTCCAAGTCCTACTGAGCTCGATCTCGCACCAAGCTAAGTCACCTTGTTCATAAGCTGCACGAAAGATAACTTGAAAAAAAAGAAGAACCCAACAAGTCAAGTTTGAGTTCCTCGAGCATCGATATCATAAAACGGGAAGCTTCGAATGGGAACGGGACGGTAAGATTCGAATGGACAGGACAGAAGAACCTTTTGAATGAGCCAAGTCGAATGTGCCCATGAAGCTTTCCACTTAGCTCGATCAAACCCTGTCAGTCTTCTTGAAAGCTGGCCTGAAACGTTGTTATGCCTTACTATTCATTTCGCTTTTCCAGGTCAATATAGCTGAAACCTGCCTTTCAGTGCATGGTGAACTGTCTCTTTCACGCATAAAGGCAACTTAAGGAAGTTTCACTCTCTCTTAAGGAAGCTCCACTTGCCACTTCATTTATACTTCGTTCAATTTTCCTATCAGTAAATCTCTCTCTCTCTCGCTGGCCCGAAAAAGGCAGCTAACACTAGCTTCAAGTTGATTAGTTTCAACGTATCAGAACCGATCTACTTTCTTTCTCTTTTTTTGTTACGAGGATTGATGATGCTTATCATTATATATATATATATACGAATAATAAAATCCTCTAAGAATGTATACTTTGATCATCTAAGAGTGATCAAACAGTGTCCCTTTAGGAATAAATGTATTCATCTTCTCTCTCTTTCTTTCTATATATATATAATCAACCAGGAAAGCTGGATTGTCTTTATCTCTCTTCAATTACTCTGTTGGGGTTAAACTTTTTTGTTGGCGAAAGTGAAAAGGAAACAGGTAAAGTCTGCCCAAATACATTTGTCATTTTTTCTGAAAGCATCCATGCAATAACATTGTTTTACGTATTTCTTCAAAATTTCTTAAAATTTTTAAATTATATTTAAACCCTTAAAAACAATAAATATACATAACTGAGTACATCAAAAATGGATTGCCTTAAAAACAATAAATATACATAATTGAGTACATCAAAAGTGGATTGGATCTTTATATATATTGGAAGCTGTTAAACAACAACTTTACTTGATGATCTTTATCGTTTGTGAGATTGCATGAAAGACGCAGGTCTTCTCGTTTGTCTATATCAATACAAATTATCTCAATTGTATTTATTGTACATAACATGCATTTAATGTACACAATGTACGACTTGAATATACATATTCATCACTACGAATGATAATGATCGTCAAACAAACTCTCATATGGAACCCTGTGTATCAGCTCTCATTCTGTCTCAACTCCCTCTCTATATATATATATATCGTCAAGGGCACGGCAAAACTTGGTTACATGAGAAAGAGTCAGTGGCTCAATTTAAAAACTTTTGGAGATGAGTATAGTAATATTATTTTTATATTTTAAAAGCTTTTAATTTTTTTAAAATTATATTCATACCACCAAAAAGTAACAACAAACATCATGTCAACTGAAAAATAAATAAGCATATCAAAAGCGAGCATAATAAGATTTTCATATATATATATATATATATATATATATATATATATATATATATATAATCAAATTTAAAATAATATTTTGTATATTATTTGTATTACAAAATAAGATAATCATATAAGAAGTCGCACCAGATAGCAGCCTATCTGCTAAATTTCTTTAGTGTAAAACGTCACGAATGAATCATAACATATTTCTGGTTGTGGTGTGGCCAAGAGTCATACGTCTCTCCTTTACGTCAAAATCGAAGTTCGCTGTATGGTATCACTATTATATATGCCTCCTCAAGTCGGTTTTCACTATGATGTGAACCGTGGAATTCGTTAAGCCTGTGCTTGGGAGTGCGGAGCGCTGTCAGCTATAAATGACCTGATAGGAGGGCAAGGCACTTTTATGTCGTCGATTGCATTTACTCTCTCTCCATATATATGGATCATAATGCTATAGCAGTGTATATTGCTAAATCACGGCCCTTTGATGAAGGTGATCAAATGGTTGTGATTTGGTTTAGAAAAAGTTGTTGTGGTTGATGTTGATGTTGTAATAAGTATGTTAAGTATCTTTTGCTTTTATGTTTAAATCATGACCGTTTGATTGTCTTGATCAAACAACTCTATTATAAAGTATATAAGTATATATTCTCAAAGCATCCTCGTATTGATGATATATATAAAGAGAGAAAGAAGGGGTTAATTATATATTCCTCATGCATTAATTAATATATTTTATGAGAGAGGGTTTGACTCTTACCTAGCCGGTCCCAAGCTGAGACAAAGGATATCTAATCTTGGTAGTTGATGACCAATGTAAAATACTCAAATATATATATAAAGAGAGAGAAAAGGCATGTCTCATCCACAAACATCATTTAAGAAGTATCATAGTACTCTTTACATATGTATTTTTTACTACTTTAGAAAGTGTGCATATTCAAATGGTTGATATCTTTAAGAAGATTTTAACATGATTATGGCTCTATACATATCTTAAAGATCGAATAACTGAGCTCTTTAAAGAAATTTATCATGAATGAGTATGCACATAAACTATGTTCTCTCTTCATATATATATATATATAATCAGATACTCACTTATGTCTATCTATTGTTTTTTGTGACATGAGCGTAATTTAAAATTTTAAAAAAAAAAGAAGATAACCTTATTTTGAAAATTATTAGTCAGTCTTGAGTGAATAATATCAATGGTCGATAGGATCCAATCATTTTCTCTCTCTCTCTCTCTCTCTCTCTCTCTCTCTCTCTATATATATATATATATATATATATATATATATATATATATATATATATATATATATACATTCTATCTCTTTCCTCTTTACCAAACAAACAATATCTCTTCACTTAAGATACGTACCATACATAGATTCTTGGTTTTTATTGGAGTCTGCCTCCTGTCTACTTTTTGACTCTAAAGGAGCAACACCTTATTTTATGGTTTCCTTGCAACAATCTTGGATTGTTCTCAGCGTTGTATATCTGATCTTATCATCCAACTTTCCATTGGATTCTGAAATAAAATTTCACATTTACTTTGAAATAGAAAGATTAATAATAATAGCGTGCTTACCAATACCAACAATTAGGAAAGCGGATCCTACTCACTCATGCCTACTTCTGGGCTGTTTATTCATGCTCATCTATTGTTTTTCGGTGGTATAAGAATAATTTTAAAAGTTTTAAAGATTTTCAAAAGGATAAGAACATTATTATATTCATGCGTTAAAAAATAATTGCTAAGCATGAGTAAACGACATCAATGGTGGAAGGGATATAATTACTCCCCGCAATTAATCCATCTTTGAAGATCAACTGTCGGCAGCAGCCGGTTGCCATTCTTCACCAAAACGCATAACGCATGGCTTTTGCCAACTTCCAAGAGACACTTTCCTCAACCAACATTTTCTATGACTAAGATGCTTAACTTGGTCATACCCATGGGCTGCTAAATCTAACCTTGTTGGCCACACGAGCACCAGACGTTTACATTCGCTTTTATGTCTAAAATCGAGGATTGATACGCGCATACTTCTTTTAGAGTACACACTTTTTTTTTGCTTTTTCTAACATATTCCTCGTAATTTATAGTAACTACAAAAATATCCTTAAGGCTAAAACATTACCTTCTCTCTTGTGAACCTTCTTTCAACTCCGGTTTCCCGTCGTTCTTCCATCCATTCTTTTCTTTTCATCTCATTTCAGTGACACATACAACTATTGTTAGCAAAAAATGGATTGAAATCTGTCGAAAAGAGCCAAAATATGGGAAAACGAAAGAAAAAAGAAGAAAGAAGAAAGAAGAAAAATAAGGTTTTGGGGGCTGATTTGAAGAGGGATTCTTCGATTTATTAGGGTATATTGTTGATTTAGTTTTATTTTTTATTTTCCAATCATTTTTATGTATTTTCACCAGATTTGTTATCGAAAAACCATTAGTTTTTTCGGTGAGTCGGGTGAAGGAGACGTGCTTGGGACACGTCTCTTGCATGAGAGAGATGGGCTTGAGGCACTTCTATCAATCTACGACATATGTGTCCCAAGCACGTCTCTAGCGAACCTTATTTGTTGTACATATTTTATTTATAATTCTTTTACTATTTAGATATGGTTGATTGGACATGAGTATAAGAGTGTAACGTCACGTTTTCTTCTAGATGAAAGACACTCTCATAGAAGACAAGGAGAAGAAGTTGACCTATCACGTTATGAGAAGGATACATCAACCTCATATACTGAGATCGAAATTGCAAAAAAAGGTCATATTGCTTATAAGATCTCAGAGGAATATGTAATTTTTAATATAATTTAATATTTGATATAAATACTTTATTCTTACTGACAATATAAATCTATATTTGCAGACAATAAGGAAAGTGGTAACAACCCACACATGCTACACTATTGGCAACCTAACCAGGCAAGAGGACCGATGTGAAGCCCGATAACTAAGGGGTAGAAACCAAGAGGGATGTAGGACTCTCTTAGATGCAACGGTGGGAGAACATCAGAGGTAAGTGAGTGTCATTGAGGGCTATTAGGATATCTGTTGAGTAGTTTATATTGGGTGGCACATCTTTGCAAGATTCGAAGGATCTAAGATCCAAATGGAGATCGTATTAAGATCTTATAACTTATCCTATACTTGAATCCGAATTGTTCAACCTTCAGAGGCTTGGAAGATGATAATGTTTAAGCTTTAAATCTGGATCTTGACAACCATGCTCACAAAACTACTAAAGAATTGCTATTGTAAGAGTATAACAGCAGTCATGGCAATACAGATCAATCATCTAGGTTTACCGTGATATGTATCATTCCCTTATGTCAGATAGAACCACAGCAAAATAGCAATATGGCAGATAATTTTGGGTTCCGACATTATAGATCCACCAATCATAGCTTTAGCATAAAATTGTTCATTTGTTCAAGAGAAAGGAATTCATTGATAACCAGTTATCCTTTAGTGAATCTGAAAAAAAAAACTGAATCGATTAATGATCACTAATTTTATGATGACAAGAAAATGCCGACAGAAGGCACACAAGTAAGGTCTTGATGACTTGCTGATAGAAAGATGATAATTGGTAATGTTCTGCAAAATCAATTCCCAGATGGACTTCTGCTGCAACTGAGCTTTCTTCTAGCATCCATGCTGCTGGGTTGTAGTTATCTTTTATTTTATGGACGCCAGGAATTGCCTGCAAGAAACGCCGTGTTTTGAGTCTATCAATCCATGCCAATGACCCTTTAGAAACGGAACGAAGTTCAACAGCCGAGTTCATGAACCCAGATGGTATAATTAGTTGTAAAACATGCAAATCCATGAAAAGGAAATTGATGAGCTAGCATTGAACGAAATTAAAACTAAATGCGTACCTCAAAGTATTCAATGACCTTTTGGGAGTTCTTTTCCAACGGTCCATTGTATATAGCTCGCCCTCCCCTTTTCAAAAGCAGCAACTGCAGAAAGAGAGAAAACATCAAGTTTAAACCTCAATGGATTTTATACTCCAAGACAATTTTAAAATTGATGCATTCATTACGTTTAAAATAGCTTCACAATTTTATAGAAATTACAATAGTTATTGACAATCTTGATAGAAAACAAATTATCGATTTAAATTTACGTTTGGATTGCAAATACTCATACCTCATCAAAAGCTTCAAAGATGTCAATACTAGGTTGATGGATTGTGCAAACAACTGTTATTCCTGTGTCGACCGTGTTCCTAACAGTTCTCATAGCAATGGCAGCAGCGCTGGCATCCATGCCTGATGTAGGTTCATCCATGACGATGATAGATGGATTAGCAACAAGCTCTACGGCTATTGTTAGACGCTTCCTCTGCTCTGTTGATAGTCCAGTAAGGCCAGGAAGTCCTACCAAAGCATCCTTTAGATTATCCAACTCCACCAGTTCCTTCACCTCATCAACAAAAGCCTGAAACAAAATTTAAATTGCATTTACTGTCTGTTAGTGAAGGATCAAAAGTATGTTACGAAAACAAAAACCAAGACACGGGATGGAATCAGCTAGATTCTAGAGTCGCCATTGAACTTGACCTTGTACCATAGCATTTAACTTCAAAAGTGTAAGATCCTTTCAAACAATTCTGAGACCTTTCTCTCCGTCTTCTAAAATATTTGTCCATTCAATTTTGCATACCTTCTCATTCGAGTTTCTTGTGGGTACGTTTGAAATGTCCAACCACCTTAAACACGTCTGTCTCATACCAACTCTTTCTCTAATACCCCCATTGTAGATCAAGCCTTTTCTTGTTGGACCATACATCTAATTGAATATCTATATTTCTCAGCGAACATTATCTCTATGAATATGCCTCTTCGTTTTAACCAAGCTATATTAACTCTATTTGTGACATCTCAATCAAACTTTTAATCTTTTTTAAATATTTATTCTAAGCATTTTAAAATGCATGTATTCAGAATGCAATATTTGTCAATTTTCAATTCACAAACCGTTTCAGTTACGACATTATCGTTGTTCATTAGTAAAGTAACAAAATCCGATGTATGAACTAAATAACAAGTGACAATACTACACTAGAATGATACTGAAACTCATTCTGTTACAGAGACTTCAGAGTTTAGAAGGAAATATACCATTTTTTCAGCGTGGCTGACTTCTGGCGGCAATCGGAGGAAGGCGGAATAGATCAAGGACTCCCTTACTGTGAGCTGTGGAAGTGAATGTCTGTTTGCTCACAATAGCCTGAAATTCTATCAAACGTGTCTTGAACTTTGGTGTATCCAGAGATCCTTATGTCTCCTTCTATGTATACTCCAGTTTTTCTTCCAGCAAGAACGTCCATCAGTGTCGTCTTCCCTGCCCCACTGACTCCCATCAATGCAGTGAGGATTCCAGGCCTGAAAGCTCCAGTTACTCCCCTCAACGATAGCAGTTTGTCTTCTGTTGCACCTTGATCCTTCATTTCCTGCAAGAAAATCAAATCCCCATATTGGTACGATCATCACCTCTCTCTCTCATGGTTGTAGATTATTGGCGACCAACCGGAGGCATGTCAACATAGCAGTTGACGTTGTAAAAGGGCATGGCCAGAAAGGGAGAACCATTCCTCGCTTTTGAGCAACAGCTGTTACTGCTTCTACAACAGTCTGCATTTCTATACAGAACGTTGCTTGCACTTCTCATGCGCTTCAATGCCATCTCCCCTGAGATTCAAATTCTTATATTAAAACCATAATGAAGAGCCACGCTTACCAGGGTTTGTTCAACCGGAAAAGAGAGGAATATGACTGTGATCATATACTACAACAGGTAAACGAATGAACGAAAAAAATGAAAGGAAGGCACCAACATGGGACTGGAAACATGATTTGATCAGCAGTTCGTCCTTCGGGTCAGAGATTTTATGGTTCTCATATCACCAAAGGGACGATGGTTGAAAACTAACGCTTTGTTGGTTTAAGTGGTTCGGCACTTGCTCCCCTTGAGCAAAAGGTTTCCAGTTCAAACATTGTGAACAGAGAAAGATAATGCTAGGAGAGTTTTACCCAAATAGTGATCTGACCCGGTGGGGTATGCTGAACACTATAACAAAGCATAGATTTTGTGACGGTCATGGCCCGTGAAGGGAAAGATTGGAAACAAGGTTGGTGCAAAAAGGTTGTCCTTATTGTTGCTGTTTTAGTGAAGTTCATGGATGGCATTCACCGACAAGAGTCTCTCTTGCCGTCCTTAGTACACATACGAACGAATACAAGAGTATACATGGTGACTTATGGTCACACAAGGAAAGAAGGTTATTGGAAAAGAATTGGGAGTAGCTCTAATAAAGGATAGAATGAGGTAAAATCATTTAAGATGACTTGGACAAAGAAAGATACCAAAGTATGTTCTCATAAAAATATAAAAAATTAGATTGTGAAAATGTTAAAAGAGAAAGAAGAAGACCACAAAAGTGTTGGAAATAAACTATAAAAAATGATCTAATTTATAGTGAGTTTGTGTGAAAACAAAGAATCCATATAGACGACTATGGGAAAAAGCTTAGTTGTTGTTGCGACACATCAAATAAATATCAGTTCTTAGCCTATGTTTTTGTTGGGTGCTAATAGTTCGGTTTTAACATTGATGATAGTTTTGAATTTTGAATAAATTGCAAATCAATGCATGGAGGCAGATGCTTGACTTGTATCACATAAAGAAGATTCAAATGCTTACTGCTGTTAATTCCATCGTGCTTGGAGTACAAGTTAAGCGTTAGGGAGTTGTTTTTAGTTCTTCGTTCTTGATAGTTACCTTCTCTATCAGCAACTGCATCTTCAGAAATCACAGCTTGGGGCTTCCCAAGTGCTGTTGAAGGGCAGCTCCAGTTAACAAATAGAAGGAGTTGATCCCATGAGATAACCAACATCATATAAATGTGTGCTTGAGTATGAGGGAGAGAGAGAATACGGTTCAGGTACATGAGAGCAAGAGTGAAGAGGACGTTAAAGAGAACCGCAAAGCAAGTAATGCTGCGACTCCAATCCAGTACCAATATTCCACTGTAAACACATCAGTGAAGTTAAGGACCGCGATCCCCAGACTCCTTATGCCATCTGTCGCCCGCATGATTTGGTTAACTTGAGGATCCACAGAAATGAAGCGTACAATTAACTCTCTCACTCAATACACGCGCGCACACACACGGACCCATGCAACATGCGCAAGGAAACATGCATACTTTCTTGTCCATCCATCTGGGAGCAAAGAGTTCATTGACAGCCACGGAGTTAACTGTGTAAGTAAGGTGAGGACCAGTATCCCCAGATCCACCACTTTGGAACGTCTCCTGCATTTCCAACCAGAATCTTAGCATCTTGTGAAGATTGATTAAACTATCTTTGAAATCTCAAATGTCCTCCCCGGGTACCTCCCTTTTGTGTTAGTGGGGTGGTTCTACCTGGGCTACCACCCCGTGGGATAAAGAAAGCTACCATCTTGCAAGTTCAGTAGCGAGATCAATTGGATTCACCTAACTCATAAACTTCGTTGAAGAGCATGGTTATGCACCACCTTCATATAAGGCTCTCATTATATGTGTGTGTTGAGAGAGAGAGAGAGATGCAAACCTGTAGGAACAATAAAACCACTAAGCAAGAAGATCACAAGGAATACAAGAGACCCTCCTGTGTAAGCAACACTCATGGTTCTGCATATCCCTGCTATGAAGCGAAATATTGATGAAGCCATCTGCTGCACCAAGAATATGACCAGGAATTTCTTGAAAAAACTGCATCAAGTGAAATAGAGAATGTTTCAACCACCTCTTTCTCTGTCTCTCTCTATATATGTTTCCCAAGTTCTCGAAATCTTACCTGCTTGCGTCTGGTGCAAAACCAATAGTGTAGTAAGTCATGATCATCCAAATGGTAACTGAGATCGGAAGTTTTAGCAGCTTGTTGGGGATAGTGAATACCCATGCAAGGTGAAAGAGGAGGTCCCTCTGTTTGAAGAAGACTGGAAGCCTTATGATGGTCATGGATAGTTCAGAGAGCCCATTGAACATGTTCATGACCACGCAAAAGGCCAAGGCCCCAAAATAGAGGCGACCATCATCCTGTCATAACGTGCATCTTGGTCTTCAAAAACACAGTTGATACGATTGTTGCGATTATGATGCTCTGTTATTTAGAGTAAACAGTTAGTATGGGTCATCAAGCAATTTCCTATGTGTTTAGCCAAATGGTAGCAGGCACATATGTTCAAAGAACCAATCAAAGAGATTGAACTAAACCTATCCAAACCAGTAACTTAATTATATTGCAATCTTGATGGCAGCCTACTTGTCAATTCTATGGCGGAACTTGGTGAGGAAGCGCTCGTTGTCCTCTTCTGCTACTATGAGCAGCCTGTCTATGAACTCCAGCCTCTCGGCGACCCCAAGCTTCCTCACGTCCACCTCCTTGTGAATCACCGCCGGCTTCCCTCCTCCGTGGCCTCCCTGGCCTTCCACAAACGACTTGATGATGCTCGTCGGCAGCTTCTCGATCGCCGACCACCTCAGAGCCTCCTCATCGTCGTCGACAATCCGGCTACGCCGGTTGTACCGGCTCGACCACATGAACAAGTCCTCGAGGGTCCGTTTCCTCCGCTGGCTCCCCCTCATACTCAGGCCACTCCTGCTGCTACCCGTCCACCCCATGCTCTCTCTCTCTCTCTCTCTCTCTCTCTCTCTCTCTCTCTCTCTCTCTCTCTCTCTCTCTCTCTCTCTCTCTCTCTCTCTCTCTCGCTCTCTCTCTCTCTCTCAATCTCTCTCTCTCTCTCTAATTTCTCATGGTTGCTCTATCTTAGTAGATAAAGAAGTGATGGTAAGACCTTCGTGAACTCCGTGAGATGAAGGAACTCTTCTGGTTCATGAGTAGATGTAGATGGCGAATGGAAGGGGACCGCTCGCTACTACCATTCGCTTTTCAAGCGGAATGTGGGGCACATCCCCATGTTGATCAAGGATAATGGGGAGGAGTGCAGGGGCACGGCAGCGATCTTCAAGGTGGGGGAAGTCTTTTTTCGAGAAGCTGTTCACTAAGGAGGTAACCAACTACCTTTCTGGTAGTCAACGACAGGCGGGTGACGAGAGAAAAGAACATTATTCTGGTGGCGCCAGTGAGAAGACGGGCTCGTGAGAAGAGAGTCAACGATACTCCCGTCGCTTGGTGACGTATATAGGGGCGTTCTCTCTTAGTCACTCCCTCAAAGAGAACGGGTGAGTCGAAGTGAGAGGATGCTGAGCAAGTGAGGCTCAGGGACACTTCAGCCCCATGTCAAGAGGATTTATTCCATGCGTGCCCCACTCACATAAGTTGTATGAGGCCGATGGGGGCATGCATGGCTTGGGCCCACGTCACAAAAGTCAATTTGTCACGATTAATTTTTAATCAAGGAAATATATAGCTTGAAGTTAGTAAAAAACAACACATATAGGACTATATATATATATATATATATATATATAGAGAGAGAGAGAGAGAGAGAGACGAATGATAGGATCCCACCGTAAGTTGTCTTTGATAGACAAACGGCTAAGGTATAAAAGTGAAGTCATCAGTTCAATACCCGGGGCACGCATCTCATGAGGGCTCCCCGTTGCACTAAATGAAATAGATGTCAAATTCTCGACTAAAGCTACGAGGTTCTTGGCAAAGGTGCTCACTCCAAAGAACCTTCAAGACAAAGGTCATAAGTTCAATCCCTGCTTGCCTTAGAAAAACAAGCTGGTAGGGATCCGTTTAACCCCATATTCCTTTTAAGAACGATCCCATAATCCAAGCTTACGGGGCATTAGAATTTTTTTTTGTTGAACGGGAGCCGAAGCCTTACACAACATGCACGGCCGGGAATTGAACTCACCACCTGAGTCATGGGAGTCGCGGGTTCCTGCCAGTTGAGCTAATGCTCTGCCTGCATTTTGATCCGCTTCTACCAAACGAGAGTTTTCCTGATTTATGGACTATTGGATCAGGAATTGAATTGGAAAATGATTTCTTCCAACTTACCAACTCTCCCCAATCATTGTGAGAAATTTGGATCTAAAATCGTTTTTTGACCAATAAAAAAGAACTTTGTTCAACGAGTATCCTTTTAGTTAATTGTGAGAAAAGCTCACAAAATAAACGAGCATCTTCTAATTTTCATAGTGCCTTTTTCATATTTGCTATTTCTTTTTTCTTATAAATATGGGTTTAGCGGATCTATGTCACAAAAAAAATGAATGAGCATAAGTGAATAGGATATTGTTTATATGTATATGTTATCATTCTTTGACGGTAACATTGTGTTGTTACTTGTTTTTGGAGAAAAGAGAACCTGAACCTGTACCTATTTCATCGAGGTTTGGATGGAAAACGGGTATAGACCTGCCCTGTTGCCATCCCTAGTTTTTATAGCTAGCTAACAAGTCAATACGGTACAAGAGCACATCAAGGGTCAAGTTCTCACTCTGCATTGCCGCCGATTGTACAAATTGTGCTCCGCAAGACGGAACAACAGGACACATTTGCTTGATAACTTGGCTTATTTTTCAATTTGTCAGCAATGTTAGGAGAGAAACTCTGCCCAAATTGTTTGAATTTTCATGTGACAATATACAACTAATAGCTCTTACACCAATCTTTCACCTTAACAATCTCAAAGTTAGACACAAATAAGAGAGTCGGGTTGATCCGATTGAGCTTATTTGGCCACTTTAGCTCTTATACGGATAGTTGAAATTGGTTTAGACAAAGTTTGCGTGAGTGGTTTCTCTCTCTCTCTCTCTCTCTCTCTCTCTCTCTCTCTCTCTCTCTCTCTCTCTCTCTATATATATATATATATATATATATATATATATATATATATATGTGTGTGTGTGTGTGTGTGTGTGTGTATGTGCATGTGTGCACATGTACATGGAGGCACGTGTATGTGTGTATATAATCAAATCATTTGCTCCCACACTTGCCTCCAACCTTGATGTGTAAATCTTTGAGGCAAGTATGGTTTTCCCATGAAAGGAATTCAACTGAGAGAAACATTCGTTTCTCTTGCGATAGAGGTAGGGCTTATGAACTGACCTGACAGAGTTGCGTTTGTTTCTCACGTTTCCTTCAAACTGCCCATCTTTTAGAATTTGATTCAGTTTTCTCAAAATGTCAAGCCAAATCACAGCCCGCGAAAAGTGTGTGATGGACTACACACCAGTATCGAACTCATGACCTTTAATTTGGGAGTTGACTCTAGACAGGTAAGCTATTTCTCTTAAACCTTTCTGGAATGATGGATTCGAGAGCTTTTTTCTAGGATTGACTGACCGGAGTGGTGGATTTGAGAGCTTTTTTTTTTAGGATGGAGTGCACTTGTATTTTGGGTGAGACGCATGCATTTATCTTTCATGTATACAAAGTACTTATGATGATTCCGGAAATTTCAGATTTTGACATCAGAAAAAGAGTTTGCTTAGTTACCTATGTGAAAATTCGGTTTGACATCCAAATCAAATTCTCAGGAGTTCCACATGCATTTGTATCTTATTAATCAGAAAGAAGTACCACCCACATATTCTCTTGCTTTCCTCAGCAAATTATTGCAGGCCTTAAGGGTGTGAGCCCGTTGCAGGGACGGCTGCTTGTGAGGGTTCAGCAGGAGAAGTTCGGCATTGAGCTGCGCAGTAAGATATGTTTATGTAGCATTTTCCGGTCCTTCTGCAGCAAATGCACCTGCGGCACATGATAATCTTGCAGCATAATGAACTGTAGCAGTCGGTCCCCATCAGATTCCGGCCAAGCTTCGTTGCTCCGTTCGGCGCCAACCGAGCATCGAGGACTTCACCGGAACTAGCAGAAGTCAGTGTTGCTGCTTCCCCTTTTCCTGATACATCTGCACAAACACAAGCAAAACAGAATTACTTCTTCTTTCGTGCGTGCCCGTGGCCATGGCCGCCATACAGGTCTTGAGAACAAAGAATAAGAAAGAAAAAAACAATTGATACAGAAACAGTTACACGAGTCATAAGACAAGATTTACGTGGTTGGAAGAAAGGGATTCTGTGTTCTCCTACATCCAAGGCCGCAGCAACGAAAATATTCCACTATTGATGATCAATGTACAATAACAGTCCAATACCAAATCATATATATATATATGGTATTTCTCTAAAACAATTAGAATAATACCCTATAGTTCCTGTTGGGCAAACTCAACTTTAGTTATTGAAAGCGTGAATGGAGCTCCAGATCAAACTTCGACAACAAGCAGGGTTTGGACTCCTATGTGCATAAACTCCAGTCACAAGTTGAAGCGTAGCATGAGCTCCGGGAACAAGAGCCTTAGCCTCAAAGTTTTACTTGTTATCAGAGGAAATTCACTCTTGCCACCCTGAAAACATCTTTAGATCCGACTTTCAAGATCGAGAGCATGCATGTCTAATAATAACAGGACATAAACTAAGAGAAAATAGCAGAACGAGCACGGGTAGAAACATTTACATGCATGGCTTGCTATTTTAAGATACTTCGAAAGCATTCATCCACTGTTCATAATTACAAAACATTGGACCTGAGGTGATATATTGGAGACAACCCCTAGCTGATTTCACTCTTGTTGGTACTAGGCGTAGGTTTCCTACGCACAGTGTGTGTGTGTGTGGAACATTGAGAAATTGTCCACAAGGGGTCTAAACCTTAAACAGAAGACCGACCACATCCAAACAAGGTCCAAAATATAATTCTGATCTGAATAATGTTTATTCAGCCTTTGCACCTTCACTTCAATCTATTTCGCAACCGTACGTGCATCATGCATGCACTATGATAACCAGTGGCCAATCTGCCCACCACTACACACACACACACACACACACACAGAGAGAGAGAGAGAAGAATTGTACCATGAACCATGACAGTGAAAAGCAAGAGACCAAAGACGGCAAGCCTCAGCAAGGCAGTCATGAGCGAATCTGCTATCATGCAAAATTAAGAGAAGAGTGTGGCTTGTGAAGAGACAATGGCACTTTATAGTAGTGTGGATGAATGGGCTTTCATATATTGTTTACCTTCAATCTTGACGTATATGCAGAGTTGGCAAGTTTAAACCAACAATTGTGAGAAACAGAGGGAATGAGGGAATCCCATTGGAATATTCGCCTTATTATTTGACACCTAGCCCTACTTTAGCCCCAAAATAGTCAGTTTCTGGCTTCATGCTCAATCCACCGGCTAAGCGGAGCTCGCCTTGCCAACCATACAATCATGTGTGTGTGTACGAGAGTAAGACACACACACACACACACACACAGAGAGAGAGAGAGCTTCGTTTAGTTGTGACATGATCTGCCCTCTGAATGATAATAAAAGCCAGATATGTTTGCAATGCACAACACAGTTATGTGAGTCAAATACATGTAATTAAACAGATCTTGGTCTGGTGAACAACTCGATCTGCACACAGTTTGGTTCATGGTCAGCTCACTGGTGGGTGGACAATAATCTACATGCTCCGACTCAATGAATATACGAGACAAACACGAACTCTGCAATTTTATGTGGGCTTGGTTCATTAAGCCCGTTTCATTTAGATGTATATCATATTTATGGTGCACTCAGAAAATCATGTTAACCGAACTAATTGGGAGGCTATAAGGTTCAAGTTTTATGACAAACCTCTACGAAAACAATAAAATTTTTCACTGAAACCGGAAGTAATTAAATTTTATTAAATTTTATTTGTTAAATGATTTACTTCGGCTTATATTCGGCTCATGTGCAGTTCATGCTCAGCTAGGCTTAAACAAGCTAGCAAGCAGGACAGAAACAGGATTTTGAGCTGGATAAGAAGGCATGAGCAGGACTAGACATTCAATTGATTCAGTTCATTTGGCAGCTCTAGCCAGATTCAGTATTTGTCGAATCTAAATCTGAATCCAATTGGATAACATCAACCTAAACTCATCGAAGAGATTTTTAACTCAGTTGTTAGCAGTAGCCTGCCATGGAACTACAGTTCAGATTCAACTCGAATTCAAGTCTACCGAAGGACATCCCTGGCAATATTCTCGCACCTCTTTGCTTCTCCAATGGTGACCACGACTAAGCTTATCACTTTCTAAAGTCCTCTGTAATGTAATGGTCTTTGGTGCTCCAAAAGCAACTTCGTCAGAGGCTGCAGAGAAGACCGAGGGAGATACAGAAACTCTCAGCTCGCTCTTTTGGTTTCACAAATTTGTAATAGCAGGGGCAGAGACGGATTTCTTCGCCCCCGGAAAGAGAGATATCGAGATGTCTTCTATACTCTGCTAATTCTGGCCCCTGATCCAGGCATGGGCAAGGATAACAATGCTATCATTTTTCCTTCTTTGCCATGATTGCACCAGAAAGCCCTACACAAGGAAAGCCCTACACAAGCTTGACCTTCATTTCTTCCTCAACCATTGAAATGATCTCATTTATCCTGAAAATATAAGTAAATGACCTCATATATCATGAAAAAATAAACAAACGATCTCATGAAAATATCCACCCGTGAGAAGAGAATGGACTAATGCAGTTGTAAATTTTAAAGCCATATAGATTGTTTCAAATAGCGGTGCAAAACATATATCCTACCATAATGTGCACAAGCGGGCACACACACACCCATGAAGGGAATAGATTAGTCAACTTGTAGCTTTTAACACCAAATACATTGTCACAAAGATAACAGGTGCCAAAACATATATCCTACCAAAGAGAGCATGCAAACAAGCGTGCAGCCACACGCACATTGTTGAATTTGTTACCCAGAGTAACAGCCCTCAGGAGGTTTCTACGTACTTAAACCACCCAGCATAAAACTCAAAGGCTAGGGCCCTAATCCCCAAGGCCATGCTAGATTAAGACTTACGCAAGGAGAAGACAGACAAGAATCGAAATCAAATCTCCCATATGGTGGAGCTGAGAACCAGAGACCCCCTCCCAATACAACTCCTAAAGGACATATGCTTCCTTATAGAGCATATGCTAATTTAAGGAAAAACCTTAATTATTCAATGTCGACTTTTAATAATGGATTTGTAGGTAAAAAGGTGGAGAAAGAACAATAGAGTGCATAGAGCTATTCAGACTAGATAGTGGAAGATTAAATGTGAGAAAAAAGATATACAACAACAACTAAGCCTTTTCCCATACTAGACAGGGTCGGCTACATGGATTCTTTGTTTCCACAGAGCCCTATCGTGTGCCATGTTAGCAGTTAACTCACAATAAGCTAGATCATTCTTTATTGTTTCTTTCCAACACTTTTGTGGTCGTCCTCTACCTCTTTTAATACTTTCCAAATTTAGCTTTTCATACCTTCTTAGAGGTTCTTCTTTTGATCTTCTTTCTATATGTTCAAACCAGCTTAAACGATATTCTCTCATTTTATCCTCTATTGGTGCCACTCCTAATTTGTTTCTAATAACCTCATTATGTATACGGTCTTTTCTTGTATAACCACTCATCCATCTTAACATCTTCATTTCTGTCACAGACATCTTTTGTACATGTTAATCATTAACTGCCCAATACTGAGAACCATAAAACATGGCAGGTCTAATTGATGATCTATAATATTTACCTTTTAACTTTAATGGTATCTTCTTATCACATTTTTAGGATGGATAAAGCTAGAAATAAGAAAACTAAAGATCTAACTTTTGTTAGATGCATCAAAGATGAGGATGAGAAGATTCTAGTGGCGAATAATATATCAAAAATAAAAGGAAATTTTATTTATATAAGTTTTTTAATGAAAATACATATGTTAGTATTAGCTTAAGAAAGTTAGGCAAATTAGAAAATTATATAAATCAATGTTATCTGTATCATCCCATATCGTATGATCCGAGATAATATGTATACCTTAGTGTATTGTAATAGGCTATGTATCGATATGTATAATGTGATCCAGGCCGTATTGCTTGATATACCCTATCTTTATCAAAAGATCTTTCTTTGTTTGAAATGAACATGAATTAAACTAATCCTTTTCTTTTTTTAGAGACATCTACTTTAAAGAGTGACCTCGTAAGAATAACAATAAGAACCATAAAAATAAGCAGTTTTAAAAGTTCTCAAAAATGAAAAAGGTAATTTACTTCAATAACTTACCAATTATGATCCCCTTCAATATTGGTAACTTATCAATTATGACTACATCCAGCATTAGTAGATTGCACAACACAACTATCTTACCTTAAAAGGTGACCTCCTAAGAATAACAATAAGAACCAAAAAAATAGGCAGTTTCTAAAGTTTTCAAGAATGAAACAGGAAATTTCCTTCAATAACTTACCAATTATAATTATATCTAGCATTGGTACCACGAATTGTGAAATTACCCTAACTTAAAATAGCTCTTGATTTTTACTGTTTTTTAATTCTTTTATTTTTAAAATATTTTTACAAAAAATTTCAAAACTGGTTTAGTCTGATCTCGCATGATGAGGGCATAAAATAATCACCCGAAATGCATTGCATGCGACAGTCTCAACATGGAATCCATTTTGTTACCCTTAAACCAATCTGAATTCTCAGACAGTGACCGAGGAATTGATTTGAAACCAAGCATGGAAAGGATTCCATTCCACTGCTAATTTCCCCTCATAAGGGCAACGCAAATGTGTCATGGTAGGCAATGCCACCATTTTGGGTTTTTCTTTTCAGATAGACCAACTCATAGTAGTGAAACATATTTCCAATCCTTATCACAGAACAAAATGATTCACATAATATTAAGCAAAATGAATCAAGTTTGAAGCATACCTATAGGTGTTAACATTGACCTCAGCAAGCCAGGCTGTTAGATACACCTGCATTAACCATGCAAACATTCAGTAAATACCTTTGTCATAATTATATGACCTGAAAACTAGAAATTGAAGTTGCAAATTTACTTACACAAGCTGGCGCTAATTGGCTAGAAAGTATTGGCATAAGATTCTTAGAGAACCTAAGCAACATGCTTCTACATAGATTAAATAAGTACCGCATCAAAGTTCCTAAATGATCACATGATCCTTGAAAGAACAGAAAAAGACAACTGCGTTATGAAGATAAAAGGAGTACCTGAAGAGCTTCCCTTTTTGGATGGCAATCATATCTTCCAATCATAGAGTTAGCAAACTCCCAGTTGTCTGAACTGGGTGGTGCTGGAATGCGATTTTCACTGGAAAAGAGTCTAGCTCTAGTCAATTCTTTAAACTCCCCTTCATAAATTTCTTTAGACCACTCAACGTCATCAGTTTTCACATTGGCAGTCTTTTGAAATGATAACGAATGTAATTCAACCAAAAGCAACCGCTGTGCATTTTACATATGACATGAAGCTATTAGTTGGCTGAATTTGTTGCATCTTGGAAGAGCCAAGTAAATGACATGGCCAAGTAACCATTTAATCAGAGCAGTCAAGAGAGAATAGCAAGAAAAGGTTTTTAGGAATTAACTGAATAAAGAGTTTGCTTTTTCTCGAGTGTAAAGCCTTATAACACATCAAAGAAAACTAGAGCAAATGTCCATCTCAATGTTGGTACAGACAGGAGATGATGTCTGATTGTGTTAAGCCCCACAACCTTCAATCTTGGCGAGTGCAAGCAACTTACTGAAGCAGCTTCTCCTACTAGTTGTTGCCTTATCCATTGTAGCACCATCTTCTCAACTCCACTAGGAGCCAAAATTACTACACTGCAAAATGATGTTTGATTAACTAGGGGAGTCCATCACCTTTTCCCCAACACTTCTCTTAAATATGATATGATACATTATATATTTTACTGGAAAATATAAAAACCTCAGTCATTGAAATGCAAGACCTACTGTTGACATAATTTAAACAACACTCTACAAGAAATTTGACTCGATCCACAGAATCGAAGAAAGCATCTAGGACAAAGTTGGCAGTCATTAGAAAGCACTCACGGTCTGCAGGCGCCTCCTGCTAACAGATTTCATGTGAAAATTGATCCATACACAATGCAAAGATGGATTTATATCATATACAGAGACAAAAAAAAGTATTCCAGGGCATAGAATGCTCATAAGCTTAATTAGTACCTTAAGAAACAGCTCCAACATGAACATTTGAACAACCTCTTCTGCCAAACTTTCTAGAACAATACGCAAACAAGAAAACATAGAACACTTAGGAAACTGATAAAAGATAACCCAAGAAAAACATGTTATTTTGCATCAAATGGCATATTATCCTAATTAAATTAGTATTTTTTTCTCATCGAACATGGGGAAACTTTAATTGAACACAATGCTTTAACTTTCATTCACGGCCATGAACTGCAGATCTGTTTGGTTCAATTTGAATGTTTCCTTAAAATAAAGGAGAAGAACGAGAAGTATCACTCTCCAGTCCAAACCGTCTCCAATAAAACCAAGAAAAATTGAGCAGCACCGGTGATGAAAGTTGCCCTGCAAGAGACAATTATCATACTGGTGCTCAAGAAAGCAGATAGCTGTCTGCCTCTTTTGGGCAGGCAAGCTGGTGGTTTATATACTCTCCAATGAACAGGTACAAAAGTCAGGAACTTTGAGCATATCTCCTCGGAATTTTTACTACTAAGACTCTCAGAACAAAGGTTAAGCATGATCGAGCTTGCAGTGAGTCTCATTTGAATAGTCAAACAAGATTCACCAAAGCACATGCAGCTGGACTAATCATTTCAAATGAAAATTTTCCATGGCAAAACAAGATAAGAATTAGTCATCATTGATGGCAATTGTACCTTCAAATCAAAGTACATTTAAGAATTGCAATGTTGGTCTTGGAAGGAAACAATTAAATATAATGTCTTTTTAGAGTTGACTGCTAGTGGGCACAAAATGGAGCTCCATCGTGTCAAAGAACTTGAAGAAAACTTAATACTTCACTTGAAAACAAAATTCTTCAAATTAGTTTTAAGTAGGACTAATTTGTTGATAGGGCTCTGTGGAAACAAAGAATCTATGTAGCCGACCCCATCTAGTGTGGGAAAAGGCTTAGTTGTTGTTGTTGTAGCACTAATAAACTCCAAAGTTTAGGGTACAGAGATCAGAAAAATCTTCTACCATAAAGATTAACGAGAACTGCACGCACCAGATCCTTATAAGATGCTGAAAGTTTTGCCCAACTCTGATCCTGCAAGGAAGTAAGAATTTGCAAGCTTGTTAAAGGTGGGGGCATCGAAAAGGGAAATACATAAGACTATTGTCAAGGAAGAAACAATTAAGACAAATATTGCTGTTCATAGACAAATGATAAAGGCCTCAAGAACTCGAACACATGCATTTTGTTATGACCAAGACAAAATTATGAGTGTAACCAAGGCAAGCATAAAAGTGTTGCACTTGGGTGTTCATTGTTTTCACCCATTTGACATGTTCACCATGATGCTATACTACCACTACTACAACTAAGCCTTTTCCCATACTAGATGGGGTCGGCTAGATGGATTCTTTGTTTTTTGTAGAATCCATGGTAAGTCTGACAAAGTTTTATGCGCTGACTGCCTAATGCAACCCTCCTCCTTTATTCGGGCTTGGGACTGGTCATGCAAGGGTGATACCATGATGCTATAACAACCTAAAATTTGGTGAACAAGATTTTAGTTGATGATGCAAGAACCATCAGAGTAACCAAATTTGCTCGTATAACATGAAGTGAGATGAATTCTAGAGATGCCACCCACGTACCTGTCTTCTAGCTAGCTTTGTGCATGCTTTATCCCTGATCTTATCCATTTCCCCTAAAACACCGAGGTCCGATGCAGGCATATATCTGAATGCCAAAAAAAACGTGGTTGATTGACCCTTTAACTACAACCATATTGAGGAAACACCTATTTAAAACAACCAAATCTGCTTGAAATACCTCCAGTAAGCTTAAAAGGATTCCCATATATCAAAAACCTAAAGATTCAGAATTTCATAGGACAGAAGAAATGCCTTTCTTCACAAAAAGATATTTAAGCAAGAGAACTCAAGTCTAAGCTCTAAAAATCGACAGCTTACAGTATTGGCCACAACATTGTGACCAATTGCCTAGATTACCCTTTTTTATATAAAACAAAAAAGAATGAAGATCAACAATCTTAGCAGAAAGTGTACATTGCAACATATCTGAAACCACTCAATACTTGCCATATCAACTGGATGCTGATTTAACCCTGATAAAGTTGTACAAGAGTGGCTAGCCCAATACCAGCTTGACTGTGGGTCAGTAAGACCAAAGACAAAGTATCCAAGGAAGCCCAAGGGAAAACCAGCAAAAGCCTTAGGTTCAGTGGACTACACGATTTGGGCCCTTCAGAATTGAGAATGACCCCCTAGGCCCATGAACCAACTTGTGGATCTTTGGTCCCACAAGGCCTCCTCAACCAGACCTGGACCTCAGATAAAAACATTTAGGTTGGATTCTGAGCTTAAGATGACGAAAAATATTTTTTTATTGACTTGAAGCAGCGTTGTTCGATGCGTATCGTATCGTGTATCGTTTTGGTCCACGATATGATACGTCCGTATCATTTTTAATACTAAAAATTGAAAAAAATCACAAAAATTCAGGAAAAATCACGATAATTGAAAACAATTCATATGATGTATAAGTTGAGTAAATATTCATCAATCACCATTCAATTTTCAATGTATAAAGTATTTAAGCAGTACATCCTTAGCAAAATTATAACTTTCATAACTAAAAAAAGAATTACATATTATAATTAGGATCAACTAAATAATCTTCATCTTCTTCTCCTTGTTTAAGATATCACCACCTTTAGCTTCAAAATCAAAATCATCATCCCTTGGTGTTGAGCTCCTTCCAAATTAATCCATTGAATGTCTTCTTCAGTTAGGGATGTATTTGCTTCACTATCTTTCATAATTCACTCATCTACGATATCAAAATTATCCAAACTTATTCGTTTAAATTGGTTCTCCTCCCCATTTAACTTTTTAATTACCTACAAGAAAGATAAATAAATAATATTAACAATTAAATAAAATAAAACATTGAAGCCGCATGTTACAGCGGATGAAAACTAAGTCATTGAGCCGCTTATGTAACCTGTTGCACTTTTTGTATGGATATGTTGAAAGACACTCCAATTCCTTTCACAACTAGTTGCTCTAGAGGTTTGACTCTGAACTCTTATTGCAAAATCTCTTAGGTTTGGGCAATCACTTCCAAACCTATTCCACCGAACATCTAATAGAAAAAGATAAACATAAAGATTTATAACATAATAATATAATATTTAAGAATTTTAAATATTAAGATAAATAGTTTATTTCATTGGTATGGACTTATCTCGATGTAAAGAATTTGCTCAATATATAGCATTAAGTGAAGAGCATTATCTCTTGATGTATAGTATTTGCTCTACTCTCATCTGGGATCAATCTGTTTATACAATCAATGATAATTCGATTAACCTCATCGTCCCTTTTAAAGCTTGCAAAATACCTAAATGATGGATTTAGGTAGTAAAATGTTGCATGAATTGGCTTGTGCAAATGTTTATTTCATCTATTATCGATAATATTCCACACTAACACATAATCTCTCTTTTTTTCATTAAAATTGCTTCTAATAGCTTCTTTAACTCTATGAATGGCTTCATAAAGATAGCCTATAGATGGCTTCTCCTCACTGTCAGCCAATCTCAAAATTTTAACTAAAAGACATGTAATCCTTAATAGTCCAATACAGGAGTTCTAAAATGTACTCCTAAAATCGTCTCTGAAATCTCATTAAGTTTTATGTTTCTCTTATTTTGAGGCAACTCTTTAAACCGCTTCACTCATCTGAGTAAAACATTCTCTTCAAGGCTTGCTTTTTTTTAACAATACTCTATACTGATAAGAAATTAATTATAAACCAAGTAGTAGTTATACGAAGGAGCATCTTGACAACACTGAGTTGTTGTCTTTACCTCATCCATCTCTCTAATATCCTCCAGGACGAGATCTAGGTCGTGGGTTGTACAAGGTGTCGTCATTTCCAGTTGCTTTATAGTTAATTGCATTATCTGTAATTAATTGGACTATATTCCCAAACCCAACCTCACCTTATCAAATTATTGCCTTACAACCTCTCAAGTATGTCGCTTCTCTGGCATGTCTAGGGATCTCAAAAATCGTAAGTCCTTTAAGACAATAGATAAGGAAGTTTAACAGTACTTCCTCGCCTATTTGTCCATCTTATGTCAAGATAGTGCATCATATCTCCTTTCATGACTCTCTCAAAATCGAACAATACTCTTAACTTCAAGGACAGTCTTATCTAATAGTTTTCGTCTCAATTTTTTATAAGATATCATCTTACACCCTGAACCAATGTTAGCAATAACATTTGTAATTGCTTTAAAATGAAAAGAGTTTGTTGAAAATGAAAAGAATTTATTGCATTAAATGAAATGCATACATTATAAAACTATCTCCCTACTACAAGGTCTATTTGCTCATGTAATTGCTTTGAAACCATAGCAGCATGAATTTCAGGTGTAGCACTAGGAGAAAAAAATGATTATATGTGAGAATAAGATCATCCTCTAGCCCTTCCACTTCTAACCTTTTCAACAACCCTCTTTCTTCTAGCTATAGGTCAATAACTAATGGCAATCTCTATCCTACCATTAGAAGGGATGCTATCACCAAGTTCAACAGTATCATCCTCTTCCTCAAACGTCTTTATATCATCCTTTTGTTGTCTCTTCTCAATTATACTCTCAATCATCTGTAAACATTATTATTTAATGGCTTCGGACAATTTCTTAACTTTACCTGTATAAGAAGCAACCTCTTTCCTAGTCTATGCTACGTGATGTTTCAAACGATAATCTTCTCATAAAAAAATACATCTGATTTTTAATTTATTTTCCTTAATTGTTGTACTCAACTACCATGGCTGATCATCGAACCGATATTTGGAGTCCCTAACACCCTTTCCTGTCATCTCAATTTAACACTTTAATCTTAATAAACCTGAAAATAAAGCATTTCATAAATCCCCATTTTCACTTTATAAACCACCAAAACACTCTAATAGAATGTCTCCCACTTCACAAATACAACAACAACTAAGCCTTTTCTCATACTAGACGGGGTATGCTACATGATATAAAAATCCGACAAAGTTTTACGCTGAATGTCGGAAGCCTCATGCAACCCTCCTCCTTTATCCGGGCTTGGGACCGACCGTGCAAGGGTGATCCTTTACGTGGGCAGAGTTCTCCCACTTCACAAATACAACGCAAAGATATTCTCACGCACTTCATAAGTTCATATATTGTCATTCAAAAAATAATAATAAACAACACAAGAAAGCACCAAATACAAAAAGAAAAAATTAAAAGCAACTATACCACAACCATCAGAATATTGGTGTTATTGCTGACGGAGTGATGGTGGCATTGGAGACCCTTTAAAACTGTTGGAGATGCCTCACCCTAGCTTAAAGTTACTTTGAAGGAGCTTAAAGACTCAAACCGGAAGCAAGAAATCCCACAAAAAATGTGGGTTTTTGTTCAGTCAGTGACCCTTGGGTGTATCGCACAATATTGTATCTTCTACGATACAATACTGTGTATTAAATCATAGAGTCTCATGATACAATATGTATCACACCGTATCGTTGCAATACGGATAACAGTGACTTGAAGGTCAGCCATAGACTATACAGCCTAGCTCGAGCCTAGTACCTATACACATGGTACATTTCAAGAACAAAGAAGACAACAAAGTGCATAAATAAAGAAACAATGGTCGATCAGATCAAGCTGATAAAAGACAAATAAATGAAACAAGGAAAAGATTTAGAGCTTTTGATTAACCTTCTTGAGATGTACAGATTGATGAGGGAAGATGCATGTGATTGGCCCTCAGTGGCAGCTGAACTCCACTTTTGTCGGTTAGAGACAATAATTGACCATTGGTTCCTCAAATTCCGTTGAGCGGCTGGCCTCCACAGTCGAAGAATGGATGAGTTGTACAAGTTACAGCTTCTTGTTCCTCCTTCCTTTCTTTCTTCGTCAATTGAGATCTCTAGAGTTTGGGACTGCATTTTCTACACTTGTTTTCTCTTGCCAATGAGAGAACAGAAGAAAATTGAAAGAGAGAGAGAGTATACAAATCTTAATCGCCTTCCTGTAATATGTAAAACTGAAATAGTATAGCTAGATCAAATAACCTATAAACAGGCCTAACCTGAAAGTATAAACAACACCTTCCGAAGCATTGAAAAGAATGGCATACTACATTATGTCAGAAGCAGCATAAGTTCTAGACATATGTCAATAGGGGTATGACACAGGCGCATCGGTCTTCAGAAATCTCTATTCATGTAGTTGACTCCATGCTTCTTCCTGTGTTCTCTGTGTAGCAATTGGTGAGTATTTTGAATATCTTCACTGATCCATGGTTCTTATGTAATTACTATTTCTTAGATTGTCAACCTCCCTTATCCTTTTTCTCGTTTCAATCATGCAACTTAGTGTTAAGGTTAAACATGTTAACCACATAGGTTTCTTAGATTGCCAACCTCCCTTATCCTTTTCCCCGGAAGTACCAATAGTATTTTGAAATAAAATCAAATCATTGGTGAATCTGATCCAAATAAATTTTAAAAAATTAAGGTTAAGAGGCTGTTCAACTTCAACGTCATATATTCACATATATGTGTGTGTGCGAATGTGCCTGCATGCATGTGCAAATGCAATGGCAAACCCAAGATTTTTTCTGAGGTGAGGCCCACTTAAATGGGATCCGACAACTTTCTCATTAAACTTTTCTATTTCAAATATTATATTTGAATGAACTTTAATATACTGATTTTACATTGTAATGACATGCATCAATGATATCTTTAAAGTATCCCATTCCCGACAATACAGTCGAGTCAACACTAAAAACTTCAAGGTTGTTGAAAAGATCAAAATATCGTGACATATTTCTAGAATGGAAACGAACATGATAAATTATAAAAACCTAACTTATCAACAGAAAATCAAATGAAATAGCTACACTGCCAACTAATTATAACAAAAGCTATTGTTCGTATCACATCAAAACGTGACAAATAAAATCAGATTTTCATTGCATCGTTCAATCAAAAGTAGGTTTTAGTGAATACACAAAATAAGTTCTGACAACTAGCTATACCAACTAATATCATTACCTTATATGCTAGCAGAAAGGTACCGATCTGCTTCAATTTAAATCATAATCATGTTTTTTGAATTCCAGCAATGACGTTTTGGCATTGACACAGCCTTTTGCACATAAATTAAGAATAATTAGTGAAAGCAAATCACAATGCAACACCTACGTATAAATAAGCATCAAATGAATCAAAAAGCACATCCCAGATATTTGATTGTACAGGCATAAAGTAACATCAAGTAACAAACCTCAATCATCGCCAAACAATTCATACATCATATAGACCAGAAATCCCCCAACTTCCAAAGGTATTCAACAATCCTGATCAAGACATTCATGACAAAACACTGATTTCAACACTACGGAAAAGAAGCCATGCTGATCAATAAACGGGAGCCGAAATTTCTTATGGTTTTGAATCAAACATTCGTCAAAAGGAAACCATGCCTAAATCAAATAGAAACCCTGGTTGTTAAGCATATTCAGCCCTTGATAAAGGTCGATACTACAATACTATTGATTCTGTATATTTTCCACTTAAGAGATTGCCCAGAACTAATAAACATGAATAGAAGACCCATAAATTTGAACTTTGTAAGAATTCATCGAGTTTATCAATGACAGATAGCTCTCTCCCAATTGGTTTGAAACATTTTATTCATGCTTTTCAAAGCACAATCAGTTCACCATGAGGAAAGGGAGTCATTTTCCAGTTGTGCAGATTGCCACTTATAGAAGCAGATTACTCAAGTTGTACTAAATTTTATAGACGTCAAGTTCTGAACTACAATCCCCTCAAGGGATGTAAAGCAGAATCCCCTTCAACTGGTTGGTGGCCTATGATTCTTTACCTTGATTGTCTGTGTGCAAGTGTGTGTGTGTGAGAGAGAGAGAGTCACCTAGACGGCTAGGATGGCCGGCGGGAGGCGAGAAAAAGGAGGTGGCGGCCAGCGGGCGGCGCGGTGGATGGCGGTTCTGAGAAGGGAAGGAAACAAAACAATGATTACTACAAGTTGGAGTTTGGATTGGTTTCACACCGATTCCATATCCAAACTGATAAGTTTTGTTTAAAGTGAATGTGTTTACGTTCAACTTATCGGTTTTACACTCCACATCATTCTCTTTCCCAAGTTTCAGGCAACGGCCGGTAGTCAAAATCGCAATCTTAGATGGCAAATTCATAGGATTTTGGATCTTTAGGATAATGGCAAGTTGGCTCGCGATAAAAATGGTGTTCCTTTAAAAACTCTACCGGTTTTACGATTCGAAGATTTTATTCTTTTTGGTTACAGGTTACAAGAGGAGGCCGAAGCCTGACAGGCACAATCACACATGCACCCACTGAGAGTCAAACTCCCACCAACAACCATGGTATTAGAAGGTCCTGCCGTTGAGCTAACGCTCTCAGTGCTACAATTCTCAGATTTTGTTGAGGTAAGAGTTCAACCTTCCATCGATGTAGGAAACTTGATTCCAATCGGCTCGTGAGGCTGCTGTTTATGTTTTCCAAAAAGTTCATAAGGCCCTAAACATACCGGAACCGGTCGATCTAAATCAATGGTTTCCCGTTTCCTAGAATGAGGAACGAAGTCAGACTGGGACTGGACCAGTTTCAGTTCTAGTTCGAAAGAGTCGATTCTAGTTTCAGTTCTAATTTGAGTCCTATGGAAGGTGGAAGAGGCAGTTCCATATTTTTATATATGGGACTCAAATTAGAACCGGGACATGGTTGTGAAGCATCTGGTTGGGATCTGCCTAACCCCAAATTGCCTATTAAAACAAACAAAAACTAAAACATGACCATGAAAATCAAATATGAACTTAAAGCTAAATAAAAAACATTTTGCTAACTCGATGAACATGGTCCAAATGGGAGATCTTGTCGACTCTGACAATTATAGCAGTTTTTCTTATTCAAGTTGTCATTAGCAGTATAGAGTTTTGTTATGTTTTCCTTTGAACTGTAGAACACGGCTGGAACTGGGCCCGGGTATTGTCTATTGATTTTTAATTTGTAATTTTCTAATTTAAAATGTTATAGATTTGTTTGGTTTTCTGGCTTGTGTTCCATTCTCGACCACAGTCATGAGGTTTGGCTACTGGAGTCAACCGGTTCCGCATGAACTGGTCGAATGGTGTTCAGTTTGACATGCTCAAACAAGTCAATTTGCTAAGCTAAACTTGGCTTTACATCTTTTATAATACTGCTAAGCTTCATTAACTGTAATTGTTGCTAAGTAAAATGTAAGCCCACACAATATGCTAACTAGCACATGAAATTGCTGGTAACTTCACTTCCACATCTGAGTAAACATATGCACAGGACTTCAACGAGTCCCGACTTGCCTGTGTATCGACTGAGGGTTGTGATCCTTGGTAGATGTAACTTCAATGATTCAACTGTTCTTACGTGTCTTGCACAATTGGAAGAGAAGGACAAGTGATGATGCATTTCTATTCATGGAGACATTTTGAATTAGTTTAATGAATTCTTGTGATGTGCCGGGAAAGAAATGGTTCTACTTTATGGAATGGGCTTGTTATTATGTCAACTCCTCAAGCTCTCTCGTTCCGGGCACGTCCGACACCATCGGGCTTGTTTGAGTCAACTTCTTGCACATTCACTTAGTCCAAATAAGAAATCAAAGTGGTTTCCATCCTTTTTTTAACATTAAGTTAGACGGCGATTCACCATTTAGATACTTTGAATAAGCAGTACATATAGGACACGGATGCTAAAACCTTTTCTCGAGAAATCATCGAACCATCAGTGCCTTGCTCAAAATGCATATAAGACTGGCATAACCTCCTTTTGGGCCATACACTGACTGAAGATCATTAGTACTGCCTTTTAGAGTGACTCATATCTCATTCTTGATTGTGGAGCACATATATCACATTCATGTTATTTTGTATATTTTGAGGGGAATAGATTCTCATGTAGTTTACAGTGACGAACTGTAATCATCATCCCATGGGATTAGCTCCATAGCTTCTGATAAAAACACGGTAATGTTGTTTGCAAGTAGGAAGGGGAAGATATGAGGTCGAATCTTTTGCAAATTAAATCATAGAGCTAGCATCTATACGATTAAGTTTAGTCAAAACATGCTTTTAATCATTCAAATTCGAATTTTTTGCATCTCTTGCCTTAAATCACCCAATCTAAAACTAATTTACTAACAAAATTCTTGTTTCACACACAAACAAGAAGATAAAAATCAGGAAAGTAAGATGTCACCAACCCATCACAGACGATAAGTAAAATGGGGATCTGAGACGCTTTATGGCAGTAACATGGATTCTCATTACCAGGAAAGGAGAGCAAACCTCAAAGAATTAGATGAGAAACATGAGAGTATTACAAGAACTTATAATAACTGTATCTGCTAAAAAAGAATACACGGTATACAGAGTACAAGGCTCCAAAATCTGTGGCTTCCGCGTCAAAACAGGGGAATAGAAAGGCTATGAAAGGATGTAGTAATATACCAGTAATTGCAGCATTATCTATCGCATGGCTAAGCTGTATTATTGAGTGCTGTTACAAACAAGATTTATCTCGCTAGGCCACAAACAAAGTACCACCGTCATTGCCATCTTCTAGTGGACTTCATGATAGGTGCTGAAATCTGGTTGGTACTTGATCTTCGCAAACCTGGAAAAAAAGGAACATATCAAAAGAAGAATGACCACAAACAAGTTGCATAAAGTAAATCATCCCGATGCTAAGCTATCCCTTTGTATTTTTATTGAAATATACCAGTTGATGCTCTTAAGGGATCCTTCGCACTTGATAGTGGCCGAGAAGATATCAGGCGCCTTGTTCCTGATAGTGGCTGAGCAGCTACCGATTGCATTGACTTTAGTGGTGGACGAGGAAGGTGGATCGGAAGTGTTGACCTATAGTTATAAAATGGAAAGCTTCAGATTTCAGTATAAAACAACTACCAAAGTTTGCACTCACCAATTAAGCATAGAAATTGTTCGGTGAATCATGTGTAAGTGAGAACCCAAAAGGTCCTATATAGAGATGCATGAAAAATTGTATCACCATCTAGCAGAAGAACCCAAATCTAGCTTATGCTCAAACAAAATACAAAACATCTTCGCTTTTTTTAGGAGATAACCTTGATACGAATTTACTTTCACTTGGTAAGATTTGGATGCCATTTTGTGGAAATTGAGAATTACACTAAGCTTTTATCTCAAACCCAAGGTTACTATATAGTTTTGAAGGTGAGAAAGAACTAAAAGAATGAACATTTAGAAGAAAAAATGAAATGCGAAACCCAAATCAATATAAAATATACCTAGATATATAGCCTCAAAACCATGCATTCTAGCTTTCTTATGAACTTTCATCCATTAAAAGTCTCATCCCATGGCAATTTCATGTCCTGGCTCCTGTTTGTGTTGTTTCATTTCTTGTTCATATTAGGAACAGGTCCACCAAATAACACCCAACCTTTTGTGTTACTTTGAGTGGACAACAAGGCCTTTTGGGCCTTGTCCATGTATGGTTTTTTGTGTAAGATGTTATATTGCCAGAGATTGTGTTTTGGGTAATCTTTTGTGGCATGTGAACGTGTCATGCAGAAAACAGGTAAACCAAAGAAAACCCAATTTTTCTTGTGTTGCACTTGTATAGTTGCATGTTGCTCCTTATAGCCAGGGATGGTCATGGGGTGGGGTGGGGTGGGGCGGGGGATCAAAGTCCAGTTTCAAAACCCTATTCTCATCCCACGACAGGGACCAAGAAGGCCCTCATCCTCACCGTCATGTCCCCCACAGGTTCCCGTGGGACCCGTGGAAGAAAGAGGAATCCTTAATCACATATTGAAACCCACTTTTACATCTAAAATGAAATCTAATGCAAAATGTATTCAAATTTGGACATATTACGAATGAATGTGTGAGACAACGATGAGCTGACACTTTTTTATTTATCGTCATGCATAGTTTGTCTTATTTTGAGATGAACCTAAATTTCTACAACCAATGGGAGGGGTTGGGCTGAGTTTGTGGGGCGGGAACCTGATATCCCCATCCCCACCCTGATCTCCGTCAGGGATTTCCTTTCTCTCCCTATCTTCGCCTCCCATTTCCACTCCCCAAATTCACCTCATTTAGTCTCTGCAGGAAGCAGGGGATCCCTTCCCCGTGAACATCCCTATTTAGGACAATCAGGTAACATGGTGACACATTCAAAGTAAAGCAAAATCAGGTTCGATATTGATACCGTTTCACTGGATTATTTGAAATTTTAGCAGCTTGAGGGAAAAGGGTGTACTCCACTATGCTAGAAATTGAACCATCAGTCTCTGTACCCATAGAGAGACCGCTATCAGATATGTCGCTCAACCTCTCCTCTGCATCTACATCTCCAAACCCCAACAGTTCAATATCAGCTCCTTGTGCATCTTTATTTGGATCCATACAACATTGTTTTGGCTGTTGACAGAATTCCTGCTGGACTCTCAAGTCATCAAAAGACTGCACGGAACTGAACTCTGAATGCCTATCACTGAACTCAGAATTATAATCCCAATCAGAAGCTGTTTTCCTATGTATTGAATTCCTTGTAGCAGCATCAACTAGATAGGAACTTGACGGAAGGTTCTTTATTCCTCCGGTGGAAGATCTTCGACTGCTACTAACAGAACCTCCAAGAGATGTCCTCTTAGGAGGAGACAAAGACAAAGCACTCTTATGAGAGTTTGTGCTTTGTTTTTCTGGAATTGCTAATGGAGAACGTGGGGTGCGATCTTTGAGTGACTGCAACCGCTCAATTTCTGCATCCTTCCTCATGATCAGCTCCTTCAGTTGAGCCACCTGCAGACCATGACATAAATGAGGGCACATTAGACATATCATGGAACGTTAAGATGGTAACAAGAATAGCAAAAATCTGAAGCTCAACAGCAAGAACCTAAGAGCAATCAATTAAATCTGCAATCCGGTGATGGAGGGAAAGAAAATAAGACGTGGTTGCATATGAAAAGGTTGTTGAAAATTAATTTTTTATGTAATTTGTTTTTTGCATTTAACGTTTATAATTGGGTCATACGGATCTCATTGGATTAGAATCTAATCCATTGGGAGCTAGTTTTCATTAGATTTACTTATCAGGGGTATTTTTGTCTTTCAAGTTAGAAATATGTATAAGTAATACCCTAAGTGTAATTGTAAGTTTTTAAGCAAGGAAATAAGACAAAAATAGTGTGGCAGCCAATGGAGACGTTGACTCCCTTCTTGCTTCCAATCTATGTTGATTCTTCTTGATTCGTTGTTAATCATGTTCGGGTTGTTTCACAAGATGGTACGAGATCCTAATCATAGAGATTAAAGCATTTTCACGATGGATTTAAGGAAGAAGAGGTAATTAGGGCAGCATGAATTGATCGCAATCCAAAAATATTTTGATCATATAGTTATTTTTCAAAAAAAATTGATTCAGAAAAAACAATTTCAGCAAAACGAAAAAAGAATTGCAAGAAAAGAAGAAAAGATATATTTCAACTCTAGAAACTGGGAAAAAAAAGCATGTCTCAAAGAGGGAAAATAGTAGACTATGGTGAGAATGTTGATTCAGACAAGGGGAGAGGTTTTCAAATCACCAATCTGAAGTTGGATGGCAAAAATTACGTTTAATGGCCTAGATCTATTGAACTTACTCTGATAATAATGGGGCGGTGGGATTATCTGGAGATATTCTCATGCCTGATGTATATGATCCTTCATAATCCAGATAGCGTAGATAGAAAGTCATCATCAATGCATGGCTTATTTAATCCATGACACCATCTATTGATGATACATTTATGTTCTTAGAGTTACTAAAAGACATCTGGTTGGCTACCCAAGATGCATATGCCCAAAGGAAGAGTATAGCGAACAAGTATGAGATTATTGAGAATATTAGAAAATGTAGACAAAGAAGAAGGTCAGTGAGTAACTATTATGTTGAACTTCATGACTTATAGGAGGAGCTACAATTTTATTCAAAAACAAAATGTCAAAATTGTACGAAAGAACAAAATGATGAATTTGAAGAGCGTAAAATCTTTTGTGGGGCATCTCTTTATAGTATAAGGTAGCTAAAAATAATATTCTCAACAAAGAGGAGCTTTCATATTTAAGTACAGTATACTCTACTCCTACGAGAAGAAGACATAAAACACTTAGAGAAAGAAGGAGAAAATCAGCCAAGAAATTGTTGCATTTGTGGGCAGAAATGCAACACATTCATAAGTGCTCGCGGTAGAAATGGATATAGTGGCAAGGGCAGAGGCAGATAAGATAAAAAAGACAAGTTGACTTGTTCTCACTTTGGCAAAACCAAACACACTAAAGAGACTTGTTGGGAACTCGTGGGCAAGCCTAACTATAATCAAAACAGACCAAATAAGGCCTACTTCAATGATCAAGGTGAGAAATAGAATATGAAAATAGGGTTGAACTCATTATCTAAGATAAAGAAGGAAATTGAAGACCTTAAAGCCAAAATAAATAAATCATAAATTGCATCAACTCCTACTATCGATTCTTAATGCTCTCTTATCTAATTTAAGGATATAAATAGTTGATTTAGAGGCAACCGACCACATGGTTGGCATGAGAGAATTTTTTATGATTATAAATCAATTCAAAAAGGGATTGACATCAAATTGGTTGATGGATCCAACATTTACATAGCAGGAAAAGGGAGTATAGCTACATATTTTGGAACTCTTAAAAATGTTTTACATGTTATCAATATTTTAGTTAATCTTTTATGAGTTTATGTCTTGGCTAAAGACTTGAATTGTCTTGTAACATTCAGCTCTACTTGTATTTTTCAGTAACTTAGGACGGAAAAAATCTTTGGTCCAGGTAGCATGCAGAAGAAACTTTGTCTTCGAGGAGACCAACAAAACAACGATGCAGTCTATCTATATTATAAAAAAAAAAGAATGAAGATTTGATCTTATGGCATCGGAGACTAGGACACCTTTCACTTTCTAAAAGTAGGATGAATTATTCATTATGATGTTTGGGGTCCATTTCTACTACTTCTCTACATAGTTATAAATATTTTATTTTCTTTAGATGATTGCACTCGATTCAGTATGGTCTACCTCATGAAAACCAAAGATGAAGTGAAAAATATCCTTCCTATGTATTGTCGATTCATCCATACTCAATTTTACCTACCCATTAAAATCATTTGTAGTGATAATGGAGGTGAATTTATGTCTAAATATCTACATTCATATTTTTTGAGTCATGAGATATTACACCAAACATCATGTCCATATTACCCGCAGCAAAATGGGGTGTTCAAGAGGAAAAACAAGCATATTTTGGAAGTTGCAAGAACCTTGTTGATTGAGAATAATGTTCCTAAATCTTATTGGTGTGAAGTTGTCTTAACCGTTGTTTTTTTATAACCTGTATGCCCACTAATGTCCTTAACGGTGATTCTCCCTTTCACTCTTTAGGTCCTACTCAAAAACATTTTCATGTACCATTAAGAGTGTTTGGATGTACGTATTTTGTACACATTTTTTGTCATGCTAGAGACAAGCGCAGTTAAGTATATTTTATTGGGATACTTCTCTACTCAAAAGAGATATAAGTGATATGACCCCAAGAAAAGGAAATGGTATATACAATAGATATCACATTTCATGAAAACTTACAATACTTTGGTGTCGATGGGAGTAAGTTATGAAATCATCCTGATTCCATTGTCTTACCGATATTGTCAATAGAAGAAAATGATGAGGAGGCAACTAATCTCATGAAGAAAGAAAGTGGCAGACCTACTAAGAGGAAAAAGAAAGATAGTCCTACCAAGTCATAATGCTACCCTCAACCAAGATATGATCCTCAGTTCCTATAATTACTGAGGTAAATCCTTTGACTCCTCCTAGTATTTCATATGATTTACTCCTCCTAGTATTTCATATGATTTAGCTATTGCTCTTCGTAAGAAAAATGAAAAACTGAAAAATATCATATTCATAAAATGGTCTCCTATACTAATTATCCAAAAGAATATCATTTGTTTGTAATGAATTTAGACAATTCTTATATTCCAAGGATATATGAAGAGGTCGACTAGTTTGCAGAATGGAAGGCAACTATGAGAGAAGAAATTAAAGCTCTAGAAAAAAATAAAACCTAGAAACTGACAAAGTTACTACCAGAGAGGAAGACCATTGGCTGCAAAGGTTAGGTTGGTGACTAAAAGTTATAGTCAATCTTATGGCATTGACTATTCTATTTGCACCAGTTGTAAAATTAAATACTATCAAAATTTTCTTAAGTATAGAAATTAATCAGAAATGAGACTTATGATAATTGAATGTGAATAATGCATTTCTCTAAAGAGATCTTAATGAAGATATCTATATGGACTTGCCACCTGGTTATGATCAAAAGATCGAGCTACATAAAGTATAGAAGCTGAAGAAATCAATTTATGGCTTAAAACAATCACCTAGAACATAGTTTTAAAAATTTAGCGAAGGTGTACTTAGCTTGGGCTTCAAACATAGCACTAGTGATCACACATTATTCATTAGACAAAGAAAAAAATTTATCATCTTGGTTGTGTATGTTGATGATATTATCATTATTGGTGATGATGTGAGAGGAATTATAGATTTAAAGAGGTAGTTGCATATGCTATTTGACTTGAAAGACTTGAGAAAGCTACACTTTCTTGGAAATCAAAATTGTTCGAAGTAATGGTTATTTGCTCTTAAATCAGCGTAAGTATATCCTAGGTCTGTTAAAAGAAATAAAGATGGAAGATTGTTATATATGTATTGTTCCCATCGAAGTAAAAGGAGGTTATTAAAAACTTAGAGGACATATATGAAGATGTGGGTAGATATAAGAGATTAGTTGAAAAACTCATATAACTTACCATCACGAGACTAGATATAAGTTTTGCATTAAGATATGTTAGTAGATGGATGCACTCACCGTCAAGACATCACATGAATATGGTGTTCTATATTATCAGATACCTAAAGTTATCTATTTACTCATGGTTTATGTTATACTCCTAATTCATCTCTCAGTATTGAAATTTGTTCAGATACTAATTGGACTAGCTCTATAGATGATCAAAGATCTACTTTAGGTTATATTGTACGCCTAGGAGGTAATATTGTCTCATAAAAAGTAAGAAACAATTTGTGGTAGCAAGATCTAGTATTGACGCAGAGTATCGTACTATTACCCTTGGTATGTGTGAGAGCTTATGGATTTTATCTCTATTAGAAGAAATTAGCGTGGGGAGGATCATTCCACTTAATTTTTTCATTGATAGTAAAGTTGCACTTCAAATGGCTTCTAATCATGTCTTCCATGAGAGAATAAAACATATGGAAGTTTACTGTCATTTCATTAGAGGGAAAGTATCTCAAGGGATTTTCAATATCGTTCATGTTTGTTCCGAAGACCAATTGGTTGATATCCTCACAAAATCAATAGTTGTTAATGGATTAAAGAAAGCTCTTGGCAAGTTGGGTGTTTTAAGCATTAAGACCTAACTTGAGGGGGCGTGTTGAAGATTAAATTTTGTTGTAATTTGTTTTATGCATTTAATGTTTGTAATTGGGTCATTCAGATCTCATTGGATTAGAATTTGATCCATTGGAAGCTAGTTTTCATTAGATTTACTAACCAGCGGTATTTATGTCTTTCAAGTTAGAAATTTGTATAAGTAATACCCTAAGTGTAATCATGAGTTTTTAAGCAAGGAAATAAGAAAGAGTGTGGGAGCACTCCATTGGAGAAGCTGACTCCCTTCTTGCTTCCAATCTGTGTTGATTTTTCTTGATTCGTTGTTAATCATGTTTGGGTTGTTTCACAACAAAGGTTTCAACGGCAGGAAAATAAAAATTTATCGTTCAGACTTTATATAACACAAAATGAAGTGAAAAGGAAACCTGCTCCACCAAGTCTCTTGTCTCTCTGCCCTCTTTGTTTCTCTTTGCAGATCCTAGTTCAACTCCTGATACCCTTTCAGCAAATTTCAAGGAACTCATAGACTCTGAATAAGACTCTATCTCGGGATTGAGTTGTACAAACATGAGTGTCTTCGCTTGACCACCTAGGGAAAGAGAAAAAGCATTAAAAGGAAAGTGAACATCAAACAAATAAATTCGATAACCCTCACCAAAAACAGTTACAAGGGGAAATTTGTAACACTATACATAACACAATTAAATTAAACCATTCATCATAAATTACCTAGGGCACCCTGCAGGATTTGTGTAAGCTTGCTGTTCCGATATGGTATATGAGTACTCTTTTGAGCCAGAGAATATATAACATCTCCTAGAGCAGACAACGATTTATTGATATGTTGTGCTTCCTTAAGTCTATCACCTGTAGCTTCAGATCGATCAACCCTTTCACTCCCAGCAAGGTCTACCAAATGAAGTGACCCACGTAAAGCAACACCTGTCTCCAAGTTTGTCGCTCGAACATGTACTGTAAGGACACTGCAAAGAGAACTTAATTAAAAAATACACCATAAATTCATGCCACATGCAAGCATTCCTCCCTCTTGGCACACACAAAGAAAGGCAACCCAACCACCCAAATACAGATTCTTGTCATAAAGTAAAACCTGTGTGAACGACTGCTTCTCTCATTCATAGCAGTTGCACTCACTACCCTATTCATTTGCCCCATGCCCATTAGTGCAATGACATCATCAGTTGAATTTACTGGGTGAATACTGGCATCAGGGACACTCGATCCATTTTGTTGCGATGAGCTCAGAATCCCAAGTGTATGCAAGTTAAAGAAAACGCCTCTTATGGATGCAGTAAATAACAAAATGTATCCAAAATTTTCAAGGTTTGAAGTTATAGTGTGAAGCCAACAATAAGAAGCAATGATCCTTGCTCATGATAAGAACAAAAACATGAAAGAAAACAAAAATGTAAAGATTATAAATCCTTGTGATATCAGATCAAGGATTGCAAAATGGAGAATGGGTTCCAGTACCAGTTTCTTTAGAAAACATAGCATATACAAGAAGAACATGAAGGGTACCCATGAATTTATTAAAAGGATATTTCTTCTGAGGACCATCACTTGTGAGCAGATCACGCACTTGTTCATTGTATATTTCAACCATTTGAACTACAACTTCATATGCATAAGTCGTTTTCCTTTTCTGTGAAATGAGGAAAAGGTCATTCAGTGCTCGATAGTTGACTCCCCATGTCTCCTTAGTGGGTGGATCTGGTCCAGTCTGATGAAAGAAGAAGAAAACATAATGAAACAAATATAAGTTAAAAGGTTTCAATCAGATAAACTAGACATGAGTTCAAAGCTAAATGTACACTTAGAAGAGCAATTAAAGCTATACCATTGTGAATGTTTTTCCAGAACCAGTTTGACCATATGCAAAAATGCAGACATTGAATCCATCAAGTACAGACCGCATAAATGGCTGCATATCCATAAATACCTCCTCTGCCAAACAGTTAATGGTGTCAAACAATCAAACACGTGGGATAAGAAGCACAGTAAATGCATAATCAGATCTGCTATTTCTTTGTTATCATGCCTTGGAATAGACAGAAAAGCCAAATGAAAAGGATGGAGGGTTCAGCCGTGCTGCACAGGTGCAAGGTGTTTCCCAATACAGCCAAGTTAGGAAAACAGAGGCTGTCCACATTTTTCAGTTCCAGATATTGTTCCCATTTGATTGTGATGGCAGCCATTTTTCCAGATCATCCAGAACTAGAGGGGGTCCTGTTCATCTAACTAGCCAGGATTTTTTTCAAAATATAGAGAAGCTTGAAAAGGGGACTATCCCAGAGACATTAAAGGATGCAAGCTCGATATCTAATAAATTATTAACTGGCTTTCTGTAGAAAGCCCATGACCACCTTCAAAAACAGAAATTTTCAACAAGAGATACTTCCTTCAACTTCACGTTTCCTAAAGATATTATGAAGACTATGGAAAATAACCACAGACAAGCAAGAGGAAGCCTTTTCTATCTCAGCATTTATAACATTTTGGAAAGATGTGCACAAGGAGCCATGGCTCTCCTGGCAAGAGGGTCACCTCAAAAGAACTTTTAAGTTGAAGCCAAGAGTTTGATACCCATGGGGTGCAAATTTGGCGGGAATCTCTATACCCCAGTTTCCCAATCCAAAAAGAAATACGCATGGAAAGATGCGTCAACACTCTCTGCTACCCATGGCAGCCAACAACGGAGCAATTAGAAGAGCAAATGTACTAATATGAGATGTCACATACAAACCTTGAGTAGCCGTTGGACCATAAACCTTGTTGAATTTGAACATACGCTGACCATCTTTCCCTGGTTTGGAAGGATTTGAAACAAGCAATTCACCATCTTCAATATATTCTATGATACTTTGTTTGGCAGCCTCGCCTGGAAGGAATGGCTTCACTCGACAATATACCCTAATATTTCCTGTTTGTGAATGTAATATGGCGTGATAAGTACTCAACATACATTAAAATATGCAAGTAGGAAAAGGATAAGAACCTTTTAGATCTTGAACTTCATTATAGAGCCTCCTATTTTCGTCAAGAACCATATGATAGTTCTGGGCTGCATCAGCCAATCCTTTGAGATTAACACCTACATACAGTAGAAAGAGAGAATAGGAATTTTGAGAATGTAAAATAACAATGAAACGCTAAAATATCATTTAAACAATGTAATACCTAGATTATTAATTCATTCCAATAAAAATCCAAGTAGTCATTGTCATACCTAGATTACTGATTTCCTCCAACCATCTCCTTTGTGCATCAAGAATTTCTTTCTTTGCAGCGTGAGAAGCCAACCTTAAGTCCTGCATAACTCACAAGCACAGTGTCCAGAGCCATATTTTTCAGTGCATCACAGTACAAATATCTGGAAAATAAGAGTAAGGTAGAACCATAAGTCTTACTCCAAGAGCCTGCAGTTGGTTCTCCATGAACCTTTGGTAACCAAGTGCTTTTAGTTTCCAATTACGAGTATTCGACTCCGCAAGTTCCTCAAGCACTTTTGACTTCCTTTTAGATTCGGCAAGGCAGCATTTGAGATGCTCCATCTTCTCCTCCAATTCCTGCATAGCCTCTTTGCCTTGTGCTTCTAAATGCAAGCAACGCGCTTCATATGCCTTTTTAGTTGTTTCAAGTTCTTGATTCAATGATGAAATTGCAAGTTCAATCTCTTCTTTATCCTTCCTTAGTCTAAGCACATCTTGCTCCTCAAGCTTCTGTCTCTCCTCCATATTATCTTTCTCTATCTGAGAATAGGAAGTTATATTGGTCAGCAGTGCAAACTGGGATCAGTTTTAGATGCAACAAGCACATGCCTGACACTATGAGAGCAAAAAGTGAAGTCATCACACAAGGCGGGTGTGGTGGCATCATATATGGGAAGCTTTTGGCTCCGAATTGTCAAACTTGTTTCTCGTACATGTTAAAACCAAGTGTAAAGGCATGCATGATACATATCTCGACAAAGGCATCATTGACAGAAGGCTGAAAAAAATTCCCTCAACATCTTAGACCAAAACACAGAAGCTGCTGGCAGCACTAAACAAAGGTTAAAAATCTTTTATCTTGCACGTATAAGCTACACAGAACAGAACTGTACCTTTATCTTCTGAAGCTGGTCGGTTACAACCTACAAAGAAACACAGGAACTTTTCAAACAACAGGAACGTGCTTCTGTAGGTACAATAACAAACATCCAAAATTTTGACTGATATCAACACGGGTCCATTTTACATCTGCTGCATTTATATGTACCTTAACTTCCTCACTTGTTCCAGTGGCAAGAGTCTCAAGCACACCAGCTCTAGAAACCAACCTTTCTTCTCGTGCAAGGGCCTCCTTAAGGGCAAGCTTTAGCTGTAAAATAGAAGCATATGATGAGAGTGGTAACAAGATGCTGAGACTTGCAAAATTAGCATAGCTTGAATGAATTGAAATAAAAACTTTACCTTCTTTATATGCTCCCCTTGGGTTGACAACCGTCTTTCAAGCTCTTGCATAACTTTTCTCAATAACATTTCTATTCGCTGGAACAGACAGAAGAGGTTATTTTTGACTCTTCGAAACTTGTCTACTCATACTTGTAAATAATATTCAGAACTTTTCTTGGGAAAATAGTGTAAGATAAACAGGTAAATTGCTTGTATAGATAATCATACCGGAGGGAATTCACCATTCTGTTTTTCTCCTAGGATCAAATTTACAAGGCTTATGAGGGACTGAGTTGGAGCATTCTGTGTAAGTATAAGCCTCAAAATATTACACAATAAGATGGAAGGGATCGCTCTCAAAAATGTTCCTCTGTCAATTTATGTTTAAGTTATGCAAGTACTTACCAAACTGTTCAGGTTCATGACTCCAGACTTCATTGCTGGAACTTCCGAATGGCACCCTTCAATTGGTTGAAGAACTTCATTGGAGGTTTGCCCCAAGTGGTGAAGCCATGAGGAAGATGGTTCTACACAATCATTTTAAGGAAAACAAAAGAAGAAAAGAATAAATATCCTGCTGAAGCAAATAGTATGTCTCTGATAGATAATCTGGTCAAAATAATTAAAACTTAAAAGCCTTTGCATCATTTCATGTTCTAATAGAATTCATAATAAGTCCATTTTGATTATGAGTTAATCTATTTTCTCATCAAATTCCTCCTTGAAGCATGTAAATAAAGAATTATGTTACACATATTACCAAGATCAGACTGAACACTGCTTCAAATTATTTGTTGAAAATATTGGTTTTTTCAGTTGAGTGTAGATGGTTGTAGAGTTTTAAGAACATGCATAGTTTAAAAAACAGATTGATGGACCCAATCTAATCCAAGTTTATTCAAGTTGGCCTCACTGATATGGAGAAATCACATTTTTGTATGATCGCATATTTCTATCTTTACCCATGCTTCTCACATGCATCTCCTATGCTTACTGGTACTATATTATGCACCAGTAATCTTTATAAGATTCTCGTCCTTCCAATCATCTGGGTAGAACTAAGAGATACACTAAATGTTTTGTTATCACTAAAATGTTAAAGGAAATACAATATTCGGTAATGTGACATTGGCTTTTCACTTTTGAGATCATAAAAAACTTTAAATTCCAAACACAGCATTAACATAAATTATCTTTTAGTCAAAAAACACTCTAGGCATCTTAATTTTGTTTGATTTTTATCCTCCTTCCTCATTAATTTCTCTTTTCACTTCCAATATGATGCTAATTTGGTTCCTACTCAACTCAGGGTTTTAGAGTCCAAAATGATCCATCATTTCCTGATCAATAATTCTCAAAGGAACACGGCTTCCTGGCCTGGCAATTTAGTAATGAATTAGCAGCATGAGTTCCAGTGGCATCCAGTAAAAGATAACATGACAGGTAAGGGTTTGTAGACTGTTTCTGTTTATATAACTCTACATATTTAGGTATGTAGGATAATTTTTATTTGGTTTCTTTGCTTTGTAGAATCAACTGCAGAGGAGGGCAGCATCACATAATATCTCCAGTAACTGCATAGAGAGACTATCTTTTAACTACAATTAACTACAATGTCGTACCTGGCATTGCAGGAGTTTTCAGCAGACTCTGAAATCTTGAATCTGAATGACCATTTTGTAGCAAATTATGTCCATTTGCTTGGCTGCTATGCCCATAATCTTCAATCAAGCAACCTTCTGAAAATGTTCTTCGATGCATCTGCATGGTGCCTTTTGCTAAAGCATCCATAAATAACCACAAGTAAGAGGAAAAACATCATATAATCAAATAAATTTATCATAAAGGCCACAGGGGTTCTGCATCACCATCAGGTCTGAAGCGATCCTTAAGGTTCAGGAGGCATTCCACAACGGCTGTAATTGGTCCCTGTGCAACAACAGCACGTGATTATAAGCAACCAAAAAGAAGAGATACCCATTTTATCATCTACGATAATACTTCATGAAACAATGAAGATAAAGAGGTCACAATGCCTGTTCTAGATCCAATGGATCAAACTTTGGCAGTCCAAGTTCATCTAACGCCAAAAGAAACTTCTTAACATTCTCTGACCGCTGCTTGGCAGAGAGAGCTGTGTATCGTGGAGAATCAACACTTCTTGGAGACCCTTGTCCCACATTTGAATTACCCTGCATAACCAAAACCATAAATGAGCAGATATGATACACAACCAAGTATATGGTTTTACCAAAGATCGGCAGTATGAAAGACCTTTTCAACAGAAAAAGCTTGCAATAGTCAATATGTATCAACCACATGCAATTTGAATAAAAGCAATCAAATCATGATCTGAACATTAAATAAAGCCAAAATGATGAGCACAAACCAACCTCCAACAGGAAGTCAGGATTAAGCTTCTTCATAATGCCACATAAGACTGTCCCATCTACCAAACGTCGTCTTAAATCTTCTTCGGAAGAGTCTGCTGGAATTCTCAACGCATGAAACATTCCATTCAACCACTCCACTACTTCTGCCCTCTGCTTAGCATTAGTACCCATAACTGCACATTGAAACAATTCACTATGAAATCAGAACAGGTCTTACAGTAGCTGAATTGAACATCTGATGCTCAACAAGAAAAGGATCAAGCCAAGTAAATACCAAAACCAGCATTTGCATATCTTCGGCAAGCAGTTGGTTCAAAAGGGTTGCCATTAGCAACTATTCTTGGACTTCCCATTCTTGGACTAGCAACCAGTGGGCTAACTACCCTGGGGCTACAAACTCTCGGGGTACCATTCCTTGGGCTACCAATTTCCCCATCTTCCAGCAAAACATTCACATGATGTGGGAAGGTGGCACTAGCTATTTGTGGATTCATGGAATTCTCTACAGATGTGGGTTCCCTACACAAAATCATCCCACTTCAAATCAATGAAGCAGTCCAGGAATTGAAAAGATGACAATTGCAATGGATCCTCTCCAGATATGATCCAAAAATATCTTCAAGCATCACTCCAAAAAGGAAGCTAAATTCCCCAAGAAAAAACAAACCAAACTCTTCATGATTGTAACCTGAAATGAAACAACAAATATGTATAACACTGTCACCAATCTCCAACTAGGATGTATGACTGTGAAGAGAAGAGGTCTTGATAATTGAACTCGCTGCCTTCTACTCCATTTCCCACCCAGCTTTCACTATACCGGTGATCGATGAACCATGTAGATCCCTATATCTTAGCACAAAGAGCACCAAATGATGAAACCAAATTCAGATATCCACGTCATGAATTAAACAGCACATAACACAATAAATCGACCAAAGAACACCCAAAGCAGCAAAGGAAAAGGAATGATGTCTAAATTTTATCTGAAAACATCAAACCCTTGCATGAAGCCATCATTTATCCATTTTAGACTACAACAAAGCAAATTTCAATAAGAAAAAGGAGGTAGGAAATATTAAATCCAAATGAAGAATAATAATTTAGATGAAGACCAGATGAAGTATTCCACTTAGTTTTCTTTATAAAAAGTGGAAATTCTTCCTTGACAACGAAAAAACAAAGCTAAAAGGACCCTAGCTAGCCAGCGAGCAGATCTGAGTTCAATTTAACACAAAGGTCAACTTCAGAAAGCTCTACGAAATCAAAACCCACCGCACCTTTCACTTTCAAAAGCAACGACACAAGGCGAACAAAGACAAGAATCGCCGCCCCGTATAGTCCAACACAGCGAAAGAAGTCGGAAAACCAAAAGGAGGCAACAATCGGCACCACTTCAGTTCTTCCTTTTCTTTCATCTCAAACTCAAAGATAAGGAAGATTTGCAGTTTCCCTCAAGCAATTCTATTTTATAATTGTTGAATTCCTCACAAGCAATTCAGATAATAAAATAATTCAAACGACCGAGTCGTGATCTTGGAAAGAGGGTCAAATGAATCAAATGAAATGCAAAAACTCAAAAAGCTGAAGCTACAGAAGAAGACGCGTTCCCATGGCAGAAAGCATCTGAAGGAAACATACGTATGATTTTGCTCCTTTGTTGTTTACATGCAGTAGCAGTACAATGAAAGAGAGACCACCATGGCTATTAAGAATGAAGGGTAGAAAGATACTTGGTTTTCGAGTTCAAACAACAAAAAACTAGCACAAACAATAAAAGCTGGCCCTTCGTTCCACGATTTCCTACAGAACTGCAGCTCAATTTGAAATTAACATTTATCTTCCACAAACAAAATCAAGCTTTCAGGGAGAGAGAGAGCACCATGGCTATTAAGAATCAAGAGTTGAGGCATACATGGTTTTCGAATTCAAACAATAAAAGACGGTCCTTCATTCCACGATTTCCTATTGAACTGCAGCTCAGTTTGAAACCAAGATTATCTTCTACAAAAGAAAACACAACTTTCGAAGAGAGAGAGAGAGAAAGAGAAAGAGGATGACTTTTAACTTCCGAGTGAATAAACTAAATAAACAACACCAGCATCGGAAATTGACTGTGGAGGTTTAGAGAGAGAGAGAGTACCGGAACGGAAAGACGAGAGAGGGGGGTCGTGTGAAAGAGAAATTTCCGAGAGTGGAAGCTGAGATAGATGGATCGAAGTTGGTGTCCGGAGGGGAGGAGCATGCATTGAATTAAGAGGAAGCGGGGGATCCTGCGGTTTCGGGAGGGAAGATGGTTGCCGCCGCCTCGGCCGGACGCCTCCCGGATTTCTCGATGGTGGGAGTCCCACCACACCATCCCTCCAACCTAACGCCCCGTTAAGTTGCCGCACCACCCTACCAGCAGAGAGAGAGAGAGAGAGACGGTTTTCTGGTTTGATTCGTTAGTGCTGGGAGTTGTTGGCATGTCTGCTGATGTGGCCGACGTGTGAACGACGACGATGGTCCCGCCACCCGATTCCGCGGCGTAGCAAGTAGCCGTTCCCCCCTGCACGCCCCAGGGATCGAACGAACCACCACAGTCATGGATGCCACATGAGCTATCGCTCTGCGTACGGGTCGCCGTGATTCACCTTGCCCTGCTTGTCCTTTGTCCTTCCGACACCAGTGATGGCAATTGGAAGGGACAGGTATACCTATACCTGAGCTTCAGGTTTTGAGCTTCGTGTTTTGGTCCATTCGATGATAACGACAGGCCCATAAAATTTGTATAACTAAGGTTAATTATATTTAATTCAAATAATCACAAAATGTTTAGACTAAGTCTAGAAATTTTGAAAAGAATATATATATATATGTCTGTGTGTGTGTGTGAAAACTAGGTACCTTAGGACAATGAATAACCCGGCAAATTCATCACTTTTTTTTAGACATACAAGATATAAAAATGTTTGAAAAATATAAAGTGTTTGAAAAACTATAAAAGACAATTTTTTTCTATTGGTACTGAAAAAAGTGAACATATAAAGTGAATATATATATATATAAAGGTTGCTAGTGAAATAAAATTTGAGAATATTTATATAAAAAGTTTAACTCAAAAAGTAAAAAATATATTTTAAGAATAGTAAAGGCTAAAGATAAAAAATTAAGGATGTTAAATGCATCAAAGATGAGGATGAGAAGATTGTGGTGGTAAGTGATGATATAAAAATTAGATGAAAATTTATTTTCATAAGCTTTTTAATAAAATTAGAAATATTAGAATTAATTTATGAGAGTTAACAAAATTAGAAAAGTATATAAATTGTAATTTCTATCAACGTATTCAAAAGAACGAAGTCAAAGAAGCTCTTAAACATATCAAGAGTAAGAACAAACAATACTTGTATAGAAAATCTTACAAGATACAAGCTCACAAAACTATTTATGAAATATATAGAAACCAAAAGATACTTCATGAATGGAGAGAGAATATACATGTATTCATGTACAAGAACAAGAGAGACATCTAGAAGTGTTTGAATTATCAGGATAACAAGTTAATCAGTTACACTATAAAATTATAAGAATGAATTATTGAACGTAGTAGATTAAGACAAGTATCGAATAAATAAAGAACTAATTTGGATTCATGATAGACAAATCTACTATTAAAGCATTTCACCTATTAAGACGTCTTATTAAACATTTTAGAGCAAAAAAACTTTCACATTATATTTATTGATCTAGAGAAAACTTATGATAGAGTGTCAAAAATTGTTCTTTGGAGAACATTGAACTCATTGACATACATAAATCTTATAAGAGACATGCATGATGGTGCAAAAACATGTGTGAGGACTCACGAAAAAATGACAAACTCCTTTAAAGTTAATATTGGGTTACATCATGGATTAACTTTAAGTCCATATTTATTTATATTAGTCCTTAATACATATTCAAAGTGAAGTACTTTTGAAGAGATATTATATTAGTAGATGAGTTTAAATAAAAAGTCAATAGGAAATTAGAACAATGAAGAGACACAATAGAAGGTAAAGGATTCCGACTTGGTAGAACAAAGACAAAATATATGAAATGTAAGTTTGATCGTTTGGTTACTTTAGATGATATAAAAATTAAGATTGACACGTATTGCATCCTTCAAAAGAAAAGTTTTAAATATATCAGGTCAATTTTTCAAAGTGATGAAAAGTTTATAGAGATGTTATGTATACAATTAATGCAAGTGTTTAAAATTGAGAGAAACATCAAGTATTCTATCTGACATGAAAATATCATTAAAGTTGAAAGGTAAATATTATAAAGCACAATTAGATATGCTATGTTTTATGATTTTTGAGTGTTGGGCAGTTAATCATCAATATGTACAAAAGATGTTTGTAAGAGAAATAAATATGTTGAGATGAATGAGTAATCATACTAAAAGACTCTATACATATTGAGGTTATTAGAAACAAATTAGATAGACATCAATAGAGTATAAAATGAGAAAAATCGTTTGAGATGATTTTAAAATATATAAAGATGACCAAAGAAAGTGTGAAAAACTAAATTGTAAAAATATTAAAAGAGAGAAGAAGACCACAAAAGTGTTGGAAAGAAACAATAAAAATGATCTAGTTCATGTTGAATTAAATGCAACCATAGTTCATGATAGGATTTTGTGGAAACACACAATCCATGTAGCTGACCCTTTCTAGTATAGAAAAAGGTTTAGTTGTTGATATATATATATATATATATATATATATATATATATATATATATATATATATATATATATATATATATAGTGTGTGTGTGTGTGTGTGTGTGTGTGTGTGGAGAGAGAGAAGGAAGAGGATACAAACCTATATGTAAACTCTATCAAAACTAATCCCAACCATCTTCAAGAGCATGAATAATTGATATTGGAAAATAAAAATAAAAACACATTTTTGAGACAATCAAGTATCCTTAAAAAAAGTAAATATAATTTTCTTTTTTCATTTCATTCTTAAGAATGCATGACTCTCGATCTGATCATTGAGATTAGTTTGGCTAGATTTTGTATATGGATGATTTGCTTTCTCTCTCTCTCTCTCACTTATATATATTCCTTGTTGGGTATAGGTTTAGGTACTTCTTATTATATACATATCCCATACCATGTTACGCATCGGGTTTTACCCAAACCTGAACCCAATCAAACTGGGTAATCCCTTCTCCATTCGGGTTTGTCAGTCCAACTCGAGGATCAACCCTCTTCCTATGCAACCGTTTGTGTTAGAGGTTGTCAATGAGTTGACCCATATTAACACTTTCAAGTCTCGCAAGCTTGACTCGAGGTGTGTGTTCCGACCTCTTTCACTACGAGACCGATGGATACGTGGATGAGAATTCGTAGGCTGCCCTATTGATATATATTTTTTTGGTATAATTGGAGGTCCAAGCCAGACGCATGCCCTGGGTATCGAACTCATATCGTTCAACTTGTGAATCAACCCCTACACGCGTCAGCTATTGCTTGTTGTAGTTTTTTGTTACATGTAGTGTGCTGTGTTTTATAAAATGACTGAATAGATTAATTTAGTTACTTGGATCGTACTTATCGGATGGAGCCCAATAGGATTTATGAGTATGGCTCATAAATTTTTATACCAAACTTTAGTTAGGCCCAAGTCTAAATCATGATTCAAGAAAATCAAAGAAAATTAAAAGCCATTTCATTTTTGGATATGATTTGGATCTTTTTTATATGATCCGGTTATGGCTTTTGTCAAGTATAACCAATAAGATTAAGATCTGAATATAAAAAGATAGTATTGGTTGTCAGCTCTCTGTGAAGCAAAATACCACTCAAGTCAAAACCCTAGTTGAGCTAAGCCCCTCAGGCAACCGATACACATCATCATCTTCATATAAGATATGACCAATATTCACATCTTCAATTATACCGGTGATCCTGTTGTCTAAATTCTCAATTATATCTAAACTGGTAATGCTTGAATCCAGAAAATGCAACCCGTTCACATACCTCAAGGGAGGAAATCAATCAAGTGCTGCTTTAGGAAACACGGATCCATCTGATAGATAACCAAAACCATAAAGTTTATTTTGATTTGCTAATGTTTTCTTTTCAATAAAGAATGATTTAGCTTATGTTGAATTAGCTGCTACCATTGTACATGATCGGACTCTATGAAAACAAAGAATTCATATGGCTGACCCCATGAAAAAGGCTTAGTTGCCGATGTATAAGAGGAGGCCGAAGTCTAACACACCCATGCATGTACCCCCTAAGAGTCAAACTCCCCACCAGCAGCGACGGCACAAGAGCACCTTGTCATTGAGATAGTACTCTTGGTGCCAAACGGTTGTATTTAGTAATGCTTTAAGAAAGCAAAAAACCCGAAACCAAGCCATTCCCCAAGCGCATTCAGTAGCATAATAGCCCTAAATACCAATTTGTTTAGGATATCGATTAATCAAAACTAGTTAATATTTCTCCATATCCAATCAATAGTTAGATAAACATAGTTTTAAGGGTTCAATAAATTTCTTAATGGATATCCAGTTAAGAACGAGGTTCCTTCCTTTTTTATTTGTATCCTAATTATTTAGAATCCATTAATAACCTCAAGGGAGCAGAAACACAAGGTTTGTGGGAATTCTTTATTACATAGAAGCTTGAGCTTATTGTATATAGATGTTTACAAGTCAAAAAGTTGAATAAGTTGACCCTGTTATACATGGTATATATTATCATGTTTCCAAGTTGAACTGTCACAAGTCGCTCAATACTTGAGTGGCAACAACAACAACTAAATCTTTTTTCATACTAGGTGGGATTGACAAAATGGATTATTTGTTTTCATCGAGCTTTATCATGTGTCATGCTGACAATTAGTTCAACATAAGCTAGATCATTCTTTATTGTTTCCTTTCAACACTTTTATGGTCTTTTTTTTATATTTTCACAACCTATTTTCTCATACCTTCTTACCAAAACTTCTTTTGATTATTTTTTCACGTATCCAAACTATCTTAAATGATTCTCTTATTTAACAATCTATTGTTGCTACTCCTAATTATTTCTAATAACCTCATTATCCTTAAATATGTTTGACTCTTTTCACTATATGTCTTAGTTCATCAAAATGACACATAGCTCACCGGGCTAGAGGTCAGCCCTCAAGTTGAGGTCATGAGTTCAATACCGGCGCCATGCATCTCGTTTCTGCCTCCTATTGTACCAAAAATGGATAAAAGACAGTTGGCCGAGGAAAATTGATAGGCATAGTAACAGTGGAAAGTTGAAATGAATGGAGAAAAATTACATGCAGTACTGCATTTAAGATTCAACTGTTTAGTACTTGACCAATTTGCTTTATCTTGCACAGGCTCACGACTGGAAGGAAGCAGAGAGGCTGACCTCATCCATATAAACCAACGGAACACCTAGAAAAGATCGTTACTCGTGCCTTTACATTAAAAAAATGTATTTCTTAATCAAAACTAAGGCCCTGTTTGATATAAATTGTCAGTAACCATATGCAGATCCGTATGTCAAAATGGCAAGCCTGATCCAGATAAGTATTAGACTTTTACCAAAACCCAGCCAGACAACTGTAGCTAGTGAATGACATCAGATAGTTGACCATCAGGCCCAATCGGATCCAATTGACATCGAATTCAATTGTTACCTAAAACCCCACTTGGATCCGGTGCTAAAGTTGCAATATGTTATCAATATAGAACTTGCAGTTAAGTCTGATTGATCCCATTCGAAAAGTAATCTCGAAATTCAAGAGATCCAGATTTAGTTCGATTCATAACGGGATCTTATCTTTAAGAACATGAATCTAGAAATCGACGTTGTGTGTGTGTGTGCGCGCATGGATTTATTTGCCAAGGAAAACTATCAAATTCTATCAGGCAATCTATTAGAACAAGACTGAAAAAATTTCCCATGCATGGGCAACTAAGGTTTATTGGATGCTAGGGCTTGCTTTCCTGCGATCAAGATCCCGTAAACAATCTAGCCTGAAAAATCAATCAGAAGGCAATTAAATGAAACGGTGCCCATCAAGCATATCAAGAAAAGATCGAAGATACGAACTTAAAGTCAATTATTTTAGGATCACCATGCAAGTTGGTGGTGATATTCAGCACGAGCATCAGCTGGTCGTCCGAATATCCCTCGATGATCTTCTTCAACACATACTGAAATTTTGCAATTACAGGAAAAGAAAAGGATATCCCTTCCAGGCTTCCACCATATCCTTGTTTAAAGAGAGACGTCAATCCAACAACCCAAGACACGGTCTTAACTCAACCTGGATACATACGGTCAACACCGACAAATTGCAGACTATTAATAGACACATATCAGTAACGCTTCTTGTTATAGGCTACAATCCCACGCCATGAACTAAAACTCGATGCCAACATCTCCACTCCCTAGAACTCCAGATAGAGTATGCATCAGCATGATCAAAATAAAATAAGACTAAAGGTGCCTATGGAGAAGAAAGCCTCGAGCATTAAACCCTAAAATCTACCTTAAACGTTGTCTTAGGAGCCCAAACAGCCTATCTATATTTAAGTTACTATTGCTGAATGGCTGCAACGGTGCCAACCAGAACAATTAGTACCTTGCACACCAAACCTTTGAAGCTCATAATATCAGCTAATCAGACAATAGCGAAGATGGCTGAAACTCACACACCCAAAAACATGCACCCAATAAACTCATTCAGGATTGCATCCAACATGTTTTTGTGCAACTCGAAAGATGTACGTTCCAACAGAAATTGGTTCCCATGCGACCGTTAAAAACCCAACTCCATGAGCAAATAGCTTCTGGAGCATCATAGACATGTGACATGGATACATATACGAACTGGCAGAAGCATGCAATTACTCATATAATACTACTGAATTAAATAGAACAGAAATGATGGAAAAACAGCTACTCCAGAGAAGGCAATAATGGAACAGAAAACATATTTGACAGATGATCAAGATACAAACTCTATGAGCTATCTATCTGTTCGCACACACACATGTGTGGACACACACAGGGTGCACGCAGCACATAAACACGCACATCCGTGTAAAATGAAACTTTGTTCAATGCTATCATTAAGATCCAACATCATTTGCAAGCAGGTGTTTAAAACAGGAAACTATGGAACAGAAAACATCTCCGACAGATGACCCACAAAGTGATAAAAACTCTATGACCCAAAAGAGGGCCTTTATCACAATGTATCTATCCACAGACACATTCCTTTCACACACACACACACATATTCCTGATCTTCCAAATTGTGGCCCTACTGTATAACACAGCTTCAATTCAACCATAGAAGAATTGTAGAACATGATAATCTAAAACAGCTTAATTCTCATCAAAGTGAAATTTTATTCAATGCTATACATTAAGAGCCATCATCATTTGATATTGAAGGAAATCAGTTGCTAGCGCAGAAGCATCAACAATGCTTCGCAGTGCACAAGGAGATCAGCAAGATACAATTGGATTAACATGTAAACTTGCACATCAAAATCTCTATCGGATCCACAGAACAACTGGTTGGCAGACCTGCAACTAAAGCAAAAAAATGGGATTCTTCGGGATGCATATGAGAAACAAAGTCACCACTTACGCTATAGGGCATCCCGAGTCCCCAACTTCCCACAAAATTTTGAAGATCAAGAGACAGTTCGGCCATAGCAAATAGATGCTATGTATAGATTCTTCGCCCACTTGTCCTGCAAAAGAAACGAATATAGAAAGTTTTAGCAAAAAGTAAACAGAAGAATACTGGCAAGGAAAAGAATATTAAGTTTAGAATATCCACCTTAACATGGGCGCCAGGAAAAGCAGAGGTACGAAGGGTCTCCTGAGTCTCGTCCATAGGCTTTCTTCTAGGTACACTTAATACAAGAGCAGCTTGATCCCATGTTGCTGCCATAGCTGTTATGCGGTAACCACTGTCCCATCTCCGGTGGATGCCTTCACTAGGGTACAAAAAGTCGAGCTCGACAACCTAGACATGGAAGCAAACCATCAGATTCAGATCATTCCATAGGCATATTATGCTACGGTTCCACAAGATGAAAAACAAATGGGTGCCACCACTGGCCTAAATGCAGATACCTGATCCGAGAAGCCTGCATTTCGAGACATGACAACCGCCCATCTACTTCCAGCAGTGGCCATGGATGTAACCGAGAAACCCTCCCTCCATTTTTTGTTTATCCATTTGAAAGGAAATGAATCACTAACCTTGTATGACTGTTGTGCATACTGTGTACCTGAAATCAATGATCTAAGTCAGCGGAAAACAAAGTGTGAAAATTGCCAATGCACATAAGCAAATATACTTATTAGAGGAACTCAACCCTCAGTAGACATTTACTACTAGCGAGCTCCCATTTGTGTGCTCCAGCAATTATGCACTGATATAATAATTTTTCTCCCACTGCTCCATGATCCATTCCTTCAAAAGTACAAACATAAATTTAGATATAAAAGACAATGGGACTTACAAGTTGCTAGATCAGAAAGGGAAGACAAAATACATAGAATGCTCACCTTGTGAAGGAAACAGTTGGACAACTCATAAACTTGAGAACTAAAACCGGTTCCGGCATCCATAATAAGAGCCCATAGATTTGTGCAAGATGCTACACTGCTGATAAACAACCCATCTTCATTCCCTTTCAATGTGTTGGGACAGCCGCACATCAGCAACATTGTAATGATACCTACACCAAAAATATAAAAATTTAAATTTTGACATTTTGAAATCAACTGCAAAAAAATTATTTAATTCAGAAGAAAACCTTTTGCTTCATTGGTCGGCGAGCATTGTAAACACTAATCCATTGCGTTGCTGGCATTCCCATCCTGACCTTCTTCTTTAGTTGTTCATCATCATCCTCTTCCATGGTCAATCGGCCTCTCTTGTGTCCAACCTGACATACAAGCTTCACAACACAAGCCCCAAAAAGGGCAACAAGAGTCAGGCGTTGAATCTGTAACCAAGCAAATTCTAAAGTAATAATAGCATTAAGTACCTTCTGAGCACCATCAGTGTTTATTGGCCTGATATCTGGATTTGGACCCACAATGTTCATCAAAAAGGGATATATATTTTGCATAATTTGGTTCTTCATCAAACTTCAAATTCACCACATATTCAACAAACTGCCGGAAAGGTTGAGGACCAAAGCAACACAGAGTTTCTGGAGAAGTGGCCATCTTTTTCTTGCAACAGGTGAACAGCACAAGCTTATTTCAAAAGCAGTACCAAGACCTTCAAGGCTGTCTTCAGATAATGAGCCTGCAACCATCACCATGGTTGCACAATAAGGTAACTAAGGACAAAATGACAGCAATATTCTAATAAGTCAAGGACATGCGAAAAATCAAATTGTAATGTGCATATGTCAGAATATGTCCTTTTTGGAGGAAACGGACACCCTCATTCAAACAACAACACCGGATAAAGAAAAAACAGCAAACCTTCAACTCCTACACATGAAAAGCAAACACATTTTAATGAGAAAAATAGTAAAAAGTCTAACCTGATATCCTTGCCAAGGCAGACGACCACGCAAAAGAAACACTAGTGTGTAGGCCAGTGATTCCAGATCATCTCTCCTACTTCCAGTTCTTCCCAGATGAGCATGTACACTGGCATAACGAACTGTTCCCCTGCAAGCACAAGAAGAAATCAGTTATGCTAAGAAAGAACACATCCTGAAAATAGTAAGGGCACTAGGAAGGAAAAAATTCATTCAGTCAAATTGTAAACTACAAAGCATGACATGCTCGTATCTCTGACTAGAAATGAACTTTACCTGAAAACATCAGGCCTCTGGTCATATTCCACATGTTGACCCGTTGAGCTGTCTCGCCATCTAGTTGCTGGAAAAAGATTAAGAACATGGGATAAATAAAAACTAATCCATTATCTTGCTCGAATACAAGCACCAGAGGCAACTGATCTTACCTAACCCAAGATCAACGAGAAACAGCTTTTTCTCTTCAGGAGTCCCAGGGGGGCCAAGCAAGAAATTTTCAGGCTTCACATCCCCATGCACATATCTGCAGAAAGCAAATGTAGTTCAGAGGAAGGTTCACTTGTCCTTCAAAGCCTACATCTCCCATAACATAGTAATGAACTCCAAGTTTAAATTATTTGATATCTAAAGCCAGAACAAATTAAACACAAAAATCACAATGGACTAATGTCCAAAGAAGAAACACAACTAGAAACTGTAAATATATGCATGCTGGAAAAAAGGAAATGCATTGCAAGAGCATCAACTTAAAGGTGATAGATAGAATGTGATTATACCCTCTGGAATGAATCTTCTCCAATATAGAGATTGCCTCCATAGCAATACAAGCCACCATTTCAGGAGACATTCTGCATGGAAACAAAAAAGGTAGGAGAAGAAAGCATGAGGTCTAGCTTAACACATAGACAAAGAAAAGAATGAATCCAACTAGAAACTTACACTTGGGCATTATTGTTCCAAACATCCCACAGGCTTGGCCCCAATATATCCATTACCTACAAAGGTTTTTGTAAGATCACAAAAACACTAAAAATACAAGGAATACTATCATGAAATCATGCACATTTTCAATATTCAAAGGGCAGCAGCATATACCATGATGTAATAATCACCCTGACGGCCTCTATAGTGAACTCGAGGAACACCATGACTGCCCCCCAGTGCACTGCATGGATAAAAATAGAATAAGATACATGCACTGATTTTTAAAAAGAAAGAAGCAATCCGTTACAAGTATAAATTATACAACACTGGAGCAAGCACGGATATGCTAAAGAACAAATAGATAAAGTGGACTCACTTGTAGACTTGCCACTCATAAGGAGGTCCATAGTTACAACCTTTACTACTTCTGTGTTCAAATTTCAGTGCAACCTGTGACATATAAAGTCAAGGAAAAATGAAGAATGTAAATAGACAGATTTAACCTTCCCAAAAATCAGATTACTGAAGAGAAGAAGAATCAAGATGCTCATAGAGGAACAATTCAGAATGAATTAAATAGCCAGTTATTACGGAATTTCAATACCTCTATAGCACCTGTACGATCACTTGAGTTTAAAGCAGATACCCGGCGACCAACATATACCTGTCCAAACCCACCTTTCCCCAACTTCCTCTCAATTTTATACACTGGTGAGCCACCAACTTGTACCTGTTTCAGTTCAGGGAAACAAGACAAGTTTAATCATCAACGCTCTTTCCCAAACAAAAGATAACTCATACATGAAGAGCAGCATGAACTATCACATTCACAGTTAACAAGAATACTTTCCATGAGAAAGTTTGAAGAAAGTTAACCTGCAAAGTTCTTCCAATACCAAGTACAATGAGAAGAAAACAAAGAAATAAAATAATCAAGAGCTCAGAATGGATAGAGTAATGGATTTGCCACCACTCCAACATGCTAAAGCTTCCACATGGTTGACGGCTACCATCCGTAAATGAACCTATATAACTTCCACATATGCCACAAATCGACCAAGAAAAGGGAAAGATTATGTATGTGGCCCCAACAAAATTCTCAGATTACAACCCGAATACCTACAATATAGCATTTTGAAGACCAAGAAAATCATAACAGAGAACGAGAAATATCACAGATGAATAGGCGTTATCCAAAAGCAAGATAACCAACGACCCTCTACGTCAAGTATAACGTCCAAAATGGGGATAAACAATCTGAAACTGAAAACAAGAGAAAATGTACAACTACGCCTACACTTCGACGAAACCAAGAAAACAAAGGAATAAACAGAAAAAATACAGCCGCAGAAAAGGAAGAGGAACGCTACAAACAGGCAACAGCAATGAACTAAACTTGAACTGAAAAATCATTCCAAACAAATACTAAAATCCCAAAAACCACAATCAACATATGAAAAACTATAAAATCAATCCTTCAATCAGATACAGAAACTGACAGACGTCACAGACCAACAGTCCGATTCCAAATGCCTCAAAGAGAAAAAGAAATGCTCAGAAAAGAGATTATGGGAATAAAATAATCATAAACAAAAATGGGAACTCACTGTGACACAAAAATCAAATGCTACAGGCAAGTATCAAACACAAAAAACACAGCATTTTTCTCCACAACAGAGAGCAAAGGAAAGAAGAAGCGAAGAAACGATTAGAATAAAACACGAAAGACTAACCTTTTCAGGAAGGGGCGCTGTGCTTCCCTCGTCTTCCGCAGCCGGAACCTTGCCAGCACTCCTCGCGCCGCTGTGATCGTCCATTTTCGCTTCTTCCTCCGCCAAACCCTTCCCTTTGTTCTCCACGCCGACGTTCTTCTCCCGTTCGCTCTTCTCCAGAACCCTAGTGGTCTCTTTCTCTCCGATCGCTCGTGATCTCAACCGCGTGTTCGTTCCATTGTTCTTTCCACCTCTGTTACGCCCCCTTTTTCCGGCCGCCCCGCCGGATTCCTTCCCGTTTAAATCCGCGCGTGGCTGTGCACGGCCCTTGCGCACTCCACTGCGCAGAACCGGCATCGTTCACCCATCTATTCTCATCCTTCTTGAAACGCAAATCCTTCTCCGCCTCTCGCTCGATCGCTCACTCTTTCCACTCCGCGCGTTAAACCAAGAAAGAGAGAAACACCCAGCCAGGAAACGGATACTTAGCCGGATTCCCTCCTTCGACGGAATCTGCCAGCGATCGCTGTAAAAACTACAGAGATCCGCCCCCAGCGCCCTAGATGACCGCCGATAACCACTATACCAGAGCGCTAGCCGACCGATGCCGTACGATTGCCTCCTTCGCAACCCGGATCAGTCGAATAGTCGCGGGAGAGAGGAAGACAACGAGAGAGCGATGGCCTCGTCTTCTTCATGCAGTTCTCTGCAAACGCGACGCGATTAATTTGGGCCGAAGAGATGGCTGCGCCAAAAAAACTCCGAACTCATATCCGTATACCTTTCGTACTATTGGAGGAAATATTGACCGTTCGCTCTTCACGATGGACGTCCAGAAGAGACTCAACGTTCGAAGAAGCGCTATCACGTGGCTAAAAGAATGTACATGAAGCGTATCTACACGTAATTCTAACTGTATAGTATTTTCCGCTTCATACGGATAGTGGTTCTGAATGGCGATCTAGCCGTCCAGTCATGCACGTGATAGACGGTTAGGATTTCTCTTTCCCCTTTTGTTTCGGAAAAGAGAAGAAAAGCAAAGTGGAAAAACCCTAGTTCTCGATAGCTCATGCCTTTGTTTAGAGTGCGTTTGATTTAGGGTGCTAAGCCCTTGGTATTAGATCCAGATGTGTCCGGTTCTGGGTAGTTCGGAACATGAAAATCATAACCGAACCGATTCAAGGTCGGTTTTTATTATGGTTCCTAAACCGTCAGTTTCAGTTCAGATCTAGATTCGATAAATTTATTAAAAATGTGTTTTTATAAAAATTAAAAATTTTGAAACCAACGGTTTGAAACTAGTTTAGTCAAAGGTGAAATCAGAACCGGATCGGGTGAGCCCCAATTTCAGGTCCAGTTTTTGTTTCAATTTCACCATTCTAGGTCTAGCCGGTTCTTGACCCAGTTTAGTTCCGGTTGAAACCGGTCATGTCTAATTAAAACGGTAAGCATAGATTCTAAGTGGAAGAGTTTTCCTACGAGTAACAACACAAGAGAAAAGAAAACACTTAATTTCTTTTTTATGAAACTTTGATTTTCATAGTCCATCTTCCTTATGGTACTAATATTTTTTTATTTAAATTAGACTTATGAAACCATAGTTTTAAACAAACATAAATTTAATAAATGAGCACCAAAAATCAAGATCTAATTACCTTAGAATAATAACAATAAACAACAACTAAGCCTTTTCCCACAGTAGATGAGGTCGGCTACATGGATTCTTTGTTTCTACATAGCTTTATTATAATTTGTAAAATCCATTATAAATAAGTCTGATAAAGTTTTACGTTGGCGGTGAAAAGCCTAATGCAACCATCTTAGGCTTCGGACCGGTCATACAAGGGTGATCACTTACATTGGCAGAGTTATCTAATTACCTTAGAACTACAAATCAAACACAAAAGCAACCCCTTCCTTAGTTGAGGATTGATTGCATCGAGGTAAGAATATTTCAAACCGATTCACCAACCCAAACCCGAGTTCTCGAGTTTCAAATCCAAATGTGGTTTGAATTTTAAGATATTTAGAATGTTTTGGATCAAAATAACAATATATTAATGCTGTCTTTGGCACGCCCCACATCATGTCTTATTCAAGTGAATTCTTGTAAGTGCTATCTGAATTGCATCGTCACTCTTGGTGACAACACCGTGTACCAAAGTAGATTCAGATAAGACCGTATCTGTATGAACTGGATCTGTTTATGTAGACATGGCTGGTTCTGGTTACCACCGATCGTGGAACCTAAATTGTCAGCTCTGGTTTGAGAATTACACCTCTTGGAATAAAAAAAAACTTTTAAAAAATTGAGAAGTAAAAAATATTTAAAACTACATGAAAATGGTGGATTGGAAACGACGGATCCAATTTTGATTCGGTTCCAGTTTCGTGGAAGGCGAAATTGGATCTGAACCAGGTGATACCCAGTTCAGGATATGGTTTTTGAGCCAGTTCGGTTCCTATTGAAACCGTTGAGCCGGTTTGGAACCGACCATCTCTAGGTTTATGTCTCATCAGGATTTTTTCTTTGTCTGGTATAATGGGAAGCTGAATCCAAATTCATGTCCAGGGTATAGAGCTCATGACCTTAAACTTGTCTGTGAAGTTGTGAAGCTTGCTGAGAGCCGAGCTTGGACAATGGAGTCCCGACTATGGGCTTAGAAAAGAACCAATGGTTTAAAGCGTGGGCTATGACTATAAGTCATGGTTCTAACAATGGTCTATACTGTTTTGTTTATTTTTCAATATTTGAGTGAGGCACATTTTTTATTTAGTGCCCTGATATCTCCATTCCATGCAGCAATGAATTCAAATCTTCATGGCAAAGATCCTCCTTTCCTCGGAGGGCGCCGCCAGTGGCTCAGTCGAGTTGGGTGTAGAACTTCAAAGGCAAACCTTCTGCGGCACCAAGAAGAGGGGCCTAATCCTCTTCAAGATCAGTTTCCCCGAGATAACAGTTTGGTTTATCCGGAGACACGGATCATCCAAGGGAACTAGGTACTTAGTTGTCACACCTAGTAGGTCGACATTGCCCGTTCCAGGTAAACAGGAACCGCCAGTTCCATTTTGAGGCTTAAACCACCCAGAATAAAAAGTATTAATTTTTTAAAAATTTATATATAAGCTGATGTGTGTGAGAGCACGCTACGTGCATATAAGCTGAGGCAAATTGTACCTAACTGTTCAATCACCCTCGATGAATGGTTCAAACTAAATTAGTGGAATTTCTTTTGCTTTTTCATGATGATAATATATAAAGAAAAAATTAAGTAAATCTACTTTAAAAAAGCAAAATGTAACTTTTTACTAAAAAAAATTACGTTACTTGCATAAAACCAAGTTCATCTCTCTCTCTCTCTCTCTCTCTCTCTCTATATATATATATATATATATATATATATATATATATATATATATATATATATATATATAGGTTTTGCTTTTACAGCGTTGAATGTCTCGATTTAAGATGTAACCGTCCGATTTACCTGGTCTTCATAGCTTAACGGTTCACACACCAAATTACAAGATCTCCACTTTTCTGGGATTCGGATCCACTTTCTTCGCTTTCCAAGATGCATGTGTTCAAAATCTTCCTCTCCTTCTCAAGACAAAGAAATACTTTGGCTCTGCATATCGAGCAACAGCTAGCTTATATAATATATATATATTTATATATATGACTGAGTCTGACCAGACCATGTCCAAGTGAGAGCTGGATTCATGTTAAACCTGGTTCTCACACCTCTTTATTCGACAATCCTTACTTTTGCAATCGAAATTCATTTTATTGAGAATCCATCACCTACAAATCAAACTTCAGCAAAATGGATTCTTTCAGCTGGTAATGGCTCGTCTCATCGGCACCTGACCAAGTTAGGTCCATGAAGCTATGTTGGACATGGTCATGGCTCGTCTCCTCAGCAGCCTGACCTTCGCCCGGCGTCATCCTGTCGATATATGTGGTTGGCCAGGCCTTGCTCATTGTCTAGCCGTATTGTAAAATTGTGCTACTTAATTATTGTCTACTTTCACGGGCAAGTTGGGGTTAGGCAAATATGCACACCCCGGGTATCGAACTTGTCACCTTCCACCCGAAGGTCCTCTCGAGTTAATACACTGGCCAGGACGGTCGTGTAATACTTGCATTGTGAACGAATGCTCCATTAAAGGAACAAAATTGTACCACATTATTGTGCATAACCCCGAGAGTTCAGAACTGCCAAGCCCAAGTATTCAACTTTGAACATTCATGACTGATGTTTTTAATATCGTATTGGATCCATATTGTACATGAAATACTTGTGTATCGTATGATACGGTGCGGTAGAAGTGATTTTAAATTATTTTAAAAGAAATTATATTAAAAATCATTAAAAAAATCTACAATATGCACCGCATCAAGAGACAATATATTCAACGTCAAGACAAACCAAATCATATGTATGCACCACCCTCGTGTCTCGTTTTGAAACTTAGAATTGATTAATCTAAAAGACATTGAATTTTTAGAAAGAAAGGAGTTGATCTTAAAGGAATAGACAGAAGCCATCTTAGACGGGGTTTAAACACACACAACTTTCATTTAGAAAAATACATATCCTGAAACTTGTATTATATCATACGATATACGCGGTGTATCATATGATATGACGCCTTTATCACAATGTATCATATGGTACGCTTGATACGAGGCAATAAATGGTGTTCTGTGATATAAGTACATGAATTGTATATTCAAGTATTGATATGCATGACATGATTTTTGTAACATTGTTAGTGAAAACTTCATATTGACACAATTGGAGGAGATCATTTTTCCTTTCTGTATATCTTGCCATGTCAAGTCAATATTGTAATAACCCAGAGAGAGAGAGAGAGAGAGGTCCAGTTCATATAATACATAACCCATGTGTTTTTGCAATACTGAATCCGCATTAAGCAGATCTTCTGTTGTGACTTGAGAGTGACTTAAAGTGAAGCCACTTTCATAACATAACAAGCTAACTTTTACAGGATTTTCAAGTCGCTTACATACATAATGTTTTATATTTAACGTAATTGATGATGATTTATAAAAAAAATGACCTGACATAATATCAAATAAGAGAGGGACTGAATGATACTCGATTGACTTGGGGATTGTGGTCTCAGGCTGAGTCTTGTACTAAACTGATGGAGCAGAGGTGGCTAAGAGGATCTTGAGCTTGCTTAGAGGAGGTTAATGACGGCGAAGAAAGTTACCTTGCTGTGAAGGTTTCTGATGATCGTCCGATTCCAGGAGCTCTTTATTTTTGCAGAGATGAAAAATGGCGCAACGGTAAAGATAATGGACACGAGGTTCCCTGACAGGGGCTTGCACAGACGAATGTTGTTTATGTTTCTCTGTAATTTTCTGGTATTTCTCTCTATAATTTTCTGTCTCTGTATGTGCCTGCCTTTATAGGCAGGTGCTCCCCCATTTGTCTGTGCTTATCCACTTGTGGCTTCCCTCGTCTGGGAGCTATAACGGACGGCCGTTACCAGAAAATCCGGTAACGGTTGTCCGTTACTGGATCTAGCCTGATCCTCAGGTAACGGCTGGATGGTCAGTCCAGCTGTTACCTGAGCCGAGAATGGCCACCACTTTGTAATAGTTAAAGCACTCACATATCCTAATCTCATGATCCAATCGTGTTGCGAGCAAACTTATGGTCTTTTCTTTTGGGTACAATAGCGAGGCAGAGGCCTAACACATGCCTTGGTATAGAACTCATGACCTTCAACTTGTGAGTCGAACCCCTTACCTAATGAGCTTTTTCTCGTTGGGCAAGAGTCTTATAATCTTGTTTGTGGGTTGAGGAACTGTTACAATCATTTAAACATTTCGGTAACCGAACCAAACGTGACCCAATTATGGTTGTGATTTGTAATCATCAGTTCCACTTATGGTTCCTCGATGAACTAAAACCTAAGTAAACATTTAGAAAAAAACTTACAAAAAGGGACCAGGTTTGAACCACTAGTCCCGGTTCCAATTCTCTAAAAGGAGGAAACGTTGAGGATCACTGTTTCGGGCTTAAGCCGGTTTTTGTGACCTATTTGGCCATGATTTAAGCCGGAGGTGAGACTTCGAACAGGCCATGTCTGTGTCTGTTTAGAGAAACCTATGTTCATGTTGTGTTTGAGTTGACCTGTTTTCTGACAGTTGCATAAGATGCGGGATAACACGACGACAACATGACTGCAAATATCAAACTGCCACCTGCCAGTATGAAAGGCAGTACGGACACGAACTCAAACACGAACGTATTGCCAAACATTTTCACATCAAGGCAGGTAATATGAAAACCCAAGGAATGTGACACGGTAGATCTCACAGGCAGAAACATGTCACGATAAGACTAACGAGAAATTATTATCCCCTTTATTCAGGAGAATACAACAGCACCAACTCCAGGTGGATGAGCGGCCCACTGAGCTCAGTGCATATGGCCAAATGGTGGTAACTTTTGAAGCATGGCATGCATGGTCAGCTGGGTTCGGAATAACTTTTCACCAAATATATGCGTCTCCCACCTCTCTCTCCACATATTTTAGTTAAATCTTAGAAGGTGAGCAGAGAGAGAGAGAGAGATGGCGGAGGAAAAAGATCAGCAGCAGCAGCAGTTGGCCATGTGGGGGGGAGAACTGAACGCCTCCGTTGCAGGTGGATTCACGGCCGAGCAAGTTTGGCCGCTGCTGGCCGATTTCGTCGGCATCCACCGCCTGATTCCCACCATCGAGACCTGCCGACTCGAAAAAGGTGTCGCCGGAGAGCTTGGCTGCATCCGATTCTGCTCTGGAAGAACCATGGAGTCGGCCGACGGTGAGGGAGTGGCTTGGGCAAATGAAAGACTGACGAACATCGACCACGACGGCCACAAGCTGAGCTACGAGCTCCTCGAGAACAACATAGGATGGAGTGGCTACCAGGCGACCATGGAGGTCGTTGACGAGGAGGGCAGTGATGGTGGCTGCAGAATCGAATGGGGCTTCAAGATGCAGGCGGTGGAGGGAGGCAGCAAGGATCGGGTCGCCGCTTATTTGCAGGCTGCTCTTGAAGCCATGGTAATTCAGATTCAGGAGCTTCTTCTACATGGTCATGAAACTCAAGATAACTAGAGCTTTAGATAAAGCAAGCTGTAACGCCTCTTTCTCTCTCTCTATACTATTTTCTTTTGTCAGTATAGAAAGTTGTGGTAAGGCTTCTAGCTACATCACCTAATCTACTATTAAAGGTTTAAGAACATGTCCTCATAGCACTTAATTTTTATCCGGATAGTCAGAAAGACACACACACACACACACATATATATATATATATATATATAAAGAGAGAGAGAGGATATGGTAAATACTTTGTGCTTAAACATTCTTAAAAATTCCGTTTATACTAATGTACTTTTTTTTATAGGGTGCATGGTATTATTTTGCCTTAGGTTTTAAAAGATCTCATCAACCATTAATTTTTAGATCCTTAAGTAAGATTTAGGTATGGATGATTTTGAGAATGATATATATATAGAGAGAGAGAGTTTGGATCTATAACTTTTGACAAATGAGTATGTCTAATATAAGTATGATAAGTGTATTTTTATATTTTTCTAAATATCTTTATAACTTTTAAATGACATTCATATCGTTTAAAAGTTAAAGTTGGTATGTTCAAAGTTGAAAGATTCAATTTTCTCTCTCTCTCTCTCTCTCTCTCTCTATATATATATATATATATATATATAGTTGGTAACCAACAAAATAATTAGTTTAAATTAACTTTAGCCATAAAAATTGCACAATGACCAATAATTCAACTGGCTGTGGGGTTGACCCATCAGTTGAAGGTCATAAGTTTGATACTGGGGTGTGCAACTGGCTCAAGAAAAACATACTAAGAAAGAAAATCGAAGCCCTACCAACGAAGGTATGCCTCGCATGCTGGCTATCTAATGCTACCATCCTCCTTAATTTAAGGCTTGGCTTGGAACTTATGGAAGGATAAAAATGGAGTTATCGTGCCTCCACTCAGTGGTTGAAAAGGAGAAAAGCCTTGTCCACATAAAGTCCATATTATTTATTATTTTTTCAGTTATAAGAGGAGGCCGAAGTTTAACACCCACACATGGTCTTTATTATTTATTATTTTTTTAGTTATAAGAGAAGGCCGAAGTCTAACACCCACACATGCATCCTTTGAAGGTCGAATTCTCCATCAACAGCAACTGCATTAGAGTGCCCTGTCATTGAGTTAACCCTCACGCTCTCGGTGCAATATGACAAACTCTCAGACCAAGACAAACCTTTGAATTGATATGTGCTTGGCCGCATATCATTATTGAATTGCTTTTCTATTGATTTTTCGTTACAATATGACAAACTACGGGACCAAGACAAACCTTTGAATTGATATGCTATATGTATAACCCACGCACAATACCGACGCTTGAAGCAAAGAGCTACACGCTAGCATACGTTTCTTGTTGTTAGGGGGTCCATGTACAAGTTGAAGGTCATGAGTTCGACACCGGTGCAATCAATAGTCTGATTCATGCTGTTAGGAAGTCTTGCGTGTACGAAACCTTACTTTTACCAGGATCCCCACCGATAGCGGACTTGGGTGTGTCTAGTAAACAAAAGGAATGACTCAAACAGGGGCTTTCACCATGTATACTGCAGGGTATCAGCTTGCGCAGAGAGTGGAACCCCGACTAAAGTTACAGTGTTAAGACAATGCACCCATAATAAGACTCCTCTTTAATATCTATTTGGAAGTCTTTCACATAGCTAATAAGTGGAGAAATAAACATAGAAATTGATATATAACGACAACTGTCTTTTTTATATATGAGATGGAGTTGGCTACATTGATTTTTTGTTTTCATAAAGAATTCAATCATGTATCACGCTAAAAATTAAGTCAACATAAGTTAGATCATTGTTTATGATTTCCTCTCAATACTTTTGTGATCTTCCTCTTTCTCCTTTTAACATTTTTAACAATCTAGTTTTTCGTATCATCTTACTGGAATTTCTTTTGGTTGCCTAACATCTTAGATAATTTCCCTCATTTTATCATCTATTGGCATCACTTTCAAATTGTTTCTAATAACTTCATTATTTACATGGTCTTTTCTCATGTGACAACTTATCTATCTCAACATCTTTATTTATGCTATTGGGATTTTTTTGTAAATGTTGATGACTAAGTGTCCAACACTCTTAACCATATAACATAACAAGTGCACCTTTTCGTTTTAACCAACCTACATTGTTTGGCATGTTAAGAAACAAATATATGCACTTTCCTCTAAATCTTTATGACAACAGTGGAATATCAAAGATGATGATAGATGGCTCCATGACTAACTTGGCCAAGTTCAGCTAGTTCATAGATCATGGATATCTCATACAGACCCTTCCAAAAGGGGTGCTGCAGTCGTTTGGGGACACTTCAACACTGAACACTGGCACTTCTGCTCGTGTCCACTTAGTATCTTCTAAAAAGTACTTGCGAAACAAGCATAAAACAATTTTGAAGGAAGCTATTCGGGAACAGATGAAATTATGTCTACTTCAGGAACAAATATAATGAAATAGTCCACTTAATCCCTCTCATCAGACCCACTGATGTTTCTGGCTTACAATCCGAGCCAAGTGGAGCATGAATGGAGTGAGAGTTTCTGTTTTCATTGAAACAGGGAACAAAACGGAGGAACAAGAAAGAAGAGAGTCGGGAGTTGAAGTACCTCAAGGGCCTCAAAAAATCACGAATGAAATAACTAATACCCTTGTCTCGACTCACACCTGCACTAACAGCCTCGTGACAAAGTTTCGCAGTCCAAACAAAAGAAGAAACTCGTAAAGGGTTGCCTTAATCTAGCCCAGAGCCATACAGCATTGAGTTTAACACAACCAAGCAGTCAAGATTCTTTCTGACTGTCCATTTTCCTTCGTTTACTTGAAGGAGACATGTTTCAAATGGTCTAGTAAGCTGAAAGAAAGAAGCGGCAAAGCTTAGCATAAGAGAAGAAGCACAATTCCGTCAGTGATCAGATTATGTTTTTGAACTTTTTGCGACCAAGATATAAACAACAGACTACTCCATTGATAAAGATATCATGAAAGAAGAATATACCTTCAATACAACAGCTCCATTGGTTGAGTGGCCAAACGGAAAACATCAGCTTTATTTTGGACAAGACAGATCTCTGCAAAACATCATTTATACAAAGAATCAGTGATAAATTACATTACCATAAAATAACCTACACAACAACCTATATAGATTATATCTAAAGAAAGAAGGTCGTAGAATTTGAGACAATACGCCGCATAGTGTAGAAAGCCTTTTCACCAGGGTGACGTCTCCTCAAGTTACAGACAAAAGGAGAAGAGACCACCGTTTCTCTTTCAATGTGTCTATCAAAGACTTAAAGCAGTGAAAGAACTCACGATGTCAACGATAACATAATCAAGCAAGGGAACTTACGTAATCCATCACTCACACCAAGGACTGTTACAAGCAAAAAAATAATTTTCTGACAATAGGTCATGACAAAAAAGGAAAACTATGGAATTACAGATATCAAAGACATCTAAAGCCAATAACAGAACAATGGACTCGACCAGATTATGACATAGGTTTCAATATATGGCGAAGCTCAGTCCTAAGTACCAGCGAAGCTGGAGCTTCCCTCAGCTGAAATGTTCATCGTTTTGCATTATCTTGAACTTCACAAGTATATTCAAAGTTGAACACTTGCAAGGTACCTACCAACCCAGTCAACAGCATGAACTCCAGCGCTGCAAGTGGAAGCACTGGAAACAACCATTAAACAGCAAAATTAAACATTTCTGAATGAAAAAAAAGGAACAAAGAGAGAGAGAGAGAAGAAAAGGGGATCACGCTCACCTATGTTCGTTGAGGCCATGCACATTAATGGTGTTAACGCTTTTATCTTTGAGCTCAAACTGATCCTCGTGCGCAGGTTCCTTTGCCACCATGATGCACATTAAAGCATAATGCAAAATTTTGTATCTGATAAGGATTTCGATTTGGCCAAAGAGACTCCTAACGGTACACAAAGTGTTTAAATTCCCATCAAGGAATGGGTATTTAGAAACAGAATGGCGCCTTTTGGTTGGTCTGTGCATTGAAAATATCACATTGTTGCCTGTCTAGAAATTAACACTAGATCAAACAAATATTCTTAATCCGGGTTGGTACGGGATATCCTCAAGTGCAACAACCAAATTACTCAACGGAGATTTCCTGTCTGGAACTTGCACAGGATATCATGGAGGAAAACAGGTCCTATTACTTGAGGCATGGATCCTTCTGGCTGATATCAATTCCATCAAGATTACAAAGGAAATGAGTCCCGAAACAAGCCTTATCTCAAAGAAGAATCTTTTTTTATTTTTGCAAAGTACAGTAGATTTAGAACAAGATTAGATGTACTTCATGTAATAATAAATCAAATTCTCAATAGTGAGAGTCTAGTTTTAAACAAATTGTCTAGGTTCCTCTTCAACTTTGACCCTGTGCTCCAATCTGGCTATCGGCTACAAATAATCCTAACAAAACAATGCGGATGAAGGGAAAGGGCGGATGATGCCGAGTAAGTCTTTTATAGAATCTTCTTCTTCCCAAATATGAGATCACCAACTGAGGGAGTACCTCAAATCTGATCGTCATGTTTGGTTGGCCATGAAAGAGATTCATGGAGGCAAAGGCTTCTCTCATGTGAATCTTTTGCGCAGTTGTTAAGAGGAGCAACGAATATTATAAATTTAGAGAATTGTATATCTTTAAGGTTTGCTTAAGCTATGTGACTGGTAAATTCATTTTTCATATTTCTTTAAGCTGCTCAGTAGTTAGAATTTAATATGAATTCTCAAAAGTTGAGAATCCAAACAAATTCATAACTGAACCAAACATGCCCCCGCGAAAAAAATGCCGATATCTTAGAATCTAATATCTAAGGTCCGACGAACTTTTATACTGGTTGTTGGCTATCTATAGCAATCCAGCTCTTTGGTCAGATTTAGACCAATCTTTGAAGGGGAAAACTCGTCATAAAAGTTGGAAGGAGACATTTTTAAGGTGGTAGCTCATTTGGAGAGGTAGATGGATGGAGCTTCAAGAAGAAGATTTTAAACTTAAAAACTTCTTAAACAACTCCCGGAACTTCTTTGCGGTGTTTCCTTTCCATGCCCCATTTCACACAGAATCTCAAAGTTTTATTTCATTATATTCCATCCATATCCCAATTCCATTCAGTTACCTTTCTTTGGTTTGAATGTCATTCAATCGAAGAAGATGGTATCATTGGCATAAGAGATGTCATTTCTAGTCTATCTCTTTCTATTTTCTATATATATTAAAAGAAATTATCATATGAGAACTTTGAAAATAGATCATGCTTAAGGTGGTGAGAACGTTTGGTTATGCAGCCAAATGACTTTCCCATGAAAGACTTAGAAAAAATTGGAAAAAGGAGGTTGAGGAAGGTTTCAATGTGTCCACATAGATAACAAGACATGATCCCTGTTTTCTCCTTTCATTGAATGCCAAACCGACACATGATATATCATATAGCGACTAAGAATCGATATATCTAACCCTACTTAGCATGAAGAAAGGCGTGTTTTTCTATTTTGAGATTGCTAATCTATTAGCACCTTTCAAACATCATGCAATTTAATGATGTATGGAGTGATCAAATTAATACTGACACTTCAATAAACAGAAAAAAGTAGGTAAAAACTGAAGATACATCGGTTGGCATTCATAATTAATGGCGTTTTCTCTTATTCTGACAGAATACACAGAGATGGATCTACATTCACTAAAGGTGGTCATCTGCTGATGCAGCGAGTACTTGACATTATTAGGGCAGGTTCCAAACCGGCCTGGTGTTTCTGACTGGAACCCAACTGGAGCGGGAATCGACTGAAACCGGAACTGAAATTGGACATGAAACAAGGGATCACCTGGTTCGGTTCTGGTTTTATCTTTTATGAAATCGGAAATGGCGGTTCCAAACTGCCGATTTCAGTATTTCTTTTTAACTCTTTTATAATATTTATCAGTTCCGGAAACATAATCAAAACTGGTCCCGGGTGAGTTTGGTTACAGTTTCATTCAGGGGAACTAGAACAGGACACGCCTATTATTAGGAATTCAAAAGGATACGGGCTGTTGCATTCTCTTATTCATTCCGAAAATAAGTTCCCCCTCAGCAACACGAGGGAATTTATAACAAAACCTAAGCAAAAGGATAAATAATAATAAAATAAAAACAGACAAAATAAAAGCCTTTGGAAAGTACATGATTATCACCCAGAGAATTACCTCAATGGCAAGGCGCTATAGCGTCTGCTTCCTCTTGTGACCAGAAAAAATGAAGTCCATGATTAAAGCAATATCACCCTAAACAGCTTCATGGGCCATAAGCCTCGCCCTAAAGATTTCCTAGATGCGTAGGTGATGTGTCCCACACGAAAATGTCATCCAACACGAAAAACACAAAAGCAAAAAATAAAAATGCATGTATTGGCCTGCATTTTCTATAAATTAACTTTTAATACACATCAAATGGAGATGTTACTGTTTTAGGTTTAAGTAATTTGGAAAACTACCCAATAAAATGCATGTATTGGCCTGCATTTTCTAAAATTAACTTTTAATACACATCAAATGGAGATAATACTGTTTTAGGTTTAAGTAATTTGGAAAACTACCCAACCTTAAGTATTTAACTGCCAATCTTTTCAATGCACACATCGAACTTTAGCTAGGAGGGATGGTAAACAAGCTGCACAGACCAAAAGATTGTTCATGAACTCAAGATCTTGTTTATGTTCGGCGTGTTAGCTCAATTTAGCTGAGCCAATCATGAACTGAACACGAGCTTAGTTAGATGAACAAAACTCAAGTTGTTCACTAATGTTGAAAATTTAAGCTTTCACATACAGGAACCTAAACAGCCCTCCTCTGGTTCTAGTTCTGGTTATGTTGGTTTAGGGTCCAGCTTTGAGTTCAGTTCTACAATGGTTCCGGTTCCAGCTATAGGTCCACTTCATTTCCGGTTCCACAATCTGGTCTGTTTCGAAAGCAATTCGAGTTTGGGCCTAATTCAAATTGACCACCTATACATATCAAAACTGTATTGTACGTAACTTTTTACCCAATCTCAACCAATGATCTCATTTGATAAGATGAGCATGTGGGTTCCGCTCACTAATCTTGTCTAATAAAAGTAAGATGTGGAACCAAAGTGTTAGCTCACCAAAGAGTAAGATGTGTGGTAAAGATTGAATATAACTCATAAATTAAGCATCAAAGCACAATATAAGAGAATGGATTCGTTTAGCAAAATGTAGGAATCTTGAACAGGCGATTTAACCACATAAATCCAGTTCACTTGTGGCAAGTTCACAGGATGCAATGTAGGGATCTTGTAGACTATTTTTCTTTTTTTTACAAGAAAAGATCGAAGCCTAAAACACACACGTACCCTTTAGAAATCAAACTCTCCAAGTTTCATGCAAAATAAAACCCTTCCGTTGAGCTAGCGTGTCCTATTGAGCGCGCTAAAATAAACTTTTTATTTGTGGAAGAAAAGACTACAAATTTCATGCAAAATGTGCAATGACTCAAATAGAGTGAAGAGAAGTCGTATGGAATATATTGTGAAGACTACCCAAGTGACAACACACTGCAATCGTGGATTCACTCAAGCCCGAAACTAGAAGGAAAAGTTTATGTTACAGGGTCTTTGCTGACATAAAGTTTCACCAAAAGGTGATCCTTGAACTAAGAGTTTGTGTATTAAGAATCGAGTTTATGCATTAAGAATCAAAGATGAAACCATCAAAACCAAAGAAAGGTGAGAGATCGTTCAAGCCACTCAGAGATTTGCATGTATATCGCCACTGGAAAACAATTTCTCAAAATTAACTCACTTTCTGAAAAATCCTTTGCATTTTTTACCCTTTTATGAACGTTCATTATTTATGTAGTATCTCTGAAGACGTATGATAATATTGAAATGATATAGAAGATCAATTGATATATCGGTAACTTTCTTTTTTCGTGACTTGCTTGATTGGATGATTAAGCTTAGAGAATCATCTTAATTACGTAGATTAGACTATGGAATGTCGAGTATAAGTGCAAAGTTTTTGATGTTTAGAAACTTCTACATACTTAATGTGCGGAATGTTTTACGTTAATGACCACAACCAAAACTAAAACCAAGCATTATCGTGAAATACGTTGTCGGCTACATTGATCCTCCACATATTGTTCTCTTTTGAAGCTTTACCATTTAATTTCTTCCACTTTCACTCTGGAAAAAGCTGAATTTTATCTCGAGAAAAACTAAGTGCCTACGTTATTGTCGTGAAATCTCCTATTTCTACCTCTTTTCTCTACCTTTTCTTCCTTTAAGTCTTTTCCATCTTAATCTCTCGTAACAACTGAAGGAAGCTCCAATTGATCACCTTTAGCGGAGGTTCAAACGAAGTTTAATTATAGTCTTCTTTTATCTTCAATTGGTGTAGCAATAGAGCTCAATCCAGGCCCGCTTATGAGAGATTCTGCCGAAAAATAGAACAGTATGCATTCTACCGAAAAGCAGAAGAGTTATGCCTCTATCATACAGTGAATGCGACGGTACGAGAACAATAGAGCTCAATCCAGGCCCGCTTATGAGAGATTCTATCGAAAAATAGAACAGTATGCATTCTACCGAAAAGCAGAAGAGTTCTGCCTCTATCATACAGTGAATGCGACGGTACGAGAACTTCTACGATGCCCGTTGAAATGTCTATTTGCCTTTTTTTATGAGAGAGGCAATACGTCAAATGAATAAAAACTGCGTTGACTATCATGCAGTTGAATCGGTTTTCACAGTAAAAGGTGTGATGTATCTGCTTAATAAGTTGATCTCTTTCAATGAAATTTATCGTATGTTTATCTTCTGTCGTTGATTCTTATTTGGTACTACCATGCTTACATTGCTCCATAGATAAGGTTGCCTTGAGGAAAACAATTCTTATCCTTTTCAAAATTGTGGCATTTTAAAGGAGCTTAATAAGTTGATCTCTTTCAATGAAATTTATCGTATGTTTATCTTCTGTCGTTGATTCTTATTTGGTAATACCATGCTTACATTGCTCCATAGATAAGGTTTCCTTGAGGAAAACAATTCTTATCCTTTTCAAAATTGTGGCATTTTAAAGGATTTCAATGGATGGATCATGAAAACGGTGATATTTCCATAACTTTACAGAGAGCATCAAGATTCCTCTCTCTCAGAGGAGCTAGGATTCATCTTGACGTATGTATAGCTATCGCCACCGACCTAGAAAAGCAACATTAAGCGAATGCTTTCCCCGTATAGATGTTAATATAGTTTAGCCATGTACCAATGCCCTACAACAAACAGTTCTACCTTGACAAGTGATCAACTTTCTGTATTGACTGCCTCATTAATGCCATTAAAAGCCTCTCTCTCTCTCATTTTTTCGAGGATTTGACGTTACTGTTCGTTTCACCTTTAGCAGAGAAAAAAGGTTCACGAGAAAGTTCACCTCTGTCAAGATCAATCTATCAATCTCTTGTTGTTTCAGACAGGAAAGTGCCCTAAATACAAACACGATCGAGGGGATACGCGACGGAGACGTTGCTTCTAAACCTCAGGAAGTCATTTATGCATGTACCCTCTTGGGGTGTTAATAAGTTTGTATTTCATTCTCACATCATTCAGCTGCAACATACATGACCTACATTAATTTATTGATGAAGCCATTTTAATCATGTAATTATCCCTATCTGCCTCCTTACTTCACTCGATTCTCTCAATTTGCACCAAGAGCCCACTGTAACCGATGATGCACTTAGCCCAAAGTAATTGTTAATGTGCTTGAATTTGCTATGGACACGAAATGTGAAAATCTTCATCAGTGTGAGAAATAATTCATATTTTATGCTACTCTTCGAGAGTAGACATCTACGGTCGAACCACATCACTTGTCCCATCTTTCTTCCTTCCTTTTTTCCTTGACTTCGTATTTTTCCTTCCTTTTTTCCTTGACTTCGTATTTTTGAAGAACCAATTTCTGTGTTAGTGCTTGTGAAATGAATCTGCGCAACAGTATTCAACTGACATGGGACATATAGTACACTTCTGAATCTAACTTCATGGAAATTCTTCAGATTAACGCAGAAACTTTAGAAAAAAAATGAAGGGTTACTGTCAAACTCCGAAAAGCTTAGTTAAGCTACACGTGACACAATTGGCAAATGCATAGGTCTATGAGCAATGCTGACTTTTACACACATGAAATCCATCTCCTTTTGCCTTTAGACCACCTTTCAACACTTAACCAATTCACACCCGATGCTACTGAAGCTAAAGTTGCACGTAAACCACCCACATCCACCAGTGCACCTAATGCTACTCCTATAAATCAGCGCTCAAACTATCTTAGTAAACAATGTCAATGCCATCTTCCTTGTGCGCAACTCAAGAACATACTTGGAGGTTTCTTCAATTCTTCAATCTCATTAGATATGGCAGCTCAAACACAAGTGATGCCAAATAGGTTCATCAAGAATTGCCTCTCAAATCCACCTAGGCTCCCTATTGATACCCTTCAAAGGGCGGTCTCTGACCTATCTCTTGAACTCAACAAGGAAAATCTAGTTCACGCTAAGCAACTAGTTCTTTCCTCAATATCAGAAATTGAGGTCGCGAAATGTGAGTGTTGTGGCATGTGTGAAGACTTCACTCCACATTACATAAATGGAGTTAGAGAGAAGTATTGCGGTAAATGGGTGTGTGGACTTTGTTCAGCGGCAATTGATGAGGAGGTAGGTCGACTTGGTAACGATGCCATACAAGAGGCGCTCAATTCCCACATGTCAGTATGAGTTAGGTTCAACAGTGTAGGGAGGACCAACCCTGCAATCTTCCTAGCGAATAGCATAAGGGAGATCCTTAAGAAGAAAGCTTGGGCTCGGTCGCAACAGATCGACCCACGCGAGTTCGGCATGGGTGCGGGACGGCCTAGAATCCTGAGAACCTCAACCTGCATGCCTGCAATCACAAAGGAGGCAGCCAGAGTTCACGTTTCTAACTAGATGGGCATCTAAATCATTTTTCCTTTTTGTTGGTGGTTGGCTGTGGATAATTGAGCACAAGATTAGGCTGTTAGTGCTTATTTTTTCTCCCTTATGAAAGTTATTGAACTCCTGACCTTCAGCTTAAAGGTTCTTTTTAGTCGAGGATCCTCGATCCCAGAAGACTTGCCTTTTTGGCTTAGGCAGATCCTACCAGATGCATGCGATGATGCCTAGTTATGGAACTCACCGTCAACTTAAAAGTTCCTTTTAGTGAAGGATCATGGAGAGACATGGCTCAATCGACCTGCGAAGACGAGACTGTTTTGTGAGTGTTTTTCTTCTTCTTTTCTTTTTATAAGCTTTTGTATGGTTCAATTCCAAACCTCTTTGAAATGGCTCATGTTAAATGCTATACGTGTCTAATATATATTATGTATATATAAATGGCGATAAGCCTTGTGTATGATGGCCATGATGGAACTTATGAGTAACCAGAATTGCGTGCATGCTTTGTTCGTTGAGCACACACGTACCCAAAATATATATGGAGAAATTAGTATATGCTTATATCCATCTGTTCTCAAATCCAATTAAAAATTTCTACCGATTTTATCAACGATAGAGAGGTTTGAATTTAAAAAAGTGAAAAATACCGTTGATTATGTTGATAAGGAGATTTAATCATGAACGAGTGTATCCATGAACTATATATATATATATATATAATATACTTGTAATGTCCTTCGAAATCTCAGTTATCCACTTGAAGAGATGAAAGATTAAGCTTAAAGTGAAAAGGCAAAAAATGATTATGTACAACTGTTTAAATTTATATTTATTGTTTTTATTTTTTATTAAGATTTTCAAGAATGAACAAGCATATATATATATATATATATATATATATATATATATAAGTAAAAATCATATTACACACTATTTATATAAAAGCTTTGTGCCCAAAAATACGATTCCAAAACCGAATAGCCCAACCAAACCCACTGAAATAATTTGGTTACTCGTACATTAAGCTTCAGTTTTCAAATTCAAAGACATTTAGGTTTTCTGTTCGGTTATTATTCAACCTAACCTACCCGGTGCAAACCCCTAGTCTTGAGTTCCTGACTTGGTCCTTCCCATTAAAAGAAAGTAGTTCACCTACCAGTTGCACACCCCGGTTATCGAACTCGAGCCTTTAAGCTTGTGCAGAGTTTTAGAAAAGCTTCAGTGAAAAACCACAAAGAGAGGGACCTACTAGGTCTGACCTAAGGGGATGGGCCGTCGTCTTCCTTTTCCCCATGGGGGTCAGACGCACTGTTGGGATCTGCTTGTCCCAATAGTAGCCACCAGATGTAACTCTGACGACGTGTGATCGTAAACGTCCTCTACGTTATTCCATGTCTCGAAGAAGAGCCACGAAAAGAAAAAAGGACAGAGTATTCCTCTGAGAAGCTGGCTGGTATTGCAGGGCCTACGCTCGATGGCAAGCAGTCTTACTAGAACTCTCAAACATTGTAGTTCGATGGTGTAGCTTGAATTCATGTTGACACAAGAGTAATTTGAACTGAAAATCTTACAGTGAGACACGAATACAATGATGCTACATGGGAGTTAATAATTACGAGAAATTCAACAGATCATTGATTGATTGCACACTAATTTTCTTCATTATAGTAAAATATTCTTCCTCATCTTACTGGATCGACGAGTAGGCATCTACTGTTGAACCATTCTACCGGACTCGGTCTCCCTTACCGCCTACATCTTCGGCCAGCTCTTTCCAATATGAAACGTTCATTCTGCCCTTCGACGCGTACGTCCCATATGAAGTGATAGTCAGTCTTACGAAGATCGGTTTGAGAATCACTCCTTAAGACAAGAAAAGATTGTTAGGGTTTTGCTCGTTGGTTGAGGATTATGCCGGGCCGGCCTTTCCCCTCGAGTGCCAAGAAGAGGGCATAGTATAAGGTCATATACTCGTTCTAAATCTGCACATACTTGCTAAAAGTTAACTACAAATTCATAGCCAGAACGGGAGATGATTCATCAACAGTCTTGTCACTGACAGTGCAGCAATATGATAGTCACACGACTGACCGTCACACTATTGTTCTAGCACATGCAGACCTATTGATGCTTTCTGCAGGGGGCTATCGAGTTTCGCTATTATTCTGACATAACATCTTTTCACGTTTGATCTGCAATGCAGCATCACTGTTTACATCAGAAAACTCTCAGTACATGCATCCCGCGAGGAAGATATAGGCCGACGATACATAAAATTTGACTCCAGTTCCCTTTAGCTAAGTTGCAGCTTTCGAGAATTTCGAGACGTTTGATTTTCGTGACTGAATGGCTTTGGTCTGGTTATGATTTCACCTGCAGCACGCCACCTCTCGAGATCTAAAGTTCATTGATGTGAGTGCTGTGTGAAGGTTCTTGATATTCTGAACGAAGTCCTTTGGCAAATAACTAACAACTATAGTTTCTACATTGATTCGCAGGCGAAATTAATTTGTTTATAGCATGAAGGCTGTGTAAGATTACGTCAAAACAGTAACGACTTCATATATCAAAAGAAGCCCTTCTTCTATACAGACTGGGGTGAAGTTTCCATTGAGGGATATATTGGCATACAACTCAAGATAAGTAATTAAGATTCTCACATGCAACGTAAAAAAAATTGAGCGTGAGGTTAGTGGCCCATACTTGCGAAAGATTTCAAACAAGACGTAGAAAATATTTTAGGGTAGGGTGGAACTGACATTCAGCTCTCAGCTATATGTTTTCTGTTAACTTTTATACAAGAAGATGCATGAATATGCATTTAACATTATATATATAGAGAGAGAGAGAGGTATATACCCTGTGATCTGCCCTGGAGAGAACTTCTGTATTACGTACACACTAACTCCTCTAAGAATTTTCTGTCCCACCCGTGCACACGAAGAATGAGACATCCATAAAGCCAAATTCCAAATGCTTACGCTCACGTCGTTGGATATGGCACAGCCTGAAAGTCAGTGAGCCTCTTTAAGAACAAATCGACCTTTGGCGCGTTATCTGGATTGTCAACGGTCAAGAGTTGGCCAAGGCATATCTCGAACCAATGTTAAGTGCGTTTTGATTCGCGAAAATTGAAATAGTATAAATTGCAATATGATACTATTAACGACAACAGAACAGTGAACTTCTGTATGAAGGCTTTTCCTTTTGTTCAAACCAATTGTACACGGAGACTAATACAGTTCGAACCGGGTCGAAAAATTATGAGTCCGGGTCGACCTAATCCAACCCAAATCAGGTGGGGTAACCAATTTGATTGAACTTTGATTTAGACAGCAAACTCTCACATATTTGACCGAGTGGATTAGTTTCAACTATTTGCAGCACATTTCCTAATATCTAGATTTTATAGCAAAATATACATTTCCTAATATCTAGATTTTATAGCAAAATAATTTTACTTTTACCTATAATATTGAACTAAGAATTGGGATAAAGAGAACCTGCGGTCGTGGTATGAGCCGGGAAGCTGACTGTCCTCAACCCGCACCATGGCCAACCCTAAGGAAGACCCCAGAACCAGGAGTATCGACCTGGGCCTACGCTCTGTATCAACTTCAGCAGGAAGATAGAAGTTCAACGCCTGAGGGCGCATCTAACATAAATTCAATCCAAAAGATCTCACTGCAAATGAAGGACACTAATGGCACAACAGTGAATTAAGAACCAACCAAGGAGCGTCATCAACAGCTGCCAGTTTCGCGTTTTCAGACTCATCTTGAGACAAAAAATCCCTACCCTATCATGTACATTAAACTAGGTATTTGCTTGGCCACGATAAGGTATATTCTCGTTATCTATATTGCTAAATAAGCACGCTTATACATCAAAGAAGATTTATTTATTACTGGTTAACAGTCTGATACATAAAATAAGGGCAAAGAATCATCGTAGAGGCTCTCTTCCTGCTCATATTAATAGAGGGGGAGACGTGAAGCCACCAAGTGTGCAACGATAAGAATCTTTGGACATAACACTTCGACGTCACCGCCTTAGACCACCTTTAACATTAATCCAACAAGACCATCCAATCTTCATTGCCCAGATTCCTTTTTCCATTGAAATCAAAACTTGAAGGTGTTGATGTCAGCCATGGAATAGCATTTTCTACCATCAATACTTTCTCTGCCTCTGTAAGCTCAAAGCAGTAACAGTATACATTTATTTCTATGCACACAAGGAGAAAGAAATTAAGCTTTTGCATTACGCATATTTTAACATCAAACTTGTGACTAGCACTTCAAAGAAACCTACATAAGTAAAAAACTCTAGATAATTGTTTTATAAAGAGTAGGATCTCAAAGAATCTGACAAACATATGTTGCGCAGAACTACAAGCAAATTTTTTTTGCTTCCAAGACAAATAAAAGTATAAAATTTAGAGGCTACTGACTGGGGAGGGAGAAGAAAAGTTGGACAAATACTAGTAAGCTCGTGTGTTTGAACCATATGATTCCGTAACCAGATGTTCAGGTTATGCTTCCAGAGATAAACAAAAAATCATGAAAATAAAAATCTGTTTCATATGCTACATGCCTACGTATGTTAATTGTTGTGTCTATTTCATATAAATAAAATCTTCCTCATCCTCAATATCTGTGACGAATTAATTCTTACTGTCTTCAACTGTAATCTTATGTGCAGAAAATAAAAATTTACTGTCTTGATTTTTTTTTCAGTGGATATCAATCAGACTATCAGTGCAAATAAGCCGTGTTAGGCACACATCTAGAACATCTACACACATAGACCGAACATTTGGATGCTAGATCCACAAACAAGTCATACATCATGAATTGGCAACATAGTTGCAGACTAAATAGCTACCTTCCCATTTGTGAGTGCGCTCACAAACATAAGATTCGTTTCAGGTTAAAATATTTAAATTGGTGGCAAACTGTTTTGTAGTACTCGTCAGCATGGACGTCGCATTATTTATTCACCACCTTATTTTCCCAACAAGGGAAGTCAATGTAAGAAGGAAGACAATACTACTGTTGAAGACTTCAATGTCTCTTTGCAATCCGGGCCGGATTACGTAAATCCCTCGAGCCTCAATACATGGCAACCAAACCCTCAAGACAAGGTAACCATGAGAAATTGGAGCATGAATTTCGAACAGCAGTGCCAACAGAATCGCTAACTTTTCTTATCGGCTGAAAACAGATTCGTAAGTTGTATTATGAGAACTCAAGAGATGATTGAATTTCATTGTCCTCCGATGAGTATAGCATGATCATGTATCCACAAGTGATGCACGCATATAGACAGAAGAATTTTACACTCCGGTGTTTGAGAAATGAGGCGGAGTTCCTTTGCACGGCATTAGAAGGCAAAAAGGACAGCATCTCATAGGCATGCTCATAGATGCCATCCTGCATCTATTTGTTAACCTGTTGTGGCATATAATGTACATGCAAAATTTCCCAAACATGTCAATAAAATGTATTCTGATAATTTGAGAATAGAGATAAGAGATAAGTTCACGAAAAGGTCTATATTAAGTTACTGGAGACATCTACTAATTCTCTTAAGTTACCAAAAACTCATTCACACGGGTCACTCTATACCTTCTTGGCGAATTACATCACCAAAACCTTTGTGATCGTTCTAGCAAACTGTGGCATGTTTAGCTCTCATATGTATGTTCATGTCAGAAGTCGGGATTAATGCTCAAGAATTGCTTACAAATTTCTAAAGTAAAAAGCGACTACCGTCAATATGTTTGGCCATCTTCTATCTAGCCATCCTCTTTTGTATGGATGCAATGTTGTTTACTACCTTAACAGCTAAAATCAGAGTATGCAGGAGGTGAAAGTTGAACCTCTCTCTCACACACACAGACATGAATCTTTTTAACAGCTTTTGTTTTGTGAGCAACAGTACTTTCTGCATTATTAGCTCATGCTCAAGTTGAACCTCTCTCTCACTCGCACAAACGCACAGAGACGTGTACCTTTTTAACAGCTTTTGTTTTTGTGAGCAACAGTACGTTCTGCATTATTAGCTCATGCTCATATTATTACTTTGAATGTTCATTTTATATTACTCTAGAATGATTTTTACTTTTATACATTTAAAACAATCCTTTGCTTTTGCACTTTGGTTGACATTAATTCCTTTAGGTGCAATCAAGAAAAACTTCATAGCGATGTAAGATCCTACTTATTTGATACCAAATTTATGCTAGAGCCCATATTCCAAAGGCATCCCCACTGAAGCTTAAACTCAGCGCAGCAAGGAGGCATACAAAATGTTCAGAAGTGATTCAGTTCATTTTGCTATTGCATGTGGTTAGAAGTTGCGCTGTTTGAGGGCTTCTAAAACTAAAAGGCAGTGCTTTCTTTTCCGCTTATTTTTCTTCTTCTTCCTTGTTCTTCTTGGGCAAATTTATATGCTCTTGAGTTCGCGCCTTGGTGCTTTCTTTTAAAAATAAGTACCAAGGCACGAACTCGAAAGCATATAAATTTGCCCACGGCCACTGACTAAAAGAACCAATTTTATCTAAAGAAACATTCCAAAGTCACACTTGTGTTGCTTATGGAGCTGCAGAGAACTTTAAAAAGAAAGTTCAGAGAAGTTACACCTAGTGTCTATGGTCTGGGAATGAATCTCATCCGAATTCTTAATACAGTGGAATGTGAATCGACTGAAAACCGATTCAAAGGGATTGAACTAGGAGCTTCCGTGTTTGCCAGCTCACAGATGCATGCACGAAATTGTGAGATACGAAAGCCATCTTCTTAACATTAAGGATATATATCAAATAAAGAGGCAATCGATCAGCCCACTGATATTATGGCTTCTCCCATGAAATAAGAGAAGAAAATTAAGAATAAATCAGCATACATAATCGAGAAAATATATCAATGATCTTTGTAGAACCAAACAATTCTGGCCACCATTCACCCCTTATACGTCCTAATACAAGTAGCTGGAGAGACATAAGATGAAACCAGTAGTAATCATGCTCATTTTTATGCTTATGTCTGTATTATAATGATGAACTGCTATCGATATATCGGTCACAGTCAAGCAGCATGAAAAGGATCCATTCGTCTCAAATTAAACGCATTACTTTCATCAGAGAGAGAGAGAGAGAGAGACTCACTGTGTTGCGCCATCAGTGTTGTTAATGGGTACTTTTACTCTAGTGGAAGCGTTGTTAAAGGGGGCATCGAGCTGGGAAGAAGAGGAAGAAAACGCGCAAGGCAGCTGGTTCTTCCTCCTCCGCCTGTTGTGGTCAGCTAGTCTTTTCCTACAACTTCTTTTCCCCTCGTCAAACTCCGACAACACATGGAACCTTCAGAAAGAACAAAGAAAGAGAACACGTAAGGTTTTGCAGTAAAACAAGTACCAGCAAAATCTCAGGCAACAACCCTAGATCGAAGATATACAAAAGGATCGACGTAAACCAACAAGGCAAAGGGAAGATAAAGACATTAATGAAAGATCAAATATTGCTTAGTAACATTAGTAAGATTTACTAAGGTTTGAGATTTATAGCAAATAACTCTCCACCGAGTTTAGTTGATTTGTAATTATACTCGTTGATAGTGTTGATACATAGCCGTTGAGTTGAGTAGACAAGATTATTCTACCATGCTAAAGCCACAAAAATCAGAAAGGAAGATGGTGAGAAACGAGAACAAGAAGGATCTCATTACATCGGACTTCCCGTAAAAGCAAAGAAAAGTGTGGAGTGGAGATGTTTCCACAATGCCGAACCGACAAATATGAGGAAAACCACCCAAGACTGCAGTATTTCACTGCAGAAGAAAGGATGCAACATCACCACCAATAAAAGAAACCAACTAAACTGCTGTGAGAGGGAGAGAGAGAGAGAGAGAGAGAGAGAGAGAATGAGAGAAGCTGAAATGGAAAAGCCTGTTAGTGACAAAGCAAGGGTACTCCACAACCATGCGTTAAACCGGAAGGAACTAAGCTAGAAAGTAAATTACTGGACATGACAAAGAAATCGACACACACAGAGCACCATTGTGGCTTCACCGCAACTACACTGGCACTCGAGAATGGAAACAGATAATGTCGAGGGAGAGATTAAGAAAAAGAAGGAAGATACTGGATGATCCAACAAGACAATCAAATCAGGTAAGCGAGCTGAGGAGTGTCATCAGCATGCTACGACAAATGAGGTAAGCGAGAGAGAGAGTAGCATTTGGGCAGCAGCACAACTGCACTAGTACTTGCATAGAAAACTGATGTGGAGGGACCATTAGGGCAGCTACACTAAGTTAACGAGAGGGAGAGAGAAGCATTAGGGTAGGAGCACAACTATACTTGTACTTCAACAGAAAACGTATGTGGAGGGACCATTAGGCCAGCAGCACAGCTACCAAGTTAACGAGAGAGGCAGGAAAAGAGAGAGACCTGCTGCATTGCTGACAAAACCGCTGTGTGGCGCCACCAGCGACCACCACAGTGGCTGCCTTGGAATGCAACTCACACACTTTATGCCTCCTATGATAATGCTTCGCCATCCGGAGGTCCGCCAGGCACCCCTCTGCCTGACACCTCGGTGCGCTATTGGCCGAAGCTCCACCACCGCCAACAACCGCTATCTGCCCATCCTCCGCCGAGAAGTACGTCCTCCCCCCCAAGTCTAGTCCTATCCTAGCCGGGAACCCGCCCATCCCCGCCACCTCCCACCGTCCGCCCACCACCATCTGGCATTGCTCCTGGTGGTGATAGTGGCAGTGATGACCCTCGGAGGGTTCCGCAACCGAGTGACCGTACGACGGGAACGCTGAGATCCCCTCCTGTGGGCCGTCGGAGAGGTGGAGAGATGGGTTGTGAGGGATCCATTGGTAAGAAACGGACTCCAGCGAGTTCCCGTAGTTCCCGCCGGAGAACGGCCATGTCCACTGGTTGATCATGACATTCTTCTTCGGGTTGGTCTCAGCGGTTGCGGTGCCTTCTTGAAGGCAGCTGAGAATGAGACATAATGGACTTTACTTTCTGGGTGGAGGGTAAAGATGGAAATTCCATCTTCTTTAAATTTATTTGGTTCTTGTGACTTAGTTTTGGCTAACGGGGACGAGAATATCCTGCAGACCCCTATCTCTAATTTAAATATCTGGCTGGAGCTTCGATAACTTTTTTCGGATCAATTAAACTTCTATAAGTCTATTGACGAAGACCTTTTTGAATTTAGTCTCTCATCTAATGTTACTTAGTTGGGACGTCGTCTACAGTGAAGAGCTGCATTTGGTGAAGATTAATGCATCTTTCTTCAAATCATCCAACCACAAAACAAAGAGATGCAGCTTTCTGTTTAAAAATTAAGGAGATTATTTACAAAATGAGGCTTAGAATTATGTCGCTATAAGTTTGTTTTCCGTAAGTAGAAGCACGAAAAAGTTCGTCCCAGCTTCCTGTTAAGTTTTGGCTACGAATAAGGAAAATAACCGATGTACGTGGGCATGTACGTGATGAATAGCTGCAAGGTTGTCTTGTTGGCATAGAATTGACTTCGTATTTTAATTCTATGTGTAACATCTCCATCAATTCTTTCGTCACTTTGAAAAATTGATCCTAGGTATTTAAAACTTTTCTTTTGGGGAATGCAATGTGTGCCAATTTTAATTTCGATGTCCTTTGAAGTAACCAAATGATCAAACTTACATTCCATATATTTTGTCTTTGTTCTACAAAGTCGAGGCCTTTGCTTTCTAATGTTTCTCTCTATAGTTCCAATTTTCTATTAACTTTTTCCTTAGACTCCTCCACTAATACAATGTCATCTGCAAATAACATACACCAAGGTACTTCATCTTGAATATGTTTTGTTAACTCATCCATCACCATCATAAATAAGTATGCGCTTAAAGTTGATCCTTGATGTAACCCAATATTAACTTCAAAGAAGTTTGTCGTTCCTTCATGAGTCCTCACACATGTTTTTGCACCAACATACATGTCTCTTATAAGGTTGATATATGTCAATGGGATACATCTTTTTTCCAAAGTTTTCCAATGAACCTTCCTTGTTGTCCTATCATAAGCTTTTTCTATATCAATAAATATCATGTGAAAGTCTTTCTTTTTTGCTCTAAAATATTTCATAAGACGTCTCAAAAGGTAAATCGCTTCAATAGTAGATCTGCCTGGCATGAATCCAAATTGGTCCTTCTTTTATTTTCTCTCGTTGATGTTGATCTTTTATTTTTATGAGTACACTTTCTTCATGAACATAATTCAACTCTAAAAAGCTATGTTACCTCTCTTATAGGAAAATAAGAAGAGCAAGGAAAAAAAGTTTTATGTTTGATTCAATGAAGTATTTTGTATTTTTTAGAGATATATTCATGGATTTAATCATATTTTATTTTTTGTGTATTTGATAACCGTAAAGTCATCTCGAGTTGGGTAAAGACTTGTTGTATCCCTATTTAGAGAGAAATAATTGAGCCACATCTTTATGATCGATGGTGATGCTCATGAAGAAAAAGATGAGAGAATAAGATTTTGATGGACTTATAATACTCCTTTTTTTTCGTGTCTAACTAATAGTTAAATCTCAAATATAGCAAATTTTATTCCTTTTTCCTTCTTTGATTCGACAAAAATGTTATTAATTATTTTCAGAGTCTATTAGTTCATTGATTCTTTGATTCGATATTTTTCTTTTTGAATGTTAAATATAAATCGGTAATACCTAAAATGTGTGAAAAAGGACTTCAAATGATTGTGAGATGCTTTAAGAAGTCGGAAAAAGTTGAGAACAATACTGCAATTATGCTACTTATATGAGAGAAATTGTGTTGGGTATTTTAGGTAATTTTGAGCAAAGAGTGTGTGGATAGTAAAAAGATGTGTGTCTCAATTCTATTATTGAAAATATATGAAAGGTAATATTATTATAATCATATCCCAAAAAGTAATGGTATAAAATGAGTAAACCATGTCACTAGTATACAAGATTCAATATCTCTCTCTATATATATAATATGTTTGCCACTTTAAGCGCTTATTTATCTTTAGAAATTTTAACCTTTTAATAAAAATATTAATGTCTCATATCAAAATGTAAAAGGAAAAAGTACATATCGCATATAAATGACGTACAACCAACAACACATAACTTTTCCCTTTTATCAAGACACATCATTTTCACGATTAAATGGTTGAGATTTGCTAGAATATGATTAGTATTACTAAGCAACAATATTAGATTTTGTGCATATACATATAGAAATAGAGGTCGAGGTAAATGCTTAAACTCAACTTCACTCAAATCTACTAAAAAATCTCTATTGTTTGATTTTCATCAACAACAATAACGATCTTAATTAAAATAGTATTGTACTTTTTATTTATATTTAATACACTATTAATATTAAATAATTTTTATTTTATCACTTCAACTATTTAATAAAAATACATATGGTAGTATTAAACTAGGAGAGTTAACCACATCATAAAAATATATAAACCACAATTTCTATCAATGTATTTAAAAAAAATGAAGTCAAAGAGGCTCTTAAATCTATAAGACCAAATAATATTTTCATAGAAGTATGGAAAATCATATAAGAGATGGGACTCGCTTAGATAACAAGACTATTTAATGAAACATGGAGAACCTAAAAGATGCCTGAGAAATGAAGAGTAGGTATACTTATACTCATATATAAGAACAAGGGATACATTCAAAATTGTACGAAGTATCAAGTTATGAATCATACCATGGAATTATGAAAATAATTATTGAATATAGTTTAAGACAAGTATCGAGTATAATAAAGAACCAATTTAGATTTATGCCTGATAAATCAACTATAGATATTAAGATTGACATATTCCATTCCTTAGAAGGAAAGTTTTAAATACCTATGATCAATTTTTCAAAGATAGAAAAATGATGGAGATTTACACATAAAAATAATACTGCTTCTTATTGACATACAGTTCAATGTAGGTCATCGTGGTAGAATATGGCATGAAGAGATGTCTAGCAATTCCTAGGATATATATATATGTATGTATGTATGTATGTATGTATGTATGTGTGTGTGATTGTGTGCGTGCTTTGAAAAGGGGAAATGAGCCTTTGGGCGCTTGAGTAAGAATATGAGTAACTCGAGGGGTTTCTATAATAATCGTAGTGGAACTGCCACTTGCTTGGAAACTAGAGATCCGATTGGAGTGTCTGAGTTAAAACTGATGGCTTTCCCTTTCACTTTCGCTGTATGACGAGAAAGCCCTCGGACTCGTGGGGTCCATCATTTTCCTGAATTTTGTGCCGGTTAATCTCTCTCACTCCTTCCCTAATCACTAATTACGGACACGAAAACGACCAGGTGACACACCTTTTGGGTTTTTGGGTCAACAAAGTAAATAACTATTTATCGCAAGCCCTAGATACTCTTGCCCTGGACATCTGATTTCGGTTAGAGGTAATTTGCGAACCAACCCGACAACCCAGCCAGGACACATCCAGAACAAATCGTGTACATTCGTGATTTTTTTTGTTTGTTATAAGAGAAGGCCGAAGCCTAACACACACCCACACACCCACACATGTATTCTTGCAAGTCAAACTTCCCAACAAACAACAACAGCGTTAGAGCACCTGCGATTCAGCTAACACTCTTGGGACTCTTTGATCGTGATTGTCCTGAAATAAGACAAACCGAAAGAAGCTCCTTATACACACACCTCTCTCTCTCTCTCTCTTTGTTCATATATATACTTATATATATATATATAGAGAGAGAGAGAGCATATCCACTTTTTGTTTTTGAAGGTATAAATATGACAAAGGTTTCATTCGTATTTTTAAAACTTTTTTATAATTTTCTAAATGATATTTATATAGTTCAGAAGTAAAAGATGGCATCTTATATATATATATATATATATATATATATATATATATATATATATATATATATATATATATATTGTGTGCGTATGTATCTCTCTTTTATGGATCTCAATGGAACTTAATTGTGGATCTCAATGAATATCTCTTTCATTACAAATCCCTTTTACATCAAAACCTGCTGATCTAACAATCTAGACCAATGAAAATAGCATGAGGATTTTGGATCATCCGTCTACTAAGATTTACGTATTTCACAGTTGAGATGCAGTACAGTGTGTCTGGTTTTGGATTTGACAACGTAAGCTGTCGTTAGATCTGTACCCGTAAAAGTCAATAGGTTGGCCCATTTAGAAGCAGAGATGCCTGTATTCCAAACAGTTCCACATCATGCGTTCATGAGAGACACATGGGTTAGATATCGATATCTATGTGGGGCTACGTTGTATGCCTTGAAGGAAACCATGGATGAGGAGCCTTGAGATCGAGGATTCATAAGCTCAGTGACAACACATTCATCATCATGTACAATAATGTGTCAGTTGCTCTGTGTTATCGGGTCTCTCCAAATAATTGAGAAAGTGAAGCAAGAGCCGAAGGCAACAGGGCAATTATTTGATTTTGATCATCCGATCTTCAAAATCCGAGGGCTTGGATCTGTCCCCTCTCTCTCTCTCAATCCTTATTGATGAAATACTTAATCAAGATTAATGATTGCTTTTGTTGCTAACATACGAATCTTTGTCAAACTCGAACCATACGGATTGACAAGAGAATGTGATATATGAGATGTATCAAGTCAGACACATCCTTCATTTAATAATGTTATCGATTTTTGAGCGTAGTATGTAGTCAGATGTGTCATCCACTAGCTGACTCCACTTTAAGGCTATGATACTGATAGGTCATTCTCGGTTCATGATTCAACCCATTTGGGGACATGCAGATGCCGACACTCATAAAGGCATGCATCTAATGTTTATTTTTCTCATTAAAATATGTGTGTTTTGCTCTTGACCTCTCAAAGCGGCATCCAGAAACGTACGAGGAGTCAGGCTTTATGTCATACCCTCTCTCTGCATAGAAACGCCACTTTCATGCATGGGAGCGTGAACCTGCATCTGGCAGCTCTCTCTCACTGGCACAGGCTGCTCAGTTAGAGAGACAGAGAAAGAGGGAGCACTGGCACAGGCTGCTCAGTTATTATACAGGACCCACATATCCAGATATCTAGCTCTAAACCAGGGATTAGCTCCTTTGTGTTGATGTCAAGATTCCTCGGTGAGAGGGTTTCCAGACACTCTTTTGTCCAACTAAATTAGTATTAGCGAGCAAATTTAGCGGGGGGAATGAAAATAGCATCCGTCAAGAACATGAAGATCCATAACTGAGGCTTTTCAAATAAAGAAAGAGATAAATACAAAATAAAGCTTTTCAATAACATGAAGGATCCATACCGCGGGGGTCACGCTGTGAGCTTTTTGGGTTTGGCTCACTTTCGTATCAACACGAAGTCAAGCCACATCAATTGGTCGAATTCAAAATGCTAGTAGCTTAGAAACTGAATATTTAAACTTCGATCCGAATCAAAATCGAAGATTAGTGGCACAAGGTTATAAAAGCAAAACACATGGCTTCCTTGACACGATATGGAGCAAAGTGCCATCTTCACCTTTACACCGTCGACGGGCAAACTAAAAAAAAAGTTCAGATTAATGCATGCCGTCGGTTGAAGCCTCTATATCTTGGACAACGGTAGTTGTTTTGGCGGTTCTTATTTGATATGTGTCGGGTTTGTTGAAGCCATTCGTGATGAATCCATGATAAGGATTACGAAAACAACTCGTCACTGAGTCTTGCAAAAGACTAAAGATAAGAGTAATAAAGGACAAGAAGGATTTGGGAATAAATCCTAAACTTTTATTATCCCAAGAATGGTTGAAAAAGATGTCCTTCATCACCATCCTAAAAGGGGTATTTATAAGGTTGAAGAGGCCTTAATCGACATTGTTTGTATAAAAAAATCTTGACTCAGAGATTTTGAAAGTTTTTAATGCCCATCAATTGTAGTTTTCTTTATACAAAACTTACTAAATGCATCTCTCGTATTAAAAGTAATAAAGAAAATATATGACCAGTAATATGGGCTTTATTATAGGCAAGAAATAAAGAAAAAATGTGAGTTTGTCTTTACATGTTAAGACTACTTGGGTTTAATCCAAGTAATACAATTTACATAGATTTTACTCGTGAGGATTTCGAAATGTGGGAGAACATATTAACTTTCATCAAGTTTTCACCATAATAGCAATGGATGGCTTTAACTTCAATTGAAGACACGCTAAATTATGAAAGGTGAAGTTTCATTCTAGTGTGAGACGGGTCTTGGATCGGGTCATGAGCCCTTCAACTAGTCCTATTGTATTATTGGAACATGAGGTAAAGGTTGTGTCTCGGCTAAAGTCATTTGAACTTTGTTTGATGCTCGAGTTCAAAGTCAACAACTTATAGTCGATGTTCTCGTCATTGTTGGTAAAAATAAACTCATGATTCCAACGGTTGATTACATTGCGATGATTAATCTTTTCTGGGTTTCGAAGGGTGATGGAGAAGTCTATATTAATATGTTTCGATGGTTGCCATCCGTCAACCGCTTGAAGCAACCAAGCGCCAAGCAAAGCTTCATTTCTACTTGAGGTTCAATCCACACTGTAAAACAGAAGACAAATATACCGGAATCATTGGGTAGTCTTGAGTAATAGCCATTTATTCTGGGGATGTTTCTTAAGTTTCTTTTCAGGTACCTCATCTCTAACTGCAGCCCAAAAATCCATGCAAACAGAATCTCTTTTCAGAAGGCAGAAACCTACCATATGTCATAACCAGTTGACTACTGCAAGAAAGCCAATCCATTGATCAGTGCAGTGTGCCCTTTCGGGTCTCGGAACGCCAATTCTTGGAGTCAAATTATATATCTTTCATGTGAATTAACAAATTGGCAAAAACCAACCTCGAAAACCATATAGAGTTTTGGAAAATTTAGTGAAATGTAGAGCATGCTCAGGTCACTTAATCCAACAACAGCAACCAAGCTTTTTCTCACACTAGGTAGGCTGAGATTAGTTATAAGTATTGATACACGACTGGTGTCGTAAAAGCTTGAAGATATACATATTAATACATATTCGTACGTATCATAACCTCTTTTCTAAAAAAGTAAAATATGATATGTTACACTTATTTACAATACATATGATCTCCTACGACACAAACCCTATGCCCCAAAGCTCTCATCGATCAAAACCTCAAATGCCAGTTAATCTCAAGATATATCAGTGTGTGTGTGAGAGAGAGAGTCATAGTACCACTAGTGTTACTTTTTGCTGAGGAAAAAGATACCCCCAAGGATGAGTTCATTTATACGTACACTTTGTTACTTTTTGCTGATTCTGTAAAATTTTATGAACTAATTTTGGTTTCTTCAGGGTTGCATACTCTTTGATATGTAAAGATACGCAGCATGTTTCTTGAAAAACTGCAACCTTCTTTTTAAGTCCTGAATGTGAAGCTATTTTCCCTGGAAATATAATCCAAATCTTGCTGATGAGCAACTTTAACGAAAAGCATACTGTATTCTTCATTAACTTAATGCTTTTCTACAAATAACTATCAGAATTATTGCTGGACAATGTTGACCTATATCTAGGATCACTCGTTTGTAACACAAGTAGAAGCACAACGAGCAATGCTTCTCCTGGCTAGGGAGTTGACTCTCAAGTTGCACGTCATGGTGGAATCAACCACTCAGTTGCTGATTTCTTTGCAAAACAGATCTTTGATTTGTGGATATATTATGAAAGTTTTGATCCTTCTGGTATGGTGGGAGGCTTCTCCCTCTCGCATAAAGCCTGCCACTGGTGCAAGAGCAGTTGGAAGCTGTTGTTTAGATCTAAATAAATAGATGGATAGATGTTGTGAATTAATTGAATATTAAGTGTTGAGATGTAACTTATTTTCAATGAGAACTTTTTTCTTGTACACTGGGGAGGCCGAAGCGTGATGTGCACCCAGGGTATTGAACTCATGACTCGAACTTACGAGTCGACTACTTAGCCAGGTGAGCTATTGCTCTTCGTGCTCAGTAAGAACTCTTGGTTTATATTCGTAACAGTCATAAGACTTTGATTTGAAAATGGCGAAAAATTTTAAGAAATTGGATGAGTTTTATAAGTTTCAGTGTGTAGTATGGCTTTTCTATTCTTTATCCCTTGCTTTCCTGTCTGAATTTTCTCGACCTTCACCAACAACCATCTTTCTACTGGTGTGGCGCAATCACATAGGCAGGCATAAGTAATGCTTTTAGGAACGCATTCTCAGGCGCTTTTAAAGCCTAATTTCATTGTCTTCATGATGCGGTTTCCTCCAAATTCCGAACAGGACCTGTTCTTATCTGCAATTTAGTGGCTTCGACGTTTTGCTGCCGAGTCGATAATGCTTTCGTTGACATCATAAACACTTTTCTGCAAAGCTGCATTATTCTATTCAGGTTTCGTATGTCCGCAGCCAATACAGAAAGATGAGAAGTATATCAGTGGATTATTTTCGACCATTAGAGTTAGCATGAAATAAATGCATAATCAATAGGTCGCTTGAGATCCAATTGATTGATAATGTAGGGGGAGGCATCTCAGAAATTTGATCCTTCTCTCAGGATGATAAGTATGTTGAAAGCTTGGACCAAAGAAAGCTCTGTTCCGCCAATGGCTGAGAGGCCATAACGAAAGCGTCCCGGAACCAAGTCGACAAGCAAGGAGGAAGCTGTTACTCAGGAAACAGAGAAACCAACTGGCGGGATGACAATCATAAGAGAGAATGTAGACCAGGTGGAAGGCAAGAGCTCATGTGAACTTTCTTTTCTTCAATATCTGCTAAATATGCATTAGGTGTCCACCTTTCAAAAAATTTAGCTCTGAAAGACATGAACTAAAACAATATATCTCTTGCGTCAACAAGGAAAGTTTCACCATCCAAACAGCCCTCAAGGAGGTGCATGGAGCTACAGTTCCACTTCCCCCCGTAATCAAACGCAGGCCTCGGTGGTCAGTATGAGGACGACCAGCGGTCTGTACCGTAGCATCAGCATCTCAAACTGGAATTATAGTTCCAATTCCACGGACCGGAAATTGTAATCAAACACCCGCTAAAGCTGGACTCCTCGGGATTCTTATCCCTGCCCTCGAAGCTTTGAAAAGGTGCAACTAATCGAGTAGTTAAGTTTTGTTGGATTAACGTTAATTATAATTGAGTTAATTAAATGCTTGTGCATTAATAATATTTAATTTATATTTGAATTCTAAATATTCAATTCATGAATTATTGATAAATGTGAAAGTCATATAAAGTGTAAAAAGTCACATGTGAGGGACTTTGTATGTGATGACCAACATGAGACAAAATGTATTATCATGGAGACAAACTTACATGTAATTTTATATAGTTGATAGCTCATGAACCTTAATTCAAATAGTTTGGGAAGGAAATGGTAGACCACATGCAAGTACACGCATGTCAAGTTGGACCAGGGCCTAGGTTTAAAAATTGTGAATTGTTCTTCGGCCTATCTTTTTTCTATGATTTTTTTTCATCTAATGGTCAATAGTGTATGCATAAACGGTCATTAGATGGGGAGATGCGTCATAACCTCTACAAATAAAGGATTAAGGTTCCCTAATCCATACTTTTTCACGAAACACTCTCTCCTCCCACTTCTCTTCTCTACTCTCCCTCTATTTATTTATTTATATATTTGGTGAGAGAGAGAAAGTGGTCCATGCACACACCGATCCATGATCAAAACTCGGTTGTTCGATCTTTGTGATGAATATTTGATATGATAAAATTAAAATATTTAAATGCAATATATATATCAAACGGTGGAGATGCTTAAGTGGATCTTAATATGAATGGTCCGGATTTACCAATATATATATATATATATGTGTGTGTGTGTGTGTGTGTGTGTGTGTGTGTTAGAGAGAGCATAATCTATAACCATCTATGCTCAAATCCACTCTATCATTTAAACCTCGATCTCCCAAATAAACCATTGAAAAGATAAAATGAAAAGTATTTAATGCCATAGTGCATTAAATGCAAGTGTGTATATAAATTACGCTTTCTAATATAGGTAGCATAAATACACATACAGCACATAGATAGAGAGAGAGGGTTTCGGTTAACCTGAACATTACCCACTTTTTTATTGGGTTATTACTAGACGACCTGGATCCTACCCGAAATGCATAAAATCCTGAGACACACCCAGATTTTTTCTATCTAGTTCGGGTCAGAATGTTGGGTCTGATCCAAAATTGCCTATGTCAGTCCGTGTTATAAGATTAGCACTATTAAGATCCGAAATCCAGATCCAACTAACTGATTCGGATAAGCTGTTCTAGTCAGGTTCATATGACAGAATCTTCATAGCCAATTTGGATCAGACACGCATTTTTTTCATATTAGGCAGAGATTCTCGTAAGCACATGCATGAGTACGTCATGTACTTGCTTGAGAGATAAGGAAGAAGAATAAAAAAAGTGTCATTGTTTGTCTGAATTCGGTTAGATTCGGGTCAGATTATGAAGCCGAACCTTTAATATTGCACAAATATATAATGTGGGTCCCGGTTCATTCGTATCAGATCAAATGGTACCAGCAAATTATAGTAGAGATGAGCTGACGGCAGATCCAAGATTTCTGATAACTAAACTGTAATCTGAAACCATACCCAATTAATGTGGTATATGAGTTGGAGTCGAGTTGGATCAGGGACCTCGATCCAACTTAATCGAATCCACCTTATTGGATTTTACCCAACTAGGGTTTGGTCTTTGATGTGTAAAAAACACATCAAAATCCAAATCAAAATCTGAGTAGAATGCCACCAGAAAAGCCTTTAGCTTGTGAACTAGAGATCCATAAAAACTTGATACAATTGAGTGGTTGCGGTTCTTTCATTGTCAAAATCATCACTATCACGAGCGAAATTGTCACACCCGCTCGGGTCGCGACCACGACCCAGCCCGAGCCGATGCCACGTGGCCGCTTCTCGCGCGGGCGTGATAGTGAGCAATAACCAAATACAATACTAATTTAATTCAAACTCAAAGAAATATCTAACTAAAATAAATATTCATATCGAAGTTCTAAACAATGTGGTGAGCTCCTATATATAGCTCAGTAGGGAGGTTAAGCATCTTTAAACAGAAATCATACTAAAAGCATTCATAATTTGACAATCATTTCATAACAAAGCACAATTACCTTTAAATCGTGATCTCAAATTCATACGCACAAACATTCACACATCATTAGTTATAATAATTACAGCCCATACTGTGTCTGCTCCAAAGGCCACGGGAGTCGTTCGACCCTCCCTAACGTGACCTCGGTAACCCCGTCCATTACGGTAACCACGCCGACTGTCACGGCAGAGTTTTCAGGAACACACCCTGTATTCGCCCAAAGTCGGATCGCCCGAGAGAGATACAAGTCTCTAGAGACCCCACACAACCCACACAAGTAGGGTTCGTATGCTCATACATCATTACATTTTTAAAACCAATTACAATTCATCACATTAACAAATCATATTCAAATCCACGAATATTCAAAACTAAATCAATATCCACACAACATGTAAATATCATGTTCATACAACACATACATATCAAAACATGCTCCTTATTAATCAATGTCATAAACATGTTCTATTTGAATCAAAATTTGCATACAAAGATCTATTGTACATGTGATCTTAGATCAATTAGAGATAAACTAGATAATAGAACTTTAAGTTTATTTTCTGTTTAACATAAAGTATGGATACTATGTTACAAATGATGATGAAAATATTAATGATGTTATAGTATGGATGAATCATCATTTGAAGCCATGAATAATGATACAAATGTTCTTCCTTTATAAACTAATACTTTAAGTAGGCATAAAAAAACCACAAGCTATTTCATCGTATTTAAAGGATTATTAAATTTATTTAGGAGAGGAAATGTATTAACGATATATTTACATGAGCTTACTAATAACTTGACTTATCAAGAAGCTATTATTTCTTCTAATCAATAGACCGAGAAAACAATGGACAAAGAAATTAAATCCATTGAGAAAAATAAAGTCTAAGAACTTACAAATTTGTATAAGTGAATAAAAACAATTGTAAGTGGGTACTTAAAAATAAATATAAAGTTGATGACTCAATCAACAAATTTAAGGTGAGATTGGTTGCAAAATATTTTTCGCAAAAGGAGGATATAGGTTATATCGATACATATTCTTATATTGCATCTACAAGGCTAATTTTGGTTATTTTTATATTTTATAATTTAGATCTACATCAAATAAATGTAAATTTGTGCTTATAAATAGTGATTTAAATGAAACCATTTATATGAAACATTCAAAAACATATATTGTTGAATGTTAGCAATTTAAAGTGTATAAGTTAAAAAAATCCCTATACGGTATTTAGCTTTTTAAAATATCATACTAGAACTTAAGTATTTAGCTAATCAACTTCATCATTGTATGTATATGTTTGAAATAGAGTGAGCCACTTTCTCATTCTATTCTAATATATGGATGTCATCCTTTTTATTGAAAATAAAAATGATATGATTGCTAAAACCAAGTCATGGTTGAGTTTCAAGTTCAAAATGAAAGATATGAAGGGTGAATCATATATCATAGGTATAAAGATAATTCATGATAGAGGATCTCAACTATGTGAGTTAATAGAGAGATATTAATTATATTTTCAAAAAGTCTAGAATGAGTGATAGCAAGCTTACAAGCGTACTTATTGCGTAAGGAGACAAACTAAGTAAAGTAATTATCCTTGTGATGGACAAACTCATATTAGCTTTGTTATTTGTTTTATGAATAAATATTAAAGTAATCTTGGTTACTCAACAATGAGTTGTCATTAAGAGGATTCTAAGGTATCTAAAAAGAATTAGGGATTTAAAATTATGTTACTCAATCTTGTGAACTAAAAGAATTGCGAATAACATTTCATAAACATTAATAAAATATTTATCAATCATGCACATTTAAATATATCTAAAACAAGTAAAATCACTTCTAGCATGGTTCTGTAAAAGAACGTATAACCCCCTACCTGAAGGAACGCTAAGATCAAGTCTCCAAGCCGCTAGGTCACTCTTATCACCACCAAATCCTCCAATTTTAATCTTTAAACAATTATAAATAATTAAAATATTTAAATTTATTTAACTACGAATTTAATGCAACAAACCATATCCAAATCGGATCCCAAATGACCATAAAATCACCCAAAACCCAATCTTGATCCGTTTAAGCTATTCGAGATCCAAACTGATACCTAGATCCATATCTGATTCAAATTGAGTGACACAGTAGGTAACCCATGTCACTGTGTCAACACAGAACCTTTAACTAATGACATGAGTCCTGTTTCTAACCTAGAAACCCATTTGAAAACATGATTGAAACTTGACCCGTTTTCGACGTAGAAGCCAACACGGAACTTGTTTTGACACAGAACTGGTTCTTAACATGCGACACGAGGACACAACATAAATCAGTGTCAGTTAATGACATTTTAGACACGATACATCGTGTCCGAAACAGACACGAGGGAACGCCCAAAAGGGCTTATTCTCATGGTTTTCCGACATCGATTTCACCAATTTTTGGTGACGATTAAGGCCGACGATGGTCCTCAACCGATCGTCTGCCCTTCTTCTTCCAACCTAATCCATCAATAGTCGTCGGCGGTGTTGTTTTGGGCAGAAAATTCATAAAAAACAGTAACTCGGATTTGAGAAAAATTTCATAAATCTATGCTTGTTTTGAGCCTATTTTCGGGTAATAAGGCTTGTTTTCGAAGGTTTAGCATGAAACAAACAAAAGCCTTAAATCTAACTCAGTTTTAACAACTAAAAATGAGAAATTTGATAAAAACAAAAATAAGGATTTTCTTACCGAATTCCGACGACTCTTCACGTTTTTTCGGCTTGTGCAATTGCTCCCGAGACCTCTCCCCAGCAGATCGCCCCCCTCTGCATCTTATATGGCCTGACCAAGCTGCCTTCCTTGGCCAGCCATAAGCGCTTATGCGTTGATGCGCATGCACTATGCAGTAACGCCGGCACAACCACTATAGAAACCACCTAAAAAAGTTTTTAAAAAAGGAACACCTATATATATATATATAATATATATATATATATATATATATATATATATATATATATATATATATATATATATATATATGTTTTTTAAGTGGTTTTGTTGTTGACAACGATGGTTTTGACTGATAAAAGATTATTTTAAGCAGTAGATGAATAATGAAAAGTGATAAAGGCTTGCAACTAGTAGTTGGATTGGTGAAACCATGCAAACGGCTCAATTAAGCACCAGACTAGAGCACGGATTGCTCCTCTCTCTCTCTCTATATATATATATATATTCACACACACAACAATGGACTACCAAAAGGATTTTGATTGCTTAGAATGGCTTGTAATAATACAACATTGAGCGATTATCATCACCGTATTTAGGATTGAATGATACAAAATGTTGTTCTTCAAGCACAAAGTCGTTTAAGAACCAAACGACTTGTTAGAGCCGGGTTTTCGGGTTCTAGATGACCAAAGGTACCTGAATGGGTTCATCGCGAGCTGAACTGAGCCGAAGGACAAAGAGCTTGGTTCATATACAAAGCTTAATCGTATAGCCCCCCCTTGGATTCTCAGGCTGAGAATCTAGGAGCGCGCTAAAATTCAAATGCCAACACGATTGGACCCATTTCGCTCACCAGATCACAAATCGGGTCGGGTTCGGACACAAAGAAGCTGCACGAGGACGACCGGAGATTGACACGAGACAGAAGCTCACATGCACGAACTGACACTTCTCGTTATCTTATCACGTGCCCGGTGGGCCCCATATGGAACTTAAAGACGAGAAAGGCTGGAATTTACCTCCCTTTTATTTTAATTTTAATTAAAAGAAAAGAAGAACATAATAAATTAAAACTTTCACAGAAAGCAACCCGATTCCTCGACCCTTCATTAACAATTTAACAAGTTTGCTATTATCTAATTTGCCCCTCAAATTTTCTGGAATGACTAACACGTCCCATATGCTTTTCAGTTTTTAGCAGGTTTGAGCGTTCTGTGTTCCATTTCTTAACGCTTAAAAGACAACTATGAGAAATTAAATATTTTAAAAAATAACGTCCATGTCCCTCATGGTATAGCAACCCGGACCGGTGTACTCATTACCCAGCCTCAACCCAAACCTTAACAGGGTGGGTATGGGTTAAGTATTGGGCATGCATAATATATATATATATATATATATATATATATATATATATATATATATATATATATATATATATATAATTTTTTTTTTTTGTGCATGTATATGAGAGAATATCGTTGTGGGTATCCAGATGCCTGTGGTTTATACCAAAAAGACGAGTTCTAGGATGAACACCTCCAAAGGTAGGGCCCGGATACGAGCTGAATCGCTCAGCTTAGTTTCTACGTGAACGATCGACCCACGCAGACCGCTTGCAAGTCTTTGCTCAATTATACAACAACAACAACAACTAAGCCTTTTTCCATACTAGACGGGGTCGGCTACATGAATTATTTGTTTCCATAGAGCCCTATCATCTGCCAAGTTAGCAGTTAACTCACAATAAGTTAGATCATTCTTTATTGTTTTTAATAACCATTATAAATAAGTATGGACTCAATTATACTTACAGATAATTCTAATCGATTTGTTCCGTGAGCTAGCCGCGAAGATGTTGATAGCCGACCCTGTGTGGGTGCACGCACTCTCGTCTCTGCTATCAAAATTTTCCTTGCCTTCAAGTTTTCTTCCTTTAAAGTTTCCGTGCACTTGTGATCAAACCGCCTCCTTGCCTTTACCGTTCGAGTGAGTGAGTCTCTGAGTGCCAAAGCGTCGACACACTTAGTACTCGGGGGAGGGACATCTCACGCGCCATTTTGGGAAGTCGGTGGCCAAACCCCAACGCTCAGGTGAAACTTAACCAACCAAACACAAGCTAGTCAAGGAAGAGCTTAACTGAGCTGAGTTAGATGCAGCTCGGCTTGTTTGTCAGTCCTAACAAAATGTGAAGCAGAAGTAAAACCAAGAGTCCTCATACTATACGGTATGCAGAAGCCCAGAAAGGACCCGAATCCGGTTCTAGGTCGGCTCGCTATGGCGGTAAAGCTCTGCCACCCCTGGTTTTCTCCATTAACAAGATTCGAACTTGAGACCTTGCTTGAGGGAACCAGCCAGACCACTTGACCCAACGGAATGTTGGTAGTTCTATTGATATTTTACGCTATTAGTCAGCTGCCCATTGCAACCCTCGTCCTTTGTTGGGATCGGCAATGACAGAATTTGAAGGTACAAATAATATTAGCATAAATAAACTTAATTAGTGATTTCTTAAACTGTCATAAATAATTAATTAAATTATAAAAAATGATGGCTCGAAGGTCGAGTAAAGAGAACAGTAAAAAGAAAAAAATTATAATTAAAGTCAAAATTTTAAAGAAGTAAACAAAATAGAGAGAAGGTAGAAAGCAAGGGAATCGGACAGCAAAACTTCTGCTAATCCATGATTAGTAGCGACAAACCAGCAAGATCGATTCGTTAGGGGTTGAATCCCATTCTTTCTCCTGCCTTCTTTTCTTTTACTTCTTTCAATCACATGAAGTTACATATCAAGCTTCAAGATCATACATTTCTATCAGAATTGCCACAGAAAGGTGTCATTGGGTCTGGATTGCTTTTACGCGGACCCAGTTGCAAGATTGGATTCAAATACATAATGTTGTTATTAGAAAGAGATAGTAATCTCAAATAATGAAATATTTGCTTAGATCTTTTTAATTGAGACGTTGGAAGATCATTTTGACGTTCTAGTGGGAATGCAGTTCGAGTCCTGTTAGTGGAGAAAATAAGGTGGACAATTTCTCGAGTTCGAATCATGCTAATGGAGCATATTCATTTGGGATCATCTAGCAAACAAGTCATCACACACACATGCATGCACACAAGGTGCACAAAAAACATAGCAGTCGATTTGGTGTGTGGTAAATGATCCAGATCCATGGGATCCACAATACAAATGATGTGATCCAAATCATACATTAATCTAGTGCCTTCATTCACTTCCAAATTGAACACAAGAACCAAGCTATGGATGTTAACACTACAGCTTTGCTTTTGCCAACGGATATTTTCCAATATTGAGCAGGAATATCCAAATCTCTATTGATCCAGGTCTAGTAGAGGCAGGTAAGCTTTCTTTGTAATGCTTAGTTCAAATGGTTCCAATTATCATTTAAGTTGCATGTTTCTCTAGGCGATACTAGGATGTCTATTGAACACAAATTAAAATGGGCACGACACGAACCCAAAAAAGCTTAGACACGAGTTCAACCAAGTTCTAACTCGGTTCATTACACTCGAACTCCGCTCATTACAAATGGATAAATAGCTCGTTAACAAGTTGGGATGCAAGAATGAAAACATACAGCCATGACTCATATAGAGAATGAGAATGAGAATGAGCCAAACAAGAGTAGCCCTCATTTACCAGATAGCACTACCAACACGAAAGGTGTTATGGGTCGGTTTTTCGTGTCAGGACTCGAACTGAGATCAACCGGGCCTTACCAAGCAGCTAGGGGCGTCTTCGCAATTAAACGTCAAAACATGGGCATTCTCTGACGAGGATTAAACTATAAAATGCTTAATTTTTCTTTAATTTTATTTTCCATTTTTTTACTTGCCATCTTCCTTCTTGTTTCATTTTTTAACCTGTATGTGATAAGATAGCCTCTCTCCACCTTCTGAGAAATCCGCCATTGTAGGCCTGTAGCTCTCTCCTCTCTCTCTCACTCTCTAACGTAAGCCCTACGAGAGCCCTGGTTTCCGCACTGTTGTTGTATTCTTTGATCCTTTACTGCTACTCTGAGGAGGGTTTTGTGAATCTGTCATGGAATCACCGGAGTTCTTCCTGGACGGAAGTTCCCGAGCTGGACAGCAGCAAAGCTCGCCGGAAATGAAGTTCTGCGAAATTAAGAACGTTGAACCGTTCCCTATCGAAGACTTGCTGGATTTCTCTAACGAGGAAACGTCGGACGCGATCGACGCGGCGGGACGAAACTCCTTCACCGATTCCTCGACGATAACGGTCGGCGAAACGGCCAGAAGCTGTAATTCGTCCTTCTGGGGTGATATTCGCATGACCGAATCGCATTTTGGCGACATCAGCTTTCCTGTAAGAGATTTTCTCTCTCACGCACACACACACACAATATTTGATGATCCTTTTTGTGAATTCTTGTCATTCGGGTTTTCTTTCAGTATGAAGATCTACCGGAGCTGGAGTGGCTCTCGAATTTCGTTGAGGACTCTTTCTCGAGCGACGATTTCCAGCAGCTTCAGATCGTGACGGGGAGGAAGGCAAAGGACGACCGCGCTGAATCAGGAGACTACAAATTCTCTCCCGGCGCCTCTTCGGAATCGTCGTTGGCGGCCATCCGTCCGAACACGAGCTTCAATCCAGCCCCGCCTGTACCAGCTCGGGCGCGCAGCAAGCGCCCCCGGGCGGCTGCTTGCAACTGGTCGTCTAGTCTCGTAGCTCTTTCAACCGAAGAAATAGAAGAAACCGTCCGCCCGGTTCCCATCAAGGCCGGGCGGAAGAGAGAGCTCGGCGACAATCCTGAGGGACGGAAATGCATGCATTGTGCGACGGACAAAACTCCGCAGTGGCGGACTGGCCCCCTCGGGCCAAAGACTCTCTGCAACGCGTGCGGCGTGCGGTACAAGTCCGGCAGGCTGGTGCCGGAATATCGTCCTGCGGCGAGCCCGACGTTCGTACTGACGAAGCACTCGAATTCTCACCGGAAAGTGCTCGAACTCCGGAGGCAGAAGGACTTGCAAAGATCCCAGCAGCAATTCCTTCAGCAGGACACCCGAGTCTTCGACGTCTCATCCGGAACTGATGCCGCAGATGCGTTCCTGATCCACACCGGCCACGATTTCCGGCACCTCGTCTGAAGCACGAGTGCGTCTCTCTCTCCATTCTTTCCTTTCCCCCGTTGTTCTACTTCTTCCATTATTGTTTCCCCTTTTAGGTCTCGAATTTTGTTAGTCAAGAGGTTTTTAGGTCTAGTTTAGGGGGCAAATAATGAAATTTAGCGTTCTCCGATCGCTTATTCTGACTCGGTCGAATGGGATCGGAGAATTTGTGATTTTTTTTTTCTCCTCACTAAAAGGAGTCGAGTTCTAACCTCTCTCTCTCGGTTTTATTTTCAGAGTTGTCAATTAGTGGAAAGTGAGAAATAGGAAAAGATTAAGTCGCCAATTTTACTTGGAATGTAACAATAACGTGGAATCCGAAGCATTTGAATTTGCGTTGGCCAATCCTAAGTCTGATACTTGGAGAAGGATCAAAATTCGAGGCAATTCTGAGACTAAGATCCTCAAATCTTTTAGACCGGCTTCATCAGGAGGGTTCCTCATATCCAAAGAATTGAGAATCCCAAAAACATTTTTGAATACAGCGGAGTTAATATTTTTCTTCTTTTGGCTAGAAGAGAAGGCCGAAGCCTAACACACACACCATGCATGCATCCTCAGGTAGTCGAACTCTCCACCAACAGCAACGGCTTTAGTGTGTTCTGCCATTGAGCTAATGCTCTTGGCGCAGGTTGTCTGTTTTCTCCTAAATAGAACCGGCTCATTTGAGTTGAATTTAATGACTGGAGAGAACCCACCCACATGATGGAGATATTTAGCTGAAGAACGGAAAGTTTGTTGAATTTCAAACAAGTTTCGAGATTTCAAAATCGATCTAAAAAACCATTTCGAACATAACATTTTTGTCAAATTTGTCCAGTATTCAAGTGATATTTGTTCTCTTTGATAAAATGACTAATCGAGTTGCCTCTCTAAGCCTAATTACGGGAAAGAACACAGTTCCTAAGCTATTTAGTTAAATCTTTTCTATTAGTTGTTGGATTTTATCTCCAAATCTCTTTGCCAAAAAAGGAAAAAATTAATTATGGGGTCTCTATGCCTTGCTATTGTATTGTACTCTTTTATCCTTGAAGGCTATTATTAAAAAAAGGAAAAAGGAAATAAAAGGTCGAAAAAAATTTGATGAAGAAGCGTCTCTTGCATGCACTCCTTGCTTCCCTAGCTGGAGGAAACTGGGAAAAGTGAAAGCTTAGACTGTGTTTCTGCCGTTTGTTTCAGTACCTGTTCATCCATTTGATGAAACCTTTCCTGTATACCTTCATCCGTAGTTAACGATTCCTGCGATTCCTTTTTTCCCAGTCGTTCCTTACCATCAACCACATTCAATTTCTCATAGCCATCAATTCCTCTGAGAACGAGAACTGGGAAATAATTTCCGGGCATTCACTTCGGGATCTCGGACACCCAATCCAAACGGGAATCCATCCCACATTTCCAGCTTCGGTAACTCCCCCAATAGTCTTTCCAGTCACGGAATTTCTCGTTACTCATCGATTGTCGTGCGTGATCTCTCAATCGATTTCTCGAGTTCCGATCCGATACAGATCGTACTTCCTCACGTGAACCGGATTGTTCCCCAACCGAGACGTCTTCCTGTCCCACCGTCAGTCATTAAGAATCCCTTTCCTTGGTCCTCTCATCGAACCATCGTCTGGCCCACAGATAAAAACCCAAAAAAGGAAACGTTAAAGCACGTAAAGGAAAAGTCAGAGAATGTGAACTGTCAGATCTTTAAAATCAGTGGTCCTCCGAGTGTGCTCAAGCATTATAAGCGAGCGTGGTGCTCATGGCGTTCCACTGCCGCCTATCACCATCGCCTGGTTGTTGCTTGGCGTGTAAAGCATGCCAATGAGTCGCGCCCAGATCGGTAGCTGACTGGTAGGGCTCTCCGACGCTCACTCGCCGGTGATGAGTTCGATTCTCGAAGGGCTTCATGCGTGTGGGTTGACTATGTTTTTAGTGTAAAAGAAGCCTAATTATGAATGAGAGATACTTGGGTGAAACTCGAAAAGGATAAGACAAAAAATGAGGCTTTAAAATACCATTTTACGAAACCTATACGAGCCGAATCGAGGTTGCTCGCCTTCATGTTCGGGAACATGACGATACAGTGGTAAGTCGATTGAGTCAAAACTGCAAGCATATCTTTTATTTAGTATCGAACTCATGATCTCCTCGTTAGCGAAGTGGAAGAAGGGCGTCCTCGTCGCACGCCGTTCACTAAATAGCGAATCATTGTACTTGCATTCGACCCAAATGAAAGATATCTAGTCGGTCTAAAGGACACTCAATCTTTTATTATATTATTATCTGCTATTAGAAGTTTCTTTTCTTTAAATTAACTACAACTTATGTATCAAGAGCACCCTTGGCGTACAATTAGTTATTTAGGTCAAAAAGAAAACTAAGCGAAATTTCCTTCATTTCTTATTCGCCAACCGTGATTTTAATAAAATACATATTCCAACAATTGGTAATTCATGGGGATCATTTTGTTTAAGAAACAAAATTGTTAATTCAAAATTGAGGGAGCTGATTGAGAAAAAGATTAATATATGTTACAAATTAACTAGAGATGAATGATTAAAATTCAAACGAAAAAACAAATAATTGGTTTTCTAATAAAGTATAATTTTATAAATTACATGTATACTTTTTTGCTTTTGGCTGTTAAATCTCAAGATGTCACACCCACTCGAGTCGCGACCACGATCCGGCCCGAGCCGATGCCACGTGGCCGCTTCTCGCGCGAGCGTGATGGTGAGCAGTAACCAAATACATTACTAATTTAATTTAAACTCAATAAATATTTAACTGAAATAAATATTCATATCGAAGTTCTAAATAACACGTCCAAAATGGTGTGGGGTCCACCTAACAATAACCCCGAATAAAAGACTTTCTCAATTATTCAACACTTATCATACCATCTAAAATAAAAATGTAGTTCTATCAAACTCCTACTTTGCTCCGTGTGCCTTCGAAGTGCTAGCTTCGGGATGAACTGTAAAACAATATAGTTAACTCCTATACATAGCTTAATAGGGAGGTTAAACATCTTTAAAAAGAAATCATACTAAAAGCATGCATAGTTTCACAATCATTTCATAGCAAAACACAATTACCTTCAAATCATGATATCAAATTCATACGCACACACCCACGCACACATCATTAGTTTCGATAATTACAGCCCATACTGTTTCTGCCCCAAAGGCCACGGGAGTCGTTCGGCCTTTTTTAACGTGACCTCGGTAACCCCGTCAACGATGATAACCACGCTAACTCTCACGGTAGAGTTTCCGGGAACACACCTTGTATTCGCCTCAAGCCGGATCGCCTGAGGGACCTTCAAGTCTCTAGAGACCCCACACAAACCACACAAGTACGGCTCGTATATTCACACATCATTACATTTCTAAAACTAATTACAGTTCATCACATTCATAAATCATATCCAGATCCACGAATATCCAAAACTAAATCCATATCCATACAATATTTAAACAATATTTAAATACCATGTTCGTACAACACATGCATATCAAAACATGCTCTTTATCAATCAATGTCCTAACATGTTATATTTAGAAAGCATATCAAATAACCCATAATTGCGAATAACATTTCATAAACATCAATAAAATATTTATCAATAATGCACATTTAAATATATCTAAAACAAGTAAAATCACTTATAGCATGGTTATGTAAAAGAATGCATAATCCCTACTTGAAGGAGCACTAAGATCCAATCTCCAATATGCTTGGCCATTCTTATCACCACCAAATCTTCAAATTTTAATCTCTAAACAATTACAAATAATTAAAATATTAAAATTTATTTAACTACGAGTCTAACGCAACAAACCGTATCCGAATCGGATCTCAAACCTCAATCTGGATTCGTTTAAGTTATCCGAGATCCAAATTGATACCCAAATCCATATCTGATTCAAATGAGTGACACAAAAGGTATTTTGTGTCACTGTGTCAATACGGAACATGTAACTACTGACACAGGTCTTGTTTCTAACCCAAAAATCAATTTAAAAACATGACCCAAACTTGACCCGTTTTTTATATAAAACCCGATACAGAACTAGTTTTTCACATGCGATATGAGGACACGACACGAATTAGGGTTGGTTCACGACATTTTAGACACAACACGTCGTGTCCGACATGACACAGAAACGAGGGACACGCCCAAAAGGGCTGGTTCCCATGGTTTTTCGGCATCGATTTCGTCGGTTTCTAGCGACGATTAAGGCTGACGATGGTCCTCAACCGATCTCCTGTCTTTCTTCTTCCAACCCAATCTATCAATGGTCGCCGACAGTGTCATTTTTGCTGAAAAATTAATGAAAAACAGTAACTCAGATTTGAGAAAATTTTCATAAATCTACGCTTGTTTTGAGCCGATTTTTGCATAATGAGGCTTGTTTTCGAAGGTTTAGCATGAACCAAACAAAAACCCTATGATTTAACTCAGTTTTAGCAACTAAAAGTGAGAAATTTGATAAAAATAAAAATAAGTTTTTCTTACCAGATTTCGACGACTCTTCACGTTTTCTGGCCAATTTTTGGTCGATGCTCGATGTTATCGTCTTCTCGAGAAGCTGCCCCAATATGACTCGAAAATATCCACTATTGAGGCTTCTTTTTAAAGTATGTTCATCTCCCAAACTTGGGCGTTAGTGCACAGCCGTAAAATTTTTGTGAATTGCACCAGTAGAGAGAAATTTTCTCTCAAAGAGAAACATGGGGGGAATTTACGGTTTAGGGTTTAAGTTCTCTTTCTCAGAAAGGGGGTCCGTCGACCGAGGTCAGGGTTTGGACTCTCTCTCTCTCCGCAATTCCGAAGAGGAGGGAGAAGCAGAAATCTCGATTGAACTCGATGAATTTTAGGTTTCAGAATCTCCTCGGATCTCCCTACCGAGGCGGAAATGCCGTTATCTCTGAGAACACCACTCTGCTGTCCCCTGTCGGAAACAGAGTCTCTGTCACCGACCTTGCGAAGTCTCAGAGTTGGACACTCCCTTGCGAGAGCTCGAGGAACGTCTCGCGGATCGCCGTCTCATCGGATGGCAATTTCCTTCTCTCCATCGACGAAAATTCGCGATGCCTCTTCATCAACCGTCTTGCCGGGTTGTCCTCCACCGAATCCCCTTCAAGCATTCCGTCACCGCTCTCCAATTCAGCCCCGATGGGAGCTTTATTGCCGTTGAGATCCGGAAATCGATACAGATCTGGAGGTGCCCGGGTTTTCGGAGAGAAGTTTTCCCGTTCCAATTGATCAAAACGATCAAGGCGTTTGATGGGGACGTGGTTGCGATCGAGTGGAGACCTGACTCCAAGTGGATCCTGGCAGGGTCGAAGGATTTTACCGCCCGTCTCTGTTGCTTTGTTAAGGGTTTCAGTCGGAAACCGTTTCTATTCCTAGGGCATAGGGATGTGGTGATTGGGTTTTTTTTTGGGTTCTTGCTCTAGAGCTTACACAATTTCCAAGGATGGTGCTGTTTTCACGTGGTCATTCGAAATCTTAGAGGATATGAACGGGAATTCAGAGGAATTTGACCGCGATTCAGGTCGGAACAGGAAATCCGTTGAAATCGATGGCCTTAACGAAGGAGATGGGGGCTCAGACGAAGAATAATCTTCAAAAGGCGGCAGAGAGTCATCAAAATCTGATCTTTTACCTGTGGAGGGAGAAATGGAGGAAACTGAAACTGGAGACGAATTGATTGGCAACAAGAAAAGCGAAGATTTCCTTCCATTTCATAAAGGGAAGTGGAGTTTGGAGAAGAAGAATTACTGCATGCAATCACCAGCGAAAGTATCCGCTTGCGATTATCATCAGAGTCTTGATATGGTTGTTATTGGGTTCTCCTCGGGGGTTTTCGGGCTTTACCAGATGCCAGATTTTGTGTGTATTCACTTGCTTTCTATATCCAAGCAGAAGATCACGACTGCTGCTTTTAACGACCTTGGAAATTGGTTGGTATTTGGTTGTGCAAAGATGGGGCAGCTTCTCGTCTGGGACTGGAGGTCGGAGACATATATATTGAAGCATCAAGGACATTATTTCGATGTCAATTGCTTAGCTTATTCTCCTGATTCGCAGATGCTAGCCACCGGAGCAGATGATAACAAAATTAAGGTGGGCATTTCAGTACCTTTGTCCGTTGTTTTCTTTCATTTCTTGTCTGTTGTCGGATATCTTTTCTGAAGATCTCTAGCTGAAAATTTTTGCAAGGACAAAGTGCACTGACTAAAGTGTTTTGCCATTTTCTCATTCATTAACTCATGATTTGAAATTCAAAAAGAGAAAAAAGTGGATTTCTCTTACGATTCTAACAACTCAGGCTGCTACGAACTATGTATTGATTCTGGTTCGGAAGCAATTTGTTTGTGGTTTTGCTTGTAGTTTTATTTGGTTTACATATATGATGAAATCTGAATTCTGGTTTTGTTTAGTCAATAATCTTGGGACCATTTCCCTTCGAGATGGAGGCAATTTGAGCATGGTAAGGTGGAAGCTGTTAAGCACCTGACCTTTTTATGTTTGGAAGTAATATTCTTATTTTTTTAAAACAGTGAGAGTATCCATAGGCAAATGTGCTTTCCTTTTCTGGGTTTTAATAGGTGTGGACTGTTTCTTCTGGTTTTTTGCTTCGTGACATTTTCTGAGCACACAAATGCAGTAACAACTCTACATTTCACGGCCAATACCAACTGCCTGTTGTGTGCATAGCTTGACGGAACTGTTCGAGCATGGGATCTGTTTCGCTAACGAAACTTTAGGACATTTACTAGTCTCTCATCTAGGCAATTTGTTTCTTTGGCGTCAAACCAGAGTGGTGAAGTGATATGTGCAGGAACATTGGACTCGTTTGAGTAGAACTTTCCATAAACATTATAGTTAAGACATTTTTTTGAAAAACATTTTGTGGACATCCTTTTGAAGCCTTCCGAATTTCTGCAGATTTTTGTTTGGTCAATGAAGACTGGCCGGTTGCTGGATGTTCTCAGTGGTCACGAAGGACCAGTTCATGGATTGATATTTTCACCAATAAATGTAAGCTATCACATGTTCAGATGTGCAGTTGCAGTATTGCTTTCTATGCATAGCATCAATCCCTTAAATATTCTGTCTTGGGTTGATACTTATGCACTTGTAACTGAAATGCTGATTAACAGACAAGCTAGGAGTATGTCATTTTATCAAGTATAGCCATGATTTATTCTACACGGAGGGTATCATACTATCATGACTTATATTTCAGGTCGTTAATTTACTGAACAGATGTTTGTGTTTTTCTAGTTATGTATTTCACCATCCAATGATTTATCCAATGCTGGTTTAGGCTATATTTGCCAGTCTTGACTTTTTATTGATTTAATTGCTAAAAAGATGTATTTGACTTCTAAAGATGAGTTTGAAATCTGATGGAGTTTGTAAGATCATATTTTAAGTGGGGTTGTCTTCATTTGAGTGTTTCTCTCACAAGTCTATTGATGCCAGTTTAAGAGCTATCAAAGATGACACTCTCCTTTATTGCGGACGTCCAGATGGATTCTCATCAAAGTTGTTTGTCGTCAAAAGTAATGTTACTTGAACGTGGATATCAGTGGTGATGTCAGACATGGTCATAAGGTCCCAGACTTGTTTAAGGACTGATGTTATTTCAACGTGGATAGAAGTGGATGCTAGACATGGTTATGAGGTCTCACACCTGTTTAAAGACATGGGCTACACATACATTCACACTGGGCGCACAAACACCTGCACATGTACATATAAAATTTACATATGTATACATATATATATATATGTTTAAATAAATGAATAAATAAAACACAAACACATACATATGTGTGCGATAATCTAAACATTGTACTAGTTATAGTGAAGTGTAGATGCCAATGTTGCAAATATTGATAGATATTCCATATCTTTTGCATTTAGTGGCATATATGGCATTTCTAAATACAACAACAACAACTAAGCCTTTTCCCATACTAGACGGGGTCGGCTACATGGATTCTTTGTTTCCAGAAAGCCCTATCATGTGTCATGTTAGCAGTTAACTCACAATAAGATAGATCATTCTTTATTGTTTCTTTCCAACACTTTTGTGGTCGTCCTCTACCTCTTTTAATACTTTTAAAATCTAGTTTTTCATACCTTCTTAAAGGTTCTTCTTTTGATCTTCTTTCTATATGTCCAAACCACCTTAAACGATATTCTCTCATTTTATCCTCTATTGGTGCCACACATAATTTATTTCTAATAACCTCATTATGTATACAGTCTTTTCTTGTATGACCACTCATCCATCTCAACATCTTCATTTCTGTCACAAACATCTTTTGTATATGTTGATGATTAACTGCCCGACACTAAGAACCATAAAACATGGCAGGTCTAATTGCTGCTCTATAATATTTAGCTTTTAACTTTAATGGTATCTTCTTATCACAAAGAATACTTGATGCTCCTCTCCATTTTAACCAACCAACATTAATTCTATGTGTAACATCTCCGTCAATTCTTCATCACTCTCAAAAATTGACCCTAGGTATTTAAAACTTCCCTTTTTGGGGATGCAATGTGTGCCAATTTTAATTTCTATATGCATTATCAAATATTTAAAGTTTTAAACCGTAGAAACATCATAACATGTTACATGATAAGTCAAAAAAGCATGCATAACTGGAATCATCATAATTTGATGAATGGTAACTGTAATTGAACCATTAATACAGTCAATAGACGAATCATAATAAGGTAATACCTAACTTCAAAAACTTCTAAGTTCTAAACTTTGATCTTGCATATAGGCAAATAATATTTAATTATTCAAGTTATAATGGTAATGAAATCCATATCCTCCTGCTATCCTAGCTTCCATCTCTTTCTCTATCTCTCTCTCAGCTTCCAAACTCTTGAGCTGTGGATCCAAACTCCTGGGTTGTATCAACTTTTATTTCTGAAGGAACAATTGGGCATGGTATCGTATATGAACTCATTCTGATGAGATGTGTCATCCACAAGACTCTACATAGAGAAAATAACCACAAAATGACTTACCAAACCAGTGTATTCCTTTGTTTCCCTAACGTGTAGTAACTGCAAATTTGATAAAAAACAATAGAGGCCATTGAGAACTAAAAGGAACCAAAATGAGTAAAGAACACAAGAAACTCTGTGCTAAACACTTAACTCTCAAGGAAGATGATTTGTACCTCAAAAGTTTGAACAGAAAAAGAAAAAGTTCTCCCCCTTGAGGAAAATGCCACTAAACAGTCTCAAACTAGTAAATCTCTCCCCTCACATGGTTAAGAGTGTGAGAGGAGAAGAAAATGGTAGCCTTTAAAAGTGACTCCCAAGAAAAGAGTTTGCCAGGTCATTCGGGTCTGTGGGCCATATTATGTGTCATATGATATGCAAGACCCTGTCTTTTTACTGTATTACATGACCATTTTATGATACTACTTGGTATAATATTGTGTTTCGTTATTACTGCAGTATGTACCAATACATATCTCAGTATATGTAGTACAATATGCACGATCTGTCAAAACACTCTTAGATGGGGTAATATGTGAGACAACTTTCCCTAAAAATTGCTTTTGAGGGGCCATTTAAAATATATTAGTCAAAATTGTTGCTGTAGGCATACCATTCATAGTTTGTAATGTGTCCAGTACTATCACCTAGTTCATTCCACTCCACCAGAAATGGCCTACCCAGGTGATACAAGTTAAACCATCAAAGAACCCATACTGTTTGCAGCAATTCATGAGAAACATATTTGCCAGCCTCACTATATGTTCTGATTCCCTGGGCTGCTATGAACATTGCAATATGTTGATGCACCTGTGGCATGTTACAGCTTCCAATTGTGGTCTCTAGAGCAACTTCATATGCTTACTTTTGATTTATAGGCAATTTTAGCTTCATCTTCCTGGGGCAAGACTGTTCGACTATGTGATGTATTTGATGGAAAAGGTGCTGTTGAGAGCTTTGCGCATACACATGATGTACTTGCACTTGTTTATCGGCCTGATGGGAAGCAACTAGCATCAAGCACTTTGGATGGTCAAATATACTTTTGGGATCGTATTGATTTCCAATTAATGTGTACAATCGAAGGTCGCAGGGACATTGCTGGTGGACGTCTCATGACTGATCGAAGGACAGCAAGTTCATCAAATTCTGGAAAGTATTTTACAACCTTATGCTATTCTGCTGATGGAAGTTACATCTTAGCAGGTGGAAATAGCAAATATATCTGCGTGTATGATGTTGCAGATCAGGTTTGTTCTCCTGAACTGTGAGGCTTTTGGTCTCAAACGGATCCTCTTTTCCCTATGTAGTGACGACATAGAAAATTTGACCTGTGATCTTTAAAGTTTTTTTGGTTAATAATTTTGTGCAGTCACTTATCAGCAATGCTTGTCAATGGTTATCTTTTCCTTAATGTTGCAGTAATTTGATGAATGAACTTTGTGAACAATACTGTCTGCCTTAAAACTGTAAAAGAATTTCTTTATGGTTTTGAACATAAGAAAATGGCAAAAGTTTCTTTTTCTCTTCTTGCTTTTGTCCCCATCAGTTGCTCTGCTTCCTGATTCTCAACTATGCCACATGGTGCAGGTGCGGACACGAGTGTGGGTTCGGGACAAGGGGATTTTGTTAATCTTTTTGGGTGCCGGGACATGGGTGGCTATATATACATATATGCATATGTGATATGCATAAATACAAATATATATTGTAAGTACATGGTAAATCATTTTATCTTACATGATTTATTCATGTATATAAAGAAGGAAAAAGTCCAAGTTAAAAGTTTAAAATGAAACAGAAAAGGGCAGACATTTTCTCTCCTTCCCTCTCTTTTATATTTTTTCTCTCCACATCTGCCATTTGTCAGTGCTCATTCACATCATGTCCTATCTATCCCACCCTATGTTATCCATAGCGGTTAGTTGGCTATTGCACGGTTGGCCCTAATATAGCGGTACACTTTTATTTACGATTAAAAAAATCATATATATATATAATAGATTCTCTAATTTCTAAGAAATATCAAGAAACACATAACCACCACGTTGATAAATACGAATAAAATTAAATAAACAAATTCTAAGCATACAAACAATAAATTTCATGTGGTGCATATTGAATTGTTAAACTTAAATTAAAAACAAAAACATAAATGTAACTAAGTTATTCTTACACCAAGTTATTCTAAGTAGTAAGTAGAAGAATTAAAAGGAACTAATATATTATACTTATCTGCCCATGACTATGGTCCAACCTAGTTTGAGCAATGGAATGAATTATACTTACAACAACAACAACTAAGCCTTTTCCCATACTAGACGGGGTCAGCTACATGGATTCTTTGTTTCCACAGATCCCTATCGTGTGCCATGTTAGCAGTTAACTCCCAATAAGCTAGATCATTCTTTATTGTTTCTTTCCAACACTTTTGTGGTCGTCCTCTACCTCTTTTAATACTTTCCAAATTTAGTTTTTCTAACCTTTTTAAAGGTTCTTCTTTTGATCTTTCTTTCTATATGTCCAAACCATCTTAAACGATGTTCTCTCATTTTATCCTCTATTGGTGCCACTCCTAATTTGTTTCTAATAACCTCATTATGTATACAGTCTTTTCTTGTATGACCACTCATCCATCTCAACATCTTCATTTCTGTCACAGACATATTTTGTACATGTTGATGATTAACTGCCCAACACTCAGAACCATAAAACATGGCAGGCCTAATTGCTGCTCTATAATATTTACCTTTTAATTTTAATGGTATCTTCTTATCACAAAGAATACCTGATGCTCCTTTCCATTTTAACCAACCAGCATTAACTCTATGTGTAACATCTCCATTAATTCTTCCATCACTCTCAAAAATTGACCCTAGGTATTTAAAACTTTCTTTTTGGGGAATGCAATATGTGCCAATTTTAATTTCTGTCCTCTGAAGTAACCAAATGATCAAACTTACATTCCATATATTCTGTCTTTGTTCTACTAAGTCGGAGGCCTTTGCTTTCTAATGTTTTTCTCCATAGTTCTAATTTTCTATTAACTTTTTCCTTAGACTCCCCCACTAATACAATGTAATATGCAAATAACATACACCAAGGTACTTCATCTTGAATATGTTTTGTTAACTCATCCATCACCATTATAAATAAGTATGGACTTAAAGTTGATCCTTGATGTAATCCAATATTAACTTCAAAGAAGTCTGTCGTTCCTTCATGAGTCCTCACACATGTTTTTGCACCATCATACATATCTCTTATAAGGTTAATATATGTCAATGGGATACCTCTTTTTTCAAAAGTTCTCCAAAGAACCTCCCTCGGTACCCTGTCATAAGGTTTTCCTAGATCAATAAATATCATGTGAAGGTCTTTCTTTTTTGCTCTAAAATGTTTCATAAGACGTCTCAAAAGGTGAATCGCTTCAATAGTAGATCTGGCATGAATCCAAATTGGTTCTCTGTTGTACTTGATACTTGTCTTAACCTACGTTCGATAATTCTTTCCTATAATTTCATAGTATGACTCATTAACTTGATACCTCGATAATTCACACAATTTTGAATGTCTCCCTTGTTCTTATATATGGGTATAAGTGTACTTGCTCTTCATTCCTCAGGCATCTTTTGGTTTTTCCATATTTCATTAAATAGTCTTGTGAGCCAAGTGATTCCTATTTCTCCTAGTATTTTTCAAACTTCTATAGGAATATTATCTGGTCCTACCGATTTACCACCCTTCATATGTTTAAGAGCCTCTTTGACTTCATTCTTTTGAATACGTCGGTAGAAATTGTGGTTTGTATACTTTTCTGACTTGGCTAAATCTCTTAAACTAATACTAACATCTTTATTTTCATTAAAAAGATTATAAAAATAGTTTTTCTATCTATTTCTTATATCATCATTTGCCACTAGAATTTTTTCATCATCGTCTTTTATGCATCTAACATAATTAAGATCTTTAGTTTTCTTATCTCTAGCCCTAGCTATCCTAAAAATATCTCTTTCACCCTCTTTTGAGTTGAGTTTTTTATATAAGTCCTCCCAAATCTTAGCTTTTGCTTCACTAACGGCCTTTTTCGCTTACTTCTTTGCTTTCTTATAAGCTTCTAAAGTTTCACTAGTTTTCTTAGCATAATGTAATTTGTAACATGCCCTCTTTGCCTTGATTTTATTTTGCACTACTTCACTCCACCACCAAGCTTCTTTTTGTGCCGGTACACCTCCCTTAGATACCCCTAACACATCTTTCGCTACTTTCCTAATATGTATAGCCATATTGTTCCACATATCACAGGGTGTACCAACATAATTCAAAACATCTCCTTGAAGGACTTTCTGTTTAAATATATCTTCTTTCTCGCTTTTGAGGTCCCACTATTTGGTCCGAATAGCTCGATGCACTCTTTTCTTCTTTGTCCATTTTTTTATTTGTAAATCCATAAATAAAAGTCGATGATGTTGGATGGTTAAGCTTTCTCCTAGAATTACCTTACAATCTTTACAACACGCTCTATCTTTTTTTCTACAAATAAAGTAATCAATTTGTGTTTGTGATAAGCCACTCTTATAAGTAATTAAATGTTCATCTCGTTTTTTGAAGATTGTATTGACTATAAAGAGATCAAATGCCATAGCAAAATTTAAAATCTCCCTACCTTCCTCGTTTATATCCCCAAAACCAAAGTTTCCATGAATCCCTTGATATCCTAATGCCTCTTTACCGACATGTCCATTTAAATCTCCTCCTAAACAAATCAACTCCCTTAGTGGAATCTTTTGAAACACCTTATCTAACTCTTTCCAAAAAACTGTCTTTATACTATCTTCTAGTCCTACTTGGGGTGCGTAAGCACAAACTATATTCAAAACCTCTGCTCCTAACACTAATTTGAACGTCATGATTTGGTCACCATATCGTTGTATGTCTACTACACTCTCCTTTAAATCTTTATTTATGATAATACCAACTCTGTTTCGAGCCTTTTCTTTACCTGTATCCTCTATCTCCTTTGCTTTTTCTCCAACCCATTTTTGTCTCTTGTAAACATAGAATATGAATTTTTCTCCGAATCATAGTATCTACCACCTCCATTAGCTTACCGGATAATGTTCCGATATTTCAAGAACCAATACGAATCTTATTATCTAGGACTAGCTTCCTTACCCCCCCGCATCCGTCCATAATCAAAATGTGGAGACCCTCTCTGAAAATTTTTCACTACATTCGGGCGGCAATGTAGCGGGACTAACTTCTTTACCCACACCCGTCCATGTTTTGGGAACCCTCTCTGCAATTGATTCACTACATTCGGGTGAAAATGTACTTCTTACTGCATTCGGGCTCTGCAGCACGTCGTTAGGCGGGGACGCCCCAAAGCAATGCTCATAACTTTTGTAATCCATGTTATAAAAATCCGACGAAGTTTTACGCTGGTTGTCGGAAACCTAACACAACCCTCCTCCTTTATCCGGGCTTGGGACCGGCAATGCAAGGGTGATCCTTACATGGGCGGAGTTGGAATGAATTATACTTGCCTGCAAAAAAATAGAATAATGTTAGGGCAGAGAAAAAAAGCTCTTATCTGCCCAAGTATGGTGACTATGGTCCAACCTAGTTTGAGCAATGGAATGAATTATACTTACCTGCAAAAAATAGAATAATGTTAGGGCAGAGAAAAAAAATCTCTTAAAACATGAAAAAAATCTTTAAGATGCACAAGAAAATATAAGACTCACCAAAAAAATCATAGCTTCAATTGTTCAAGAACAAAATATAACATGTCTCAGCAATCCTTTAGTATGGAGCAGATTGATAACGAAATGTTCATGGAAAGAACACAATTTACTCATCCAGTTGGCCCAACATTATAACTCAGAGGGGAAATGTATTTTCAAATAAACTTACCTTTATGCACTCAGTTTGTCATGTAATAGACCGTGTCTCAGCAAGTTTGATACTAATTTTCTTTGTCATCTTAGAGTTAACTGTATAAGCAACAAATTGCTTCACATCCACCACTAGTTGAAGAAGTCATGATTCTGTTTAAGACCATAAATTTGCTGCTCTATGTCCAGCTTCAGTGCTGACAGGAAAAAAATGTTGTTCATCACCACACCAAGAAACTGAAATGATCCTATCCTGAAGGTTATCTACCATCAGCTTTGGGCAATATCACAGGATTTCCCAGTACATTGTGTGTACCATACAGTGCGATGTGCATTGGTAAATCATTTAGTATGATATACCAATTGAGGTAACTATATACAACAGTACACATACTGCATACTTGCATATATATATATATATATATTATAATGAACTCATACAATTTTTGCAATATCACAGGATAGGGCAATACATGGCATCGTACTATAAAAAGTGTGATGTGCATTGATAATTCATTAATAATATATACGGATTCAGGTATTGATATACAACATTATTTGTATCATATTATATTATATGATAAGAAACATCTTTTATCTTGGGTAGAGGCCTTACACCCATGGACTTAGAAACAAAGAAACACAGATGCGATCGAAGATGTGTGTGTGTGTGTGTGAGAGAGAGAGAGAGAGAGAGAGAGAGAGAGAGAGAGAGAGAGAGAGAGAGAGAGAGAGAGAGACTCAAACCTAATCTGTATTAGGTTGGGGAATTGGGTCGGGTTGATCCACCCTATACGCTATTAGTAATATAGCGGGCTCTTAACGGTGCAAATAGTGCCGACGCTGGATGCCTGTTAAGATGACACTGTTTTAGCGGTCACAAAATAACTAATTTAATTAGTGTGCTATAGCATACGCTATTGATAACCTTGATCTCACCTCCCCTCTCTCCACATTTCCTTCTCCTTCTCCCGCTCATAGCTACATCTCTCCCTCTCTCCAAAGGCTTCCGTGGCTCTCTTGCCGGCTCCCGGTGTTGGTCTGCATTGCAGCCTTAATGAACAGTGGTTGGTAGCGGTGAATCTCTATCTTTCTTAGTTTTGGTTTACTTAAGATGACCTAAATGGGCTTCAGAGACACGTTAATGAGTCTCTTTTTATCCAAAACTAGACCTGGATGGTATCAACTCGTCCGACACCTTTGACCATTGACTTTGCCGTGTTGGGTGTCAGACACCGTATGACAGTGCACCCAAGTCGCACCCGTGTCTCTTGAGATACGACACTTCTTTGCAGTATCCATGACACATAGATTCTCCCCAAGAGGTCTTTGAAGTCAGACATTGGACGCCTCATCACAGTGGAAGTGTTCAATAGGTTGCCTTGTCCAAGAACAAGCAAGACATAGTTAACCCCTACATTTCCATCTCTAATCGTCATCAGCCTCTCCTACTTCACCAAAGACAGATAAATCCCCTAAACTATAAGGCAAGTAAGCTTCTCCAAACCATACAGATGTGCGATTAGCCACCACAAAGGCCTTGATTAAAATATGGCAGTTTCCACCATGTATACAAATGGAACCTAACCATCCATGTCCTCCAGTTATATCTTCTAAATTGTTATAGGTCTATTGGTGAGGTGTTCCTCTGGTTTTGAGTCATGATATCCTGCTTACTTATTGGCACTAGTTAATAATTTATGGTCTCAAGATGCAGAAATTGCTGGCTGGATTTTTATGGTTCTGATGAATGATGATGTCATTCTAGTGCATCTTACTGAAACATTTCATCTTGTTGAGACTTGGTTTATAAGTACTTCTTTGTATGTGTGTGCATGGTATGCCCATCAATGTGTCAGAATAAATCAAATGAGAGGACAAATGACATGTAAATATTTTTTAGGGCATGTGTTGTTTTCATTACGCATTTAGCATGTCGGTCAGGCTTCTGTTCTTAGGATCATTTTTATTTGGAGTCTTGTTTTGTCATGACACATCCAAAAGAAACGGATTGTTGATCGTTTTGGTGGTCTTTGAATATGTCTTTTCTTTAGCATATTGCTGCATAATACCTATTGGTTTAATTCTATGGATTTTATGTAACTTTGTGTCAAAATTCTAGTCAATGAAGCAACATGAACTGCATTGTGTTGCATGTTCACTTTCTTACTGGACTGAATGTAGTAAAGACTGACAATTATTTTTGGCAAGAGAAGAGATTGGTATCCTGTAACTTGAACATCAACATGGGTGCGCTCCAAATTGGTCGGTTTTACCTGCGCTTGGTGCAACATGATTTGCATGTCTATGTGCACTTGCTTCTCTTCCATATGCTTTTATTGGAGCTAAAATCAGTTTTCTTAGAAACTTACTTTGTTGGTCCATGCATGTGCGTGCATGTATGCTGGTATCTGCATAGTACATACATACTTGCATAATGTTCACTTCATAGTTTGCTTCTTAGACTATCATTTTGTATCGAATCCTCATTGATGTCCCTTTGTTTTATCTTTGGCTGGTTGAAGAGAAACAATGTTTGATTGTCAGATTCCATTCATAAAAAAGGATATTGTATTGGTAATTTCCTTTGATTTTACCAGGTATTTTTGCAGAGGATTCAGACCACACATAATCTTTCTTTGGATGGAGTGTTGGACTTCCTGAATTCAAAGAATATGACAGAGGCTGGACCCCTTGATCTAATTGATAATGAGGACAGTGACATTGAGGAAGGTGTTGTTAAACAAACTCAGGGGAAGTTGGGTTATGGTTTACCTGGGTCTTTGCCTAATCGTGGCCATCCTGTTATAAGAACAAAATGCTTGAGAATATCTCCAACTGGGAGGTCATGGGCAGCAGCAACAACTGAGGGTGTTTTGACATACTCTATTGATGAAACTTTTGTATTTGATCCTACTGATCTTGACATTGATGTCACACCAATGGTAGTCTCTCTCACACACTCCTCCTCCATGTATGTGGGGTGTACGTACTATATGCCTGCTTAAATACCTATCATTACAAAAGTACACACACTCATATTATATATGTTACATGGTATGGGTTTTGGTATTCTTTTAATGTTTTTTCTTATAGATCTATGTTAGAACAAGGATTGGATCATATCTCTGTTTGTGTTCCTCTGTGTTTATGCATGTGCTTGTGTGTTGGGTGGGGAAGTTATTGTTGATACTCTATCCCTTTATGAAAAGCTTAAATCTGATAACTCTGGATTTGTATGATCAGTTGTTCCCATAATGCCCTTTAGAATGGTCAACTATATTGAGGTATGCATTTGGGATCAAGAGATTTCCATGTGGTACATCACCTTTTGTTAGCCCATTAAATGTTAATGCACTGTGAGCCACCAAATTTTGAACATCTCCAGAAAACTGCTTCATCTACTGGAATCAAATGATCTGGATCATCTTTTTGCCTAAAAAGTCTGCACATATCCATGGCACTTCATTTCCCCAGGAAATTACCGAAACATTGAGAACTGAGTGGTTTCTGTTAGATGGTTTGGTGCAAAATGGGGTAACCTAGACTTAAACGTCTTTGAACAATGTGGTCTATATGAGGAGGTAAATTGTCAATGTTTTAATGATGGTGTCATAGAGGAGAATGGAGACAGTTACTTTTCTGTTGTTGAGCCTTGGAGAGAAATCAATTGTAGATTCATAAGTTCTGCTTTCACCTTAATGTTGAAAGGCCACACTTTCACTTTTTCAAGGATTAAGGGGTGTAATGAAGTGGAAATAAGTTGTTCTTTGTTCTCATGTGAGAAAGTATGTGCTTGGCCCAAAGAAGAAAAGGCCATCCTATCAAAAGACATGGCTTTCTAGTTTTCGATCTTGAATGTTTTTGAAGCCTCAAGTTAGTAACTGTAACACCATATACTCAGGCTCAGTCATTCAATGCTCTCTGTCAAGCATGTTCTAGAGTAAGAAAAGAGCTATGCTTATCTCTGTCAAAAATAGAAGGGACAGCCTATTTGAAGAAAGCAGATGTATCCATGAAAGAATTGTCAACTTTTGAGGGACAAGCCGAACAGTACATGTCTTACCTGATATGGTAAAAGGCTTATATATATATATATATCATATTTCACTTCATTTGTGTGGGATGTTAAGTGAGTTAAAGAACTAACGTCCTGCTATGAAGAGCAGATTGAAGGGAATACTGCTTCTCCTGTTTCTTCCTCCCCCGAATCACACTCTGCTGCCTTAACTTTGGATAGTTTTTTGTCCTTTCCTTCCTTTCTGTCTTCTAGATATAGGCAAAGAAAGAAAACAGTGAACCAAGGCTGGAAAGTGATGAGATGAATGGATTTTGGATATTTTTTCTTTATGTACATGGCTCAGTGAATGGATTAGCCCCTTCTACTTTGAAGCAGCTTCCACTGTACTTGCTTTGTACAGAGGTAGGGAACAGAATGGATTCCTTTCCTGTGGTAGTATAATGGTTTGGAAAACTTTGCTTCCCTGGAAATTTTGTCCTCTCTTCCCCTTCAACTAGGTACTTAGGTTCCAAAAATTAAATGCAATCAAGAATCCTCTTATGCACCCCGCCTTATCATTGAAGCAACCGAAGAAGAGACTATTGAGGGCTCTGTTGGTAAATCTTACTGAGTACCTGAGGTCCTGAAGAGGAGACCATTCCATTAGAAATTTAAATGTTGAAAGTTAATAGTCCCTGTATCTGTAAGTGCCTCTCTCAGTGCCATCCAATGAAGACTCTAGTTACTTTATTAGCAAAATTGACTAATAATATCATCAAATAGTCAAATGAATGGAGCATTGGTAGTTCAGTTTCTATATGTAATGATAAGTATGATATTTAAGGACCTAAAGTTGGTATATTTGTTAGGATCATTAATCTTGGGAACCACAATATGAAACTTTGGGTAATGATGATAAAAGCACGGTTGAGAGAGAAACACACGCTTTATATAATCAGCTTGTTCAATGCCGGCAAGATCAGTAGTAAAAGTTAATTCTTTATGTAAAGAAAATCATGGAAAATTAGATGGACAATTTTCCCAAGGTTTTGGTTGGATATGGATACTTATGGTAGAGTTCCAAGGGAGACAATTTGGTTAGTTCCAGAGGAGAATTGGACCTAATATTCTTATACCTAAATTATTCTGGGTATGTCATGAGGCAGTAGGAGGTGAGGAAGGTTGCCAAACCGGGAAGCTTGGAAACAGCTGGAAGAGATTTGAGAAGCCGAAGTGGAAGCAAGGGCCTTCTTGAATGTACAAAAATGATCGTGTGAGTCCTTACCATGATAGACATCTAAATAGTTTATGCAGGTCCTGATGATAGAGGTGGACTAGTGGACTTTGAAGTTATACAGAGTATGGATTCGACAATGCTTGCCATTATGTGATTGATACTACATTGCTTATTTTCACTTAAATCATCTTGTGCTACCCAGAGATTTCTAAAATATATTCCTTGTGCACTGTTCTTGATTGCTATATAAGTTAAAGGTAAATGCGTTTTTCATATTGAAATCTCTGCTGTGACACTTAATTGTGATGTTCTTAACAGGCAGTTGAGGAGGCTTTGAAAGCAGGCCAGCATTTACAGGCGTTGGTAATCAGCCTTAGGTTAAATGAAGACAATCTAATCAAGAATGCATTCTTGCTGTGGACCCAGAAGTTATCTCCGGGCTTGTTGTATCTATTCCTTTTAAATATATGCAGAGACTGATTGAGGCTATTGCAGACCTTCAGGAAACGTCTCCTCATCTGGAGTTCCTCCTTAAGTGGAGTCAGGTTAGTTAAGCGCTATGCCCTTCTTTTTTTGTTTCCCTTTTACTTCCATTCATGTCTTTGTCTTTGTACATATGATATAGCATCTGTTATCTATCAGATGCTGCTTAATAAACCTTGTGGATTTGCTTTGGATCTGTCCAATGATCTTCTTGATGGCCCTTACGCATAATGATGTTGTGGTTTATTTGGTAAAGTATGGTGATCCTTGTCAAATGATCCTTATGAGTAAGCAGCCTTTTAAGAGCATAAATTTAACAGTCGCAAGTTTCTATGATTAAAATAGTCTGGTTCTTATATCTTAGCTTCCTTGTGCATCTTAATGGCCCACTAAATGGCCAATTTGACAAACCAAATACAACATACTTTTTTGTTAGACTCGATTTTTGAGTCTATTTGAGTTTCTAATTGTGAGTTTGCAATCTACAGCCTCAATTTTTGGGTATAATCTGTTGGACTATTTGATACTAATGCCGTAATGCATATCAAGAGCCTAGCGTGCAATCTGCATATATTTTCTTTTGTTTGTTTAGTGTAATTGTACGTATGCACCATACTTGGTTTCATGGTTATCAATCTGTTGAATCATGCTGTGTATCAAGATTTGCGTAGATTTGAAAATGAATGTCACAGTTGTATGTAAATTTTGTATCTCATAAAATTGTCAACATATACTAGAGCAAATCAAAAGTGGTCTTCACTTAGTGACTCCAACGGTCTCATTTGTACTTTTCTCTTGCCAGAAAAGCTTACTGGAAATGCATGTGTTTTTCTTAATGAATCTACTGTGAGGGTACATCTTTGTGATCAGATCCACCTTCCTTTCTGTTTGTGTTGGTGGGTGTGTATGTGTATGCATTGGGGGGGGGTGGGGGGGTATGTGTGTGTAAATATATATATCATGTTTAGTTTTCTGAGTCACTAACAGTATGATGCATTCTACGGCCTGGAATTTCATAGGTACCAACCATTGGGTTATTTGATTCTGGTGTATCTCATGAATCTTCCTGAAACTACAAATGTACATCGCTTTCCTAGCCTTCAGTAAAATGTTGGCTTGATTATTTTACCAGAAAAGCTACAAAAGTATGTGGTGCTTTTAGTTGTTTGAACTTTTTGTATGTGCACGTGTTGCTGATGCAGCTTGGGATTTCCGATGCTTTGCGTGAAGCGAAGATTAAGAATTTAATGGTTTCAAATGCTTTGTATTCATTGGTAGAAAAGCTTCTTTGGGTCAATGCTTTGTGTGTGAAATCCTCATCATAGGCATAGTAGCAAGCACACTTGCATAATGCACTTGCTCACTAAATACACCTTGGCTTTTGTAATGTCGCGAGTTTGTTATGACTCATCACTCATGAGTTTATTTGTCATATTAGACAATCTTACTTAGGTGATCAATGTTTTCCATTAAGGAAACGTTTTCTTATATTTTTAGCAAAATATTTCGAAAACTTCTTTGAAATCTTAGGATCTTGCTTTATGTTTTTAAAATTAGGAACTTAAGTTTCAAGTTTGTGTTATTCTAGTTATGGGATCTTAATACCTTCATTGAGGTTTTATTCTAAAAGTTTTGTTGCAGATATGGACTTGAGCAAAGAAACGAAAAGAAAAGCATTGGAGAGTGTTACAAGACCAAATACAAAAACTGAAAGTCTTCTCTGTTCCAAAATTTTAGTTGGGAAACTTAAGGTGATACACCGTCAGTTTGAGGGGGTGTTAAAAAGAAATGTAACTGTGTATTCATGGACATAAACATAAACATATTTGTATTTGTATTTTATATTTCTTATTTCGATATAATTAGACCACATGTAGCTGCTCTCAAGTTCAGCAGTTGGAAGCCCTCCAACGCCTAGAGCCCTCTTTTCCGCTTTAATTACTATGCAAGCCTCATGGCTTGATTTTTTAAATCCTCTCTTTTGAGAGGTTCATTAAATAATGATTCAGGTAATCATACCTGTTTATTTTGTTTATTTTCCTTACAATAGACTGGATCATATGGTAGTGATAATGATGATATAATATCATATCGTATAATGCAGTATGATATTTAAGTTTTTGGTTTGAAAGATGGATGCATGGGAAATGCAGTCCACTTATTGTTTCTTTGGATGTTTGAATTGTGCAGGAGCTTTGTAAAGCTCATGGAAAGTCAATTCAGCAGAACTTCAGGAGTCTTCTCCCAAGCTTACGATCCTTGCAGAAGGCAATCACCAGACTTATCAAGATCTTGCTGATACGTGCTCCTCCAATGAGTATTTGCTTCAATACTTGTGTACAACCGGATCAGTCAAGGGGTGAGAAAGGTTGGTGAAAATTCTAAATTGGGAATGGCAAGCTGGATTTGCTTCTACGGGTTGTGATTTCCCTTTTAAACATTCTTAACCTTTTGAAAATTATTATGTAACTAAGTTCTGTAAAACAGGTATTGGTTGCATGAGATTAGCTGAATTGGGTTTTACCTCATTCAAATCTCATAGTCGTTATCCTCCGTACCTCTTAAAAGGAGGGTTTGCTGCTACAAAATGTCGTCTCATTTTAGCAGTGTTGAAATGGTGAAATCAGTGCAGCAAGCTGACCGTGTATAGACGGAAACAGTGCATATTGATTTTGATGGTCTAAAATAATAAAGTTAGTCTCTTAGTTGTATTTATTTAAATATTGTTTTTATGTCTGTAGGACTTAAAAAACTTCTGCAACAGTTGGCCCAAAGAGGCACGGCTTACTTTGGCTATGGGTTGTCTCAAGGAGGTCATGAGTTTGATTTCTGAGGTGTGCGTCTAGTGGTGGTCTTGCTCACCCCTGCTTGCCAGTAGAAGCTCTCTCTCTCTCTCTCTCTCTCTCTCTCTCTCTCTCTCTCTCGCTCTCAGCCTTAAGAGTTTTTGTGGGGTTGTGGGGTGGAGGGACATCCCGAAGGTCCTCTCCTGCTCTGAATCCTTGCAAGGTTCGGTCCACAATTCTAGATTACATTGCTTCAGTGCGAAAGCTGGGAAGATATCAAAGCACTTGGCTTTTGCTGAGGCTTATAGATGCAATAATGGCTTGACAAAGTTGGTTTGCTTCGGTCTACAGCTTTTGTTTCTCTTGGCTCAGGTGGATTATGAATAGTTCTCAACATTGAGGGAATTATTCTGGTTAAGTGGTGGTGCTTATAGTGTTTTTAGAGTCCATTAGATTTCTTCTTAACGTTATGGTTCATCATATTGATTATTATTAATTTAATTTATGAAAAAGAATGTTTGTACTGCAGGAGATTTAGATAATGAAGGCCAGGGTGCTATGATCAGCAAAAAAAAAAGGTCGGTGATGTGGAGGAAGCGTGCTAACTGCAACCTGTATTTGATGCACTGATGCAGACTGGAAATACTCATTTTTCTATGAATCCGCATGCGGCAGAAGCGCATTGATTGTTTCCATCGGTCACATTCTCGTAATGAATTTTACAAGCTTGATTTTGGTGAAAAGCTCAGCTACTAGCCTACTAGCGTGGTCCTTTTCCTACTTGGGAGTTACAGATTTTCGATGCCGACGTCTCAGAGGCAAGTGGGCTGCTAGTTTAATGGTCTGATTGCTTAACTTGAATCTCGAGATACTGATTGCCCACCAAATCAATGTGAAAAACTCAAGATGCCTGACTTGCATCGAGGAGGTCATTGAAATCATCCGAATTCTAACTTGTTACAGTTTATATATGGTGATGCAGATTAAATTTTGATCATGGGTTCTGATTTCTACTATCCTTTGCTGTTTGATTGGTACGTCTTTATTGTATGCATGACTTAATGATCCATAAGTTGGCCATCATAATGAGCTGGAGGGGCTGCATCATTAAAAAATTTCCCAGTACTGACAATCTATTTCAGTTCCACTTCCTGAGATAAAAAGTATAAGAATGATATCATATGCTTGAATTGGAGTGAAATATCTCTCCAACTTTATGAGCAGCCTTTATTTTTGAGGGCAAAATGGGGTTAGGCGGACACCTTCCAGATTCCTACCCGGGTATTGAACACCTGACCTTTCATTGGAGAGTGCAACCGCCTACCGACCAGTAAGCGACTCTCCTTCGGACAGAGTAAATTTCAAAGATGTGATCTTGATATTAAAAACTCTCTAATACCATATACCTAAAATATTACACTCAGTTTCCGTTCTATTCATGAAGGAAGAAGAGCTGGAAAAATCAATACAAGCCATGATTTTTTTGAAAATTTTTTATGGATCAACTGAATGTCACCCAACTGACCCTGCCTCGGCTGGAAAAACTTTTCTAGGTCCGCCACTGAATAAATTCTACTTATTTTTTGACAGTCTGAATAAACTCTAGCTTTTAAGATAATGTAGAGTACTGTTACCTATAATATTTTGCATATGTATATTGCATGCCATAAAGGTCTAAACATTAAAGATAATCTTTTCGGCTTGTAAATGGATTCATAGATTAAAAGCTATATTTGTATTGATTTTTCACCATTCTACGCACTTATTGTTTTTCAGCAGTAATGAAACAAAAGTTACGTAGTAAAATGCTGTATTTGTAGCATTCATCACGTTTTTCTTCTGAAAGCATCATTGTGACCGTTGTTGGTGCAGTGCTGCTTCAAGTGATGAAATTGATGATATCCAATGTGCACTTTTTTCTAGGGCTTCATATGCTAGTTGAGATGTTGAAAGTGACTACAGAATCGGCTTGTCACAGTAGTCCTAAAAGTTGATAGCATTGGATACGTGATGAAGAAAATCAGCAATATATATATATATATATATATATGTATATATATATATATGTATATATATATATGTATATATATATATATATATATATATATATATATGTATATATATATGTATATATATATGTATGTATATATATATGTATGTATGTATGTATATATATATGTATGTATACATGAAATCAATGTAAATGACAACCTAAAATAATTTTTTCATGCTTTTCAAATGGTGCACTTGATTAATTTTTTGCTGTTCAACTTTTAGCCTTTGCCTTCTAAATCTAAATCATCATCTCCTTTGATGCACCAACTTATATATATATATATATATATCTTTCGATGCATAATCATGATGTATTAAATGTAAAGTAAAAAGAGTATAATTGTATTTTAATTCAAATCTCTATAGTATAACAGTTTTATGAAGATGTTTATGCAATATTATACACAGAAAGAAATTATGCATTTGCGAAACCATCCTGTCTACCTCTTTCCTCTTTTGTGTAGACCCGATACTTATTGTATTGAGGGGTTTGGGCCTCACCTCCTCTTACTGGAAGAGTCTCTCCAAAAAACTGGTCCAATGTCGGTTTCTATCATTCTTTACACACATACACCACATATGTATCGAATTCTGCTACTCTAGAACTCAAATCATCCAAACATTTGTTTTTTCTTTTAAGACGTGCAAAAAGCATACCAAACCACCCGTTGAAATCCATTAGATCGGTGGGGTTTAATCGTTTTGAATTGGTTCCGTGGAGTCGCCTCATCACACGGGTAGAAAAAGTCCTCTCTGGGCTCAGGCCCAAGCCGTCTCACCTCTCAAGAAAATGAATGGAGAAAAAGGATGTCACATCATGGTTTTCTGAACACGGTTAAAGACCTTAACAAGTGACGAAACGGATGACTATGCGTCGTTGTATATGCACATTTATGTTGAACCGCAAATATGTCAGGCAATTAAATGAATATATGATGGCATCTGGCATCTGGCATCTGGCATCTGGCATCTAGCGCTTTAATAATGCACCCAGTTTGTGTGGCGGCAATGGAGGTGTCTGTCAACGATATATTCTCTCTCTCTCTCTCTCAAAAACAAACACACACAAACAAGACACTCAAAAACACACATATTGGGCCCAAAGTCTTAATTTTCAATATAAAATAATGTATTTAATGTAATGAAGTTTTTTAATTATCAAGATAATTTCTTTATTTCTCAAAAACTCTTCTATTATCAACAAACTCTTACTTCTTTTTCGAGAAACTTTTCCAATTTCTGATACTGATTGAAAACATCATTTCACATTTACAGAGTATGCGATATAAAAGTGTGCTCCTACCTAAAATTTCACCACACAATCACACAATTCTTTCAGTTCTCAACACATGAGAAACATCCTTCATAGAAATAAGTGATTGTGGTGAAAATTGAAAAAAAAACCCCTTTAACATAAAAAATCAATGACGTATCAAGGTAATTCATACGGTTCAACACACACAACGATGTGTGTGTGTGTTTGCACCAATTTCAATCCTTACGAACGGGACTTCACAAACCATTTGTGAAAAATCGAACTGCATAGGCAAATTTTAGTTAACTCCTGAATTTTATATTTATCTGGAACGGACGGTTGCTAATTTGGAGCCCACGAGATTCTACTTTCAGCAAGATATTCATCCTATGAGTTGGTGCCAAAATGAATATGGACAAGCTACCAACCATAGAGACACCATGTTTAAAAGCACGCAAACAACATGTCTACATCCTACGAACTTTAAATAGTTCATGTTTCATAGCTCTTCGTCGAAAGCTCCATCAAAACAAAAGGCAACCAGGGGTGTATCTAGCCAAGTAGAGCTCGAGTACAAGCAAGCTCGACGGAAATCCATAAGATGATGCTCAACTTGAGCTTCATTCCAGTTTAGGTATGAATAAATCGAGCTCAGCTCCTTGAGTTCGTTTGAGTTTAGTCCAACTAATATGACTCAATTAAAAGTTTGGCTTGGGATTGAGCTGAACGACCTTGAATCAGATCGAGCTCATAAATTAGTTCAAATAAATATAGGTCGATACCCATATACATAAAACTTTTAAATATAAATAGAACCATTTAAGTATGGATACTTGTGCATGAAACTCATCCATTCTCTTGCTTTTTGAGGCATAAGAAGCATTTAAAAAATTATAAGAATATTAAAACTATAAAGAATAACCTCATGACCCACGAAATCAATGGAAATGCACAAGTATTTAGGTATCAAAGGTTACAACATATATATAGGTATATGCCCAATTCAATCGGTGCTTAAATCTATTCTAACATTTTTACCATTCAATTGATGAGATCAATAATGAAAATTGAATTTAAAAAGGTGATTATACCGTTGTTATTAAATACGAGTATGAAAAGTATAAAGGTACAAATTTGTTTTTTGCATTCAAATCTCAATCGTTCATTGTATGAATCAAATGATGAAGATATTAGAGTAGATTTAAGTATAAGGATCGAGCTAAGACTACTATATATATATATATATAAAGAGAGAGAGAGAATGGGAGATGCTAGATAGCCTTCTATGCGAGACTTTGCTTGATGATATTACCGTTTGTGCCATCGACGGTCATAATGAATCCTCCCATCTACAACGCACATTATGTGCATTAAATTCATATCATGTGTATTAAATGTCATAGAGGTTTATGTTGATGTGGACATGTGAGATGATTTGCGCATTTCGTGTCATGACACGAATGACAAGAAAAGTTTGGCACCAACTCTTAGTTTCTCTCTCTTTTTATATATTCTCTTGATTTTTTTACATCTGACCTTCCCTGAAATCCTGTTGCCTTTTCCATGCAACGTATGTTTTGAAAGTAAGAGACAAACCAATCAAGTACGAGCATGTTTTCGGATTCAGACCAAGCCTAGATTTCCTTATTTGATTCATCTGACTAAAAGCTATCACTTAGATCGGATCATTCGGATCCTAAAGTCTAAACTTGGCGAAAAAGTGTTCGACGCGCCGACAACTCCCCAGATGAAGACCTTACCTTTCACAGTAGAAACAGACGGCACCCCTTTGACAGTGAATCCATCTTCTGAACTTGGGGAAAAAGGGTCCTCCACTGCGGGTTCCGGAACTCGGAGTTCCCCTTTGAGAAGGTAAAAAGCAGATCGGGTCTACTTAGAGTTCCGAAATGGAGTTAGGCTGCAACTGGCCAACAATAACTCTAGTTGTGGATCCTACGGTCTTGGATTTAAATCCAATGTCGATCAGCTGGACCGTTTGGATCCAAACCCAGTTCCTTCCAATCCCTAGTTAGGAAGATCGGCACGTATTCTAACACGTGTCTATGAAGTAAGATGCCGACAGTTGCTTTCCGTCATTAAATTCTTCGTCTCGTTCGCTTATGCCAACTATGAAGCGCCCCCTCCTCCCAAGTATGCCCGACCCTTGACACATCTGAAAAGCCGCTACAATTATGCGAGTCTTCAAAATATACAAAGCAATAGACACGTGCTCATTTACAAAACTTTTTGCATTGAAATTCATATATATATATATATATATACATATATATATATATATACATATATATTTGGATTTTGCCGAAACTGACACTTTCTCAGGTAAAACGAGTGTAATAAAATATCTTTATATTTAAAAAAAATAAATAAAATTATATTCATACTAAAACAACAACAACAACTAAGCCTTTTCCCATACTAGACGGGATCGGCTATATGAATTCTTTGTTTCCAGAGAATCCTATCATGTTAGCTATATTCATACTACTAAAACAATAAAAAAATATAAATAAACAAAAATAATTATGAGCAAGATCTAATTAATATATATATAAACTGATTGAACGGATTTGTAGTCTGCAGCATCAGTGTACATTCATCTCTTTTCATTTTTACATAGCATAATTCCAAGAGGTTACATTTTATTTTTTAAAATAATATTATTATAACTTTCTAAACTATACTCCTCACAAAACAAAGGAGAAGCGTTGAATTATATATAATAATTAGATTAAATACACTTGGATACAAAACGCTCATACCTATTCTTTTTTTATGTGAGTATACGTTTGTCTTTATATATATACTATAAAATGACACTTTCAAATCACAATCTTTAACAAAGATCTATAAACCATTGAGAACCAGAAAAAAAAAGTGTATTCTATCGTGATAGTATTATATATATCAGCAATCGAAAACCCAATAACCAAACAACCCTTTTTATAATTAAAGGGTTTTTTAAATTATGATTTCCAAGGTGGGGCCATCAGTGTTGTCTTCTTCTCTGATGTACATTATCATAATATATAGTGGAACCAATCATATCTAAGATCTGCAAAATTTTGATTGATCCGCTCATCTTTAATGAAGGGAAACACTAGGGACGTCTAGCCACAGAACCCACAGGTTCACTTTGAGAAAGAATGCACATAAAAGATATGCGGTGGGTCCGAAAAAGTGTTTGGAAGCCGGGGCAAATACCAAGTTCCCGGTATAGAGTGGTGGGTTTAGAAACTCTTTTGTGATGAAGCCACCCGCCTTCTGCTCTATCACAGCCAACGGATACAACTGTAGGTTGCGCATATCTTTTATTTTTCAAACTTTGAATTGGGTGAACTCCCCATGAGGCATCATTGAGATCTGTCACTGCGCATATCCAACGCTTTGTAATCCATCTTTCTCATTGGAATCCAACACTTTAAAGTTGAACAGGAAGCTACAGGAAGCAAATCAATTACAAACAAACGTAATGGGATCCACAAAGATTTAGAATCTAGTTTGTTGAGCATCGAATTATTGAGAGAGGATTCTCATTACATCAATGGTGTCTGATAGGTAAAGCGACTTAAGCAACCGCTTTAGGGCCCTGAAATTTTAGGCCACACTTAAGAGTGTGGTTCTGCACATTTTTATGCCAAACCTAATAAAGCTTAATCTTAGTATTTCGCTTTAGGTCTAAACTTGTATCAAGTTCTGCAATACCTGTCTAGTTTTGTAGTGAAGACTCACTTCGAGAGTTTGGGGATGGCAATGTATGTTCATCAGGGCAGTGGCGGATCCATATTGTGACAGGATGAGATACCGTCTCACCTGAAATTCTTAAATAAAAGAATTAATTTTTTTTAAAGCCCGCCTCACTCGAAACAAGTTTTTGATCTGCCACTGAACCAAGGGTTTTAAGAGTTACTGCTTATTATTGGAGAGATATTTGCATGTAATGCTGCGAGCAGTGGATCTGCACTGAATCGAGGAGGGGTGTCTGCTCCAACCGAAATTTGAAAATCTGACCAAATAGTCTTACACGACGGTTGAATTCGTGAGCTATAAAACATACTTTGCGTCACCCCAAACCAGTTTCGTGGCATATCTGTATGCTGCCAAAGATCAGAAGGTTGGACTACAATAAGTAGTGTGACATGCAGATAGCCCCTGGTTTCAAGCAAAGCACAGCACGCCATGATATGAATTCATTACTGCTTGTTTCAGTTCATCAATAAACCAAGACTCCAGCTTATATTGCAAATAAACATACCATCCCCAAAATTCAAAGGACGAGTTTAAGCTCCTTTATTGCTTATCCAGAGAATTGAAGTCTGTTTCTGCACACAATGATATGAATTAGTTACTGCTCCGTTCAGAGAATTAATGACCAAGAATAACCGCTCATGCATCTAATACAAATAATCATGCATCGCACGTTTCCGACTGTGAATTGATTCCTTCACTGCTTATTGAGAGAACAAAAGTCCGCGTTTCTTTAGTTGGATGCGTTGGTTGACAACCACATAAACATGTGTGTCAGAGAGAGAGAGAGAGAGAGAGAGAGGGAGAAACCTACTTATGGACAAAAGCCAACATCAATAACTGCATTTAGCTGGTAAACTTGTTCATTTATAACATAGAGCGCCTACGCCTGCTTCTGCGCGTGTGTGTGCGTGAGAGAGAGAGAGAGAGAGAGAGAGAGAGAGAGAAAAGAGAAGAGAGTAAACCTACTTATGGACAAAAGCCAACATTAATTCTTACTAACTTTGGTAAACTTGATCACTTTTAACGTCAGTGCGCCTGCACCTGCTTCTGTGTGTGTGTGTGTGTGTGTGACCTGATAGAGCGGCCTGTAGTCTTACCGCTTAGAGGAACCAAAAATCTTGAATAGCTCAACACTTTTTCAACCTTGCATGACGTTTGACAGATATAATGTCAGACTCAATAAAGACAAGATATATGCCCCGGTTCAAATGGGAACTTTAAGGGAAGTGGAACCGAAACTTTTAGGCCCATACGCACCCAGCCTATTGAAATATGAACCTAAACTAGTTACCCAATACACACGTAGCCTATGCCTGACCTTAGAACAACCCGAATATACCTAAACAAGAGGATAAATTAAACCCGAATATACCCATCTTGTGCTTTAGACTTCTCCATACAAAATGGATGTTAAACGTGCCCTGTATTGAAGAAATTAAAGTAAGTTTTTATTTTGTTGGGATATATACCGAAAGTGAGGTTTTGGTAGGAGAGAAAGCGTTCTCATTCAAGCTGCACTGAGGGGTCAGCTGCCAATCTCGACTGGGTTTATCTAACTTTGAATTTCATTTGTGGTGTTATGCATTAAAGGGATCACGGAGACATCCTTTCAAATCTTGATTGTTCAGCTAAGAGAAAGTTTAAATTAAACACTAAGGGTTCTATTTTGTTTTCTTATGATAGTAGGCCCACTAAAAGGTTACTTGTTGCTTTTTAGCGTTTTGATATGAATTGATCTCTCCTCACCGACCAAGTTCGTGTCGCCATGAAGGAACCTTATATATATATATATATATATATATAAAAGAGAACGTGGTAAAAGCCCACAACCATTTATAATGATTGCATGAGCTACAACTTAAATAGTAATTTAAGTATTTCTCATGTAACTTAATGATTATTAATGCAGTAATTATAAATATATTATGAAACTTAAAAGTACCATATAGATTTCCTTTATTATATGCTACTCACGAATGCACCAAAGAAAACTGTCTTACAGAATGAAATTAATTTCACGAATTTAAAATTTGCTAGTATATCGAAATCTGAACAAAAGTAGTACATACTCATAAAAACTCAAGAAAACAAAGACGACGAGAGAGAGAATTTATGAATAATTTCCTTGGGCTGCTTAATTAATGTGATCATGACGATCACATATTCGGCACTCAAATGCTGGCTATTCGTCAGATTATTTCTTTAATCCAATGACCTAGTAATATATGTGATCGTCATTAAGTTTGAACTACCCCTTCGATGGTGGTAACCAATAGATGTCTTTGCCAACAAATTTCAACATTATAGGGGTCATGCTAGCTTGGACAAGGAGAACCAGCTGAACGTAGGACTTCAAAATTGTCTTGAGATTAATCGCCTGTCTATTACTGTGATTAAACTCGCTTTCATTCCTCTGGCGCCATATATACCAACATGTGACACATTGAATCGTTTGATCCCAAGCCCTCCAGCCATTTTAGAGCGAAGCATGATAGTGTAAGTTATGGTGTGGCTCTTGCAGGTCCAAATAACGTGCACCCAAAAAATCAAGGAAGAAGGATCTTCTTCTCGAATTTTTAAGATGTTCTTTTTCAAAAAGATAAACTTGGTCTAACAAAATTATTTTGCTTTATTAAAAGTTATTGAATATCTCTCAACAAAGAAAAAGGTTTAAACAGAAAGCCCATAACGAAAATCATGGAAAATGGAATGTCTATATATAAACAAAGATTACACTTGTTTAACAATGCTTATAAAAAAATACAAGCCAAAATCTTTCATGTGCAAAGCCAAAATCTTCTATTTCTAAAATGGTGCCTATAAGTTGTTTGTTATTGTAGGTAGGTGTTTGAAGATATTTGTAGATTAGTATATGCGTATTTCTGTTATGATAGTTTAGTGCATGGCTAAGTTATATTAGTTGTTTAATGGAATCTGTCTTAGCTCTTTTATTTGTTGCTTATTTATTGTTTTTTATTTGAAACATTTAGACCTTCTTCTAGCTATCTTTGCCAAATATTTAAAAATAACTATCAAAATTTGTATTTTTGAGCTGGCAAAAAAATAAAAATAAATGACTTACATGATTTTTTTCCCATTGGCCTTGACCTTAGAAGGTGTTGACTATGTAATTAGAGAAACACTTTTACCCCCTACACCAAATACGTTAGAAGAAGGAAAAAAAATATAAGAAATTGATGAAGGATGACACGATAGACAGAACCTACATACTCCCATTTCTGAGTGCATGTAATTGGACCATCCTATGGTTGATTGATGAATTGATTGTAGAGTGACTTGACATATTTCGAAGAGAAAAAAGGAGCATTTAGATGTGTTTTTATTGCATACCGTAAATGTTTCAAGGGATATAGATTTTATCACATGTACCATGGTTTAACTAAAAGTAGAAATATGAATTTTTTAGAAGATACTAAGAATGACATCATTGAAAATGTTGATCATAGAGCATATGATCTAGTGGATATGGATCTATCATTATCTAAACCAATAAATTTTAATCCAAATGACTTTCTTAAACAAACTAAAACTTTAAATAGACATAAAAGACATAGGATCACACCATCCTACTTAAAGGATTATCAAACTTATCTTATAGAAGAAGTGTATAATTTAGTGAATTTAGATGAGTTGACCAATAACATTACGTATCAACATGCTATTAACTCATATGAATCAACAGACCAAAAAAAACAATGAATGAAAAAATTGAATCCACTGAGAAAACTAAGTTTGAGAATTGACTGTTTTAACAAAAGGAAGGAAATTCATAGACTGTAAAAAAGTTCTTAAAAATAAATATAAAGTCAATAGAACAATCAACAAATTTAATACGAGGTTAGTTGAAAATTATTTTTTGCAAAAGGAGATAAATTATATAAAGACATATTATCCTATTACAAAATTTGTTTTCATTAGAATTATTCTTCCTATTTCTATATTTTATGATTCGGATTTACATCGGTATATGTAAAAATCACTTTTCTAAATGATGATTGAGATAAAATCATTTATATGTAACAACTAGAAGAGTATGCTGTTGAAGACAAGGAAAGTAAAGTTTATAGGTTGAAGAAATTCTTATATGGACTTAAACAGTTACTTCGTCAATGATATTTGACTTTTCAAAATATTATTTTAGAACTTGAGTTTATGGCTATTGAACTTAACCACTCTGTATATGTCTCAAAATGTAGAAGTCACTTTGTTATTTTATTTTTGTATGCCGATGATAAGTTGTTAACTAGGAATAAGAATGAAATGATTGTTAAAATCAAGTCATAGTTGAACTCCAAGTTTGAGATACAGGATATGGGAGACGTATCATATACTCTCGGTATAAAGATTTTTCATGATACAAAATCTAAACTTTTATGTTTGAGTGAAGAGAGATATATTGATTACATCTTTAAAAAATTTAGAATGAGTGATTGCAAACGTACAAATACACCTGTTGCTAAAAGAATAAAATTGAGTAAGACTGATTGTCTCGATGAGGGAGAAAGTAAGCCTAATGTTAAGTACAAGTTATGAGTAGCTTAATGTATGCTATGTTGTGTAGAAGATTGCATATCAGTTTTGTTGTTGGTCTTGTGAGTATATATCAAAGTAATCCTTGTTGACAACATTGAATAACTGTGAAAAGAATTTTGAGATATCTTAGGGGAACAAAAGATTTAAAACTCTGCTTTCAATTAGATGAACTAAAAGTGATAGGTTACTTAAATGCTGACTTTGTTGAGAGAAAAGAGGATAGCAATTTGGAGGTATTGTTGTTTATTTGGCTTACAAAAAATAGGGTTGTATAATATTGTATACACAAGAAATTGAGTATGTTGTTTGAAGTATGACTATAATGAGTAATGTTTATATAGCTGCTTAATACATGATTTAAAGTTGGACATAGCCAATGAGCTAGTTATTTATTGTAACAACAATGCATGAATAACTTTTATTAAGAGTAGAGCTGATAACTCTAGAAGCAAGCGTGTAATGGTTAAATACCACTATGTTTATGATATCCTTAAGAGGAATGAGATATCAATATCTTATATGTCAACTACTCATATGTTGGCTGACCCCTTACTAAAGATATCTCTAAAGATCTCTTTACAAAGCATGTTACACACATGGGCTTCAGATATGCCTAAACTATTGGTTAATTATACAAGAAAATTGTATTGATTATGAAACCATATAACTTATTTAAGTTACAATACACTTGTAACTTGAAATGGTACAACTTGGAAAACCAAAAAATAGTGGGAGGAAACCAGTGTATCATAACTTGGCTTGGCTCAAGTAGTGAGTGGGAGATGTAAGTTATCATGTAGCCCCTTGCAAATAATGTGTACTTGAAAAATAAGAGAAAATGACCCTCTTCTCAGATTTTTCGAGATGCCCTTTTTCAAAAAGAAACTTGGTTTAACAAAATTGTTTAACTTTATTAAAAGTTAATGAATACCTCTCAAGAAAGAAAAATGCTTAAAAGAAAAACCCAGAACAAAAATCACAGGAAATAGAAAGCCTATATATAAACAAAGATTACACTTGTTTAACAATGTTTATTAAAAAATACAATAAGCGAAAATCTTTCATATACAAAGCCTTCTAAGGGTAACCGTGCATCTTTAACATCTTCTCTCTTCTTCTACTCCTTATTGTCAGTTTTTTTTATTCCGCATGACATACAATTGCTAGAGGTGCGTCTATCTCTTTCAAATATCGTATGAGCTTTTGTCACGGGACAAACTCTGGTAAACTTGAAACCACGCAGAAGCGATGCTAAGTTCGTCTTATGATTACGTTGCTCAAACACTTGTTGAATAACAAGCTCAAAAACACTCACATGCAGGTCATGTTCGTCTCCCTCACGATTGATTCTCTCAATCTCAATCTCAATGAAAAAGAGAAGAAAATAAAACGTGAATTATAACATATAATCCCTTCTACAATAAAAATCAACACCTTAAGGATACTATGACTCAATATTAATATAAAAAGGACACTGTGTGACATAATGACATTAATATGGATCCTAATTAATTTGTATCTAAATCCTAATCTAAGTATTAGCATTATGATCCAAATAACTTTAAACCAAGTCAAATCTAAGTCGAGTATGATACCTCCAAATACAAATCAATGTCATACGAATCATATGCCGGAGTATCAACATCAGATCGACATCCTATAACACCTGTTCTCTCGCCACTTTTTTGACCCTAGTTAAAAGCCCGCACTGATGTTCAATGTCAAGTCCTCGACAACTCAATGTCGTTTTGTCAAATTTGGAGTTATATCTGAAGAGCCAAGCCCGAAGACATAAAAAAGTTGTAGGAGATAGTTGACAGTAATTATAAAACTCTGTTACATCTATTCTGAATGCGTGATCTTTCCACGCCAATGCGTCGAATCCAATTACAGCTCCATGGTTGAGTGTACTTGGAGAGAAATAGTTCTGAGACAGGTTACGTCTTAGAGAGTCGTTGGGGTCAAGGATTTGATGAACCACACCAAGTTCTCTCTCTTTTTCTACACATATGTATGCTTGGTTAAGACTTGTATTTTTGTGATTATAATGTAGCATGAAGATTTTTATGGGGGAGAAAAACCTCTTGAGGACTTGGATACATGATACATAACATGCATCATCTAACAAATATTCATTTGTTTTATATATACATACATAACATGTTTAGGTGAGTATGTCGAAAGTGGACAGATCCGATATATATATATATATGCTTGGTTAAGGATTTTATGAACCAAACCAAGTTCTCTCTCTCCTCCTGTGTGTGTGGTAGGGACAACCGAGTTATGTCACACCATGAGTCGCTTTAATTCTTTAGGATAGGAAGGTTAAGGCCACTGTTCAACAAGGAAAGTATCATATTACCAACCATATTCGTCATACTTGAGAAATCTGTGGTGGAAGAGGCAACAGCATGCCTCTCTCTCTCTCTCTCTATATATATATATATATATATATAAAGAGAGGAAGGGGGTGGGTTAAAAGATTTTATCGTTATGCAACAATGATAATGCAAGACCACCCACCATCAATCAGAGAATCAGCAAAAAGGTCTGTAATTAGCAAAAGCTAATTCCTATAGCCGTTGCCTTTGGTCGAGCCAGTAGTAAGGAACCGAAAGCTAGGGCTACAGGAAAGAAGGTGTTATTGTCATTGTAACAGTATCAAAATTTTCTAATATTTTTGCTCGAAGCATCTCTCTTTATTTAATCATATAGCATTGAATTGGAAAAAAATCGTGGAGTGATTACGTTGGACAAGAGGAAAAAGAAGGTGGTTGGTGGTGTTTGAGGTTTCTTTTTGGTAAGGTTGACATGGTAGGTTTCAGTTCGCCGGAACCAGAACATTTCGGTTTAGAATTGTCGGTTCTGGTTTTGGTTTCAGTTTCGATTTAAATCTTAAATTGTTTGAAACTGAAAATAATAACTTTTTTGAATTGTGATGCAAAATATTAAAAGATTATGAAACCGGCAAGCTATCGGTTCTGAAACACGGTTCCACTGAAGTGAACCAGGTCCTTCCCAATTCCGGTTCGAGTCAATTTTTGGCCCGATTCGGATCGGTTGAAACTGCGGGGCCGATGAGAAACCGGCTATGTCTAGGATAAGCATTCCTCACTGAGTTATACATGTTCGCAAGTAAAAATACACGATCTTTCTAATAAAACCGACTATTCGTACTCACAGAGTGGCTCAACCCAAGTTGAAGCATAAGATGAAATTCCGACCGGTGGAACGGTCGAGACCCATTATTTGGTCGATGTCAAGCAAATCTCCTATTGTTTCCGAAACTTATTTTGAAGGTTTTAACAGTCAAACAAAACTTTGTCGATACTTAGCCCAACAAAGTCGACGGTTTCATTCGTCAAAAAGAACCATTGATGCACAAGATGAAGGTAACTTGGGAGTGTGCATTGGGTCATTGGGCCTATATAAAAAGAGAAAAAGAGAGGGAGAGAGATAATACTAAATACATAATATCTTTAACATCTTATCATTTCACTTTGACATCAATGGTAGATATTTAATTTGAATATTCATTATTGATCTTAAAGATCAAATGATCGAAAAAATTTAAGTAAGATTATGTACCTAAAAGCATTATGCATTTAACATTACCTCCTCTCTTCTCTCTCTCTCTCTATATATGCTCACCTTTGACATATCAAGACCAACCATTGTTTTTCGGTGGTATGAGTAAAATTTTAAAAATCTTAATGGTTTTAAAAAAATATGAAGGACAATATTATTATGCTCATGTCCTTAAAAATATAATGATTGAGCATTGTTAGTGATGAACAAGATTCAATCACTATATATATATATATATATATATATATATATATATATATATATATAAATATATAAATCGAACCTTTTCCATCATTGATATTTTCTTATTCCTTTTCAATGACATGAGTATAATTTGAAAAGTTTTAAAGGTTTTTGATAAAGTATGTATAACAATATTATTACACTCATGCCTCTAAAAAAATAATAGTAAAAAATTAGTAAAAGTATATATTATATATATGTAAACAGTTTAAGCAGTTGGTGGTATTCAGCTAAGCGTTGAATCAACCCTAATTTCTACCGGTGAGTGAGAGCCATCAAGTGGTTACAATGTAGGGTATTTTCCAATTAGAGGTTACTCATGTGCCAAATATCTTTTGAAGGTAGTTGAGATGTGACTACCCAAAAGGAAAATAAGAATTAATGAAACGGTAGGTATAAATCTTTGTTCTTTTTTTTAGACCATCCTATAACACGTTAACGAAGCTACCATTTGAACACATAAGATTCTCGTGAGTATGTGTATTCGGAAGTTTTATAATTAGATTGCTCAACAATGTATTAAAGTGGACTGTAATGACTTCCAATCCCATTGAAGGGGGGGCGCCCTGCTCTTGAAAAGGAGACCGCTTGAGAAGACGAGTAGGCCTCGAACTTTACAGTTGGACATTAAATGCATTATTGGATGGTAAAGTCTCTCTCACACACAGATGCTTGCACGCACAAACACATGCGAACACAAACCATATATATCATGTGATCATATGATACAATTGACACTTTTAAATGAACGAAAATGATGCATGAAATGGACTGATACGAAATCACTGTACTGTATCACAGTGATACAGTAATATGACATTTGGCATAAAGGTAAGATGTGGTTTATACTCGTTGTAGCATCTCTTTCTATAGTTGAATGGCTTTGGGTAGAACAAAGTATGTATTATAGCTCATGGATCTCATAATAGACTGTAGACTTTAAGTTGATTTTTGAAATTTCGAGTAGAATGAATGCCTCACCTTTGCTCAATATAAATCCGCCACTGACATGTTAGTACGAAAGATCATAAAATATCTTATTAAATTAGGCCATAGCCATATTATCTTTGTTCATTCATGCTTTTATGGTAACTTTGATGATTCAATATTGACAAAAGGGTAGCCATTTATATGAAAAATCTTTGATGATATAGGCCTAGTTATAAGTAGAACTCCTTATAAAAAAAACTTCCAAATAATATGATTGGAGACTGCAAATTCATGTTAACATATGACAAGCTACAAAAAGATAAGTTTTCTCCTTTGATAATTAGAATAGGTTATTCTGGTAGTTTTCAAAAGTGGGAATTGACTCGAAAGAAACTGTAGGGATTGACTGTAATTATAGAGGTGTACCTGGTTTTGGGTTCTGATTTCGGTCATATATACAACGGTTTCAGTTTTGTTTTAACTCTTAGAAGAGTTCAGTTTTAGGTCGGGTCCGTTCAGTTTTAAAGTTTCAACATGACTACGTCTACTTTGCTTCATTTATCTCAACTGGTCATTTAGACATGGCCGATTCCAGTTTGCTAAAAATGCATACCATAACCGAACCGGATTCTGATTATTAGTTCATTACCTGCGGGTTGGTTGTGGTTCTGGTTTGAACCAAAAACCCAAAAAAGAATCTTATAAAGTTGGACTAGAATTTGGGTTTGAACCAGCCAGTTGCTAGCGGAAAATGGGAATTTACCACTGTTTTGTCACCCATGAAAGCCGGAATGGATCATCCATAAAGTAATTAAACTAATGGAGCAACTTTTTTTTTCTTTTACATTGCCCACGGTGCTTATCCTACGGTTTTCCTTCATGTCAAGCACAAGAAAGACCGTGGGAAAAGGTTAAGTTTTGCCAGTTGGTTTCGGGACCGTTCTGGCTCCGGTTCAAACGGGCCGTGTCTGGTCATTGTTTAACTGTATGGATCAAAGCTGCAGTCAGGGAGAGACATACAAGGAAAATGCCGAAGAAGATGAGGGAAAGAGTCTGCTGCAGTTGGCTCAGGTGGTAAGATGAAGACTGATGAATTAATTAACGAGAGGCGTGGCAGTCGGGTGGCGGGCTGCCTCTCATCGGTTTCATGTGGCGAAAATGGTCAAAAAGATCTAATTGAAATTACACGCACGGACACGGTTTCCTCATGTAGAAAAACGTCGCTTTCCCTTCTGAAAACTACAGTTGATCTCTTCCTTTTATCTTTGTTAACCAACCCTCCGTGTTTGCGTATGTGCGTGTGTGTGTGTGTTGGCGTTGAGCCATTGGGAGATGGCCAGATGAGATGAGGGTACATATATAAGAAGTCATGAGATTCATGCTGAGGGTAGATACTCAAGAGTCAGGGATTACAGAGAGCAAAGACAGAAATTCGTGCTAGAGTAATAGCGAAATGGCCCAAAGGTTCTGCGTTGCATTTCCTTCTCGGGATCATTGTATACTTCTGCTCTGATCAGTCAGAGGACAACGCGTATAATAATATCGAGTGGTTGTCGTTCACAAGAATCTCAATAATTACGCGTCACTAATAACAGTGGAGATGACTGTTAAGAACAGATTATTCGTTCCTAAACTCTCAGCAACGTGTCTTTTGCTCACTTATTTTAAAGAGAACAAGTAAAAGGAGCCCCTTGTGACCAAGGAGGTTCTACACAAACAAGGATCTTTCCTTCCTTTTTGGTTCTTTTCTTCAGCAAAGATTTACAGTGTTATACACTCAGACAAATGGAACAGGAGTTTGTCAAGCAAAATGAAAGACTTTCCAGAATCAGAAAACCTGAAACAAAAAGGGGGGAGAGAGAGGGAGAGAAGTAAAAAGGGTTGGACAAGGTGCTAGTAATCCCACAGATAATCATCGTAATTACCATTGCTGTTGAACCAAAATGTGTTCTCCAATTCCACCATCTGATCAACGAGTCCGAACTTGTCTGGACTCGGATGCCATGAAGAGATTGCTTCAGCCATGAAGAAGTTCGCCGGCGAATCGTAGAGGAAGTCGTCTTCCAGTATCAGTTGATAAGAATCCTGAAATAAAGGGGAGCAACTTCCGTTCAATGAAGGAAGCTCTGTAATGTCATCCTCGCCGCTGATGACATGCAAGTCGTCGGCATTACTTGCGGCAACGGTGACAGAAGAAGCCGGTTCCATGCCGGCCGCTGCTGCGGCGGCAGCCTGAATGTCTCGAGGCGATAATGTGGCAGGCTTTGGAAGGATAGCTGACAATTCAGGGAAGTTTAGTACGGCGTTGTTGCCTTTTATGCTCAGGGCGGCAACGTCATGGGCCCTGGCGGCCATCTCGGCGGTCGGAAAAGTTCCAAGCCAGATTCTGGATTTCTTTCGTGGCTCCCGGATCTCAGACACCCATTTGCCCCAGTTCCTCATTCTCACCCCTCTGTATGCGGGGCGCTTGCTGTTGCCGTCTCTTATCTTCTTCCTCTTGATGTCCTCCTCCTCCGACGCGGCCGCTGCCGCCAAGCCACGCTTCGCGTGAAGGGGTAGCCTCTTAATTTGATGCGAGTACAAGGAAGAAACCGACGAGGGGGAGGGCGGGGATGATGGAGGGAGTGATGTGCTACTGCCATCTGAAACACATACTGAGTTGTTTGGATCACTCATACTGACCCCTCTTCGGTGTAGTTTTGTGTATGATGCAAATGGAAACAGGCAAATAGTTTGCCTATATAATGCAAATTGAGGAGGGCTCCTTTCTATATTCACATGGAGAGAGAGAGAGAGAGAGAGAGAGAGAGAGAGAGAGAGAGAGAGAGAGAGAGAGAGAGAGAGAGACCAAACGCGGTGCTTAGATAAGGTCTCTTTCTGTTTTTACATGTGAAGACGAGAGACAAGAAAATTGTGAATGATTGTTCACCGCAGCAATCTTAACCAGCATAGGCCCACAAATTTAGACACTGAGAGAGAGAGAGAGAGAGAGAGAGAGAGAGAGAGAGAGTTGGAATTCACACGTCCCAGCAGCACTCTTGGATTCTTAACCAACTGACACACACAGAGGGCGGTAGAAAACAAGGCTCCAAATGTAACGTTAATGAATATTGACAATGGAATTCAGAAAACTAGAGAGAGAAAGGAAGAGGGGGCAGTGCATTGAAATCTTTCTCCACGTACAAGGGAGGGAGGGAGGGCCCTTTCTCGTGTGCCACGCCTAACCCCATTAATTACATGGAAATTTTTTACCTGAAGTCATTTGAATTATACGCCTCATCCTCGCTCTGTACTTCGTGTGTGACCTTTTTGCTCCTTAATAACGAGCGTGTAATAAGGGATCCCGGCAAGTCCATATAAAGAAGGGTTGCATTGCTTTCGACAATAAGCACAAAATCTTTTATATTTATTCAAAATGAAATAGGAGAAAATAATTTAAGATAATTTTAACATGTATAAAGATGACCAAAAAAACTCGAAAAAAAATAGTCAGTTTTTAAAAAATGATTTTATAATTTAATTTTCTCTTGTTTTATCAACATGGTGTGGTCAGGTGGGTTTTCACCCCACCAGCAGTGGAAGCTTGTTATTAAGTCTCACCCGTGGGTCTTCGGGATCAAGCACCATACATAGTTTGGTATAAGTCGCCCCATCCCATTTTAACCCATAAAGATAATTTTTTAAAATAAAAATTCGTATATATCATATGTTTTATGTAAAACGTAAAATCTAGTCTATAGTATTCTGTATATATATATATATATATATGAATTTATATAAAACATATGCATCTACAATATATATATATATATATATATATATATATATATATATAATATACACATGTTTTGTATAAACACGTATTTTATATACTTTCAGGCAAAAAAGATCTTGCAGTTCTGTTTGTGGTTCCAAGGTTGAAAACCAATTATCTTATATATCTATATATATACACATTCCCTAACTTAGATGATAACATAATTTGGATATAATGTTAATTCATATTGGTTATTTGTTATACAATACGACCATTTATATAAAATGTATAAAACCATGGTTCAGAAACCGATCAAAACCAGAACCTATGGTTTGGTTCAGTCCAGTTCTATTTCTGTGGACTAAACGGTTTGATTTGATTTTCTAATAATTGATAACTGATTATATTGGTCTCATTTGAAGTTGAGACTAGAACCAGACCAAACGGGACCATGGATAACTCTTTAGTACTTACTACTTACCTTGTGAAAGTAATAGAGAAAAGGGCCTGTAGAAAAGGTTCTTTAAAGTAATGAAATAGGAGAGGAATAAAATATATGCTTAACAGTTAGTTTATAGAGTTAAAACATCGAGAAATATCATGATATTTTAAAGTATTGTGATCCTTTCAACATGTTATTAGCTGATCAAAATGGCCAAAAGTTTTCAGATATTTTCAATCATGGACAACATTTCTATGTAGAGATAAATGATGTATAATTTTCCAATTGGATTCTTTGTTTCCATTTTCCATAGTATGATCATGTGTCATACTAACAGTTAACTCAAACGGAGCCGCTTGATATTATTCTAGCGAAACTTCTGGCTGGTTTTCCACTTCCCTTTTCATTTTATTGTCCACTTTGGCACATTTCTACATTTACATCTTAGTCATGATGCTGTAAGGAAGTCACTTCACTGGACTCTTTTTCTTCAGTATGCTTCGAAATAATAGTAGCATGATTTTCAAAAAAAAATTGGATAGTGCTTTTGCTTGCTGTGTTTAGATGTTTCTATGTTAAATTTGATATATGTGGATACACTTTTTGTTACCATGCCAGATAGAGGCCCATCCCCACTTGGGTGCTGTTGAATGAATCTAGTGAGAAGTAAGTTGCTTTGGTTAATAGTTGAGGTTCTTATGTAGTCGTTTTGGAATTGAGTTGCAGGAATTTGATGGCAAAGCAAGATATGGCAGAACTTGGATATGGGAACATAACCTTGAAGCTTTGAAGGGAGACAATATTGTAGCTTCTAAAAGAGTGAAGAAAAAGAGGGACCTAGTCTATTTGATCATGGTATGTGTATCAGAAAGGTTTAACTAGAGTCATAAGATTTAACTCGCATTAAATTTTTTGTTTCAGTGGGAGGCCGAAGCCAGTTATATATGCCCCAGGATTGGAACTCGCGAACTTCTCTTCCTACAAGCATGTCTCTTATTTTTTTCTCCCCCCCGACACACTTCTTTGATAACTTTATGACGATTCATACAAGTCTAATACTCATTTGGTACATAAAACTAAATACCAAAATCATAAATACAAGAGAAAAGAAGATGATCATATATTGGAAATGCATATATAATTGCTTCCCCTATGGTACAAAATCACAACACGAAAATGTCCCCTCTCCATAAAATCTCATTTTCTGTTTTTCAAATAAACAAATTCAATGCACAAATCAACAAAGAATTAAAAGGGTCGCCATTTCAATACTAAACGCAAAGACCCATAGTTCACATATTAAGAAAGAATACATGCATCGTTCGGCCAACCTTCAAGTATGCCATCTCCAAGCTTGCAATAACTCCCGCCTGCAACAACATGAGGAAAGGCTTTACATTACTCTTTTTTTATCACGAGCAGCAGATATATGATCCTGACATTCAAGACACCCAATAAAAATGTCAGTGATCTAAAACATAATGAACTAAAGCAGAAATGCAACATATAGATACCACCGTTTTAATACAATACATAAATCAGTTTTAAAAGGAATCGATCAGCTGATATTCCATGAGATATCTTCTGATATGACAGTAAACGATCTTTAGGTTTAGAATTTTTACTTAAAATTATTAAAATAGTGCTCATAATGCAGCCTATTAGGAGTGTGATGTAGGAGGTAGGTAGAAAGACTTCCAATAAAAGCATGTGCTGTGGAGAACACCTTCAACTACAATAAAGAGGTGCAAGAAATCGTACCGAGATAAAATCAAATGCTGCGGAGTCCTCTTTCTTCGAGCTTTCTGTCACAATGTTATGACTTTGGGCAGGATAGCCGTGTGTTTGGAACATATCAGGTAATGCTGAAGAATATCCACTATTCTTTCCTACATAAGAATCGCTGTGTCCTACATTACCTTGAGTTTGAAAATCCCCAAGTCGCTGAAAGTTGGTCATGGCAGCAAGCAACTGTTGCTGAGAGACTAGGCCGCTCTTTGCACTGTAATTTACATGTTGAGAAGCAAACTCTTGACAGAAAACGATGTTTGGAGGGAAACCGTATCGCACAGAACCCAGTGGAATCTTACTGTCCGGATTAATACCATCCGCTTGTTGTTGATTAAGGAGACCATTTAGAATATCATTCTGACCCGAGCGAACCCATGAATTGTTAGACCCTGAAGTCATTGACTCCACGGAAGGCTCACCAACAATCCCATAAGCTTGCTGCCCTCTACCAGTGACTTTCATAGACAGACCAGACATTAAATCATCCAAATCCTTTTTATCGCCTAGAGAGTCCTCAACTTTAGCAAAATTGTCACCAAATATGTCGAAGGATCCGGATTGATTTTCTTTCGTTAATTTATTGATCTGACCACCACTCTGACTATCATCAACAACCAATCCTGAAAACAGGTCATTCACAGGCTCCCCAGCAGCTATTTCATTTGTATGAAACGACACATCAGAAAATGGGTCATCCCCATCAATCTTAATACTGTTTTCAGTCGACTCTGTAACAAGATTGACTCTGAAAAGATCATTAACAGCCTGCGAAGCTGACATACTATTCGTGAAACTTTCATCATTTTGATTTTCGGAAGGATCTTCTGTTCGCTTAGAATCAATGTCATCAGTATCGATCAAGTCAGGTAGCTGAACAGGAGCTTTGGAACTAGCTTTATCATTAGATGCTGTATCCACATCTTTTCCTTCGACTGATCGATTTTCGTAGAGCAAAGCTAAAACCTACCAATCATTGTGGAAGTTAGAGGTAAATGATAAGCCCTAAACACTATACAATCAACTCAGAAAAGGGGGAAATTAGGGAAAAAGATTGATCCAAAGGAAGATACAGAAATAACCATATCAATGTTTTTGTAAAACTCACTTCATTTGCCTTTTCCCTCACAGATGCCTGAGTTGTTTCTGAGCATTTGATAATAGCATTCCTATTTTCACTAAAGTATGACGCCATAAAAGAAAAGAAGTCACCATCCTTTCTGCGCAAGATTGCTTCAAGGACACATGCAGCTTTCATGCGTACCTGGCACAGTAAACCACGACTAGAATGCCACTATATTCCATAAGGAAACTTTCACAACAATGGACTAATAAGTACCTAGTAAATAACGGTATACACAACCAAAGGTACCTACATATCGTTGTATACAAAAGTATAAATTTCACTTTAATCCTAAAACAAGTAAAAAGAAAACGAAAAAAGAGGAAACAGTAAGCAAACTTGATATACTGTACTTTGAAGTTATTAAAGAAGATGGTTATAAAGAAAATGAAAAATCTGTATACTCTATCAAGAGCCCAGGCATGGGTGCGAGGTGCGAGGTGCGAGAAAGAGTAATTCCAAATGTCGTGCATACAAGGACATGCTAATATATAAGTAGAAACTATATGTTATAATTGAAAGTTTGAAACATCAAATAAAACTAGAACAAAGACAGTTTTCATTAGGTATTAGTTATGTATACTACTAATAAAGTGATATTTGCTTCATCTTTTATGTGTGAATTATTGGGATATTAAATTGATGAGTCATACTATGAAATTATCATAAAGAATTATTAAACGTAGGTTGAGACATGTATCGAGTACAACACGAATTTGGATTCATGACAAAAAGGTCTACCATTGAGACTGTTCACTTGTTGAGAGGTCTTATGAAATATTTTAGAGAAAAAAGAAATAATATAGGTATTGTTTAACATCTTCTTATCACATAGAATACCTTAGACTCATCCACTTTCACAGAGAGGTAAATATTTCGTGTTGTACATAGAATACCAGATGCTCCTCTCCATTTTAACCAACCACCACAAATTCTATGTGTAACATCTTCATAAACTTTTTTATCAAAAATTGAACCTAGGTATTTAAAACTTTCCTTGTGAAGGATGCAATGTGTACCAATCTTAATTTCTACGTCCCCTGAAGTCTCCAAATGATCAAACTTACACTCTATATATTTTGTCTTTTTTCTACTAAATCAAAAGTCTTTACCATCTAATGTTTCTCTCCATAGTTCCAATTTCCTATTAACTTTTTCCTTAGACTCATCCACTAAAATGTCATATGCAAATAACATACATCAAGGTACTTCATCTTAAATATATTTTGTTAACTCATCAATAACCAATATAAATAAATATGGACTTAAAGTTGATCCCTGATGTAACCCAATATTAACTTCAAAGGAGTCTTTCATTCCTTCGCGAGTCCCTACACATGTTTTTACACCATCGTACATGTCTCTTATAAGATTTATATTTGTCAATGGGATACCTATCTTTTCTAAGGTTCTTCAAAAAACATCTCTTGGCACGTACTCTACCGTAAGTTGTTTTTAGATCAATAAATATCATGTGAAGGTTCTTTTCTGCACTAAAATGTTTCATAAGACGTTTCAATAAGTGAATCGCTTCCATAATAGATTTGTCGGGCATGAATCCGAATTGGTTCTCTGTTGTACTCGATACTTGTCTTAACTTACGTCCGATAATTCTTTCTCGTAATTTCATAGTATGACTCATTAACTTGGGCTCAGTAATTCACATAATTCTGAATGTCTCCCTTATTCTTATATATGAGTATAAGTGTACTCGCTCTCCATTCTTTGGATATCTTTTGGGTTTTCTATATTTCATTAAATAGTCTTTTGAGCCAAGTGAGCCCTATCTCTCCCAGGATTTTTCATACTTCTATAAGAATATTGTATAAATCTACAAATTTACCAACCTTCATATATTTAAGAGCCTCTTTGAGTTCATTCTTTTGAATACACCGATAGAAATTATGGTTTATATACTTTTCTGATTTGGCTAACTTTCCTAAGTTAATACTACCATATGTATTTCATTAAAAAACTTATAGAAATAATTATTTCATCTATTTTTGATATCATCATTTGCCACTAGAATCTTCTTATCCTCATCTTTGATGCATCTAACAAAAGTAAGATCCTTAGTTTTCTTATTTCTAGCCTATCTATCATAAAACTATCCCTTTCACCTTCTTTTGAGTTAAGCTTTTTATATAAACCCTCCTAAATTTTGGTTTTTGCTTCACTAACGGCCTTTTTCACCTCTTTCCTTAATTTTTTATAACTATAAACCTCTCAAGTTTCACTAGTCTTCTTGGCATAATGCAATTTGAACCATGCCTTGATTTTATCTTGCACCACTTCACTCCACCACCGAGCTTCTTTTTGAGTCGGTAGCCCTCCCTTAGATTCGTCTTACGCATCTTTTTTCACTTCTCTAATATGTGTAGCTATAGTATTTCACATTTCAGAAAGTGTACCTACATAATTCCAAACATCTCCTTGAAGAACTTTTTGTTTAAATATATCTTCTTTCTCACATTTCAGGTTCTACTATCTAGTCCAAATAACTCTATGCACTCTATTCTTCTTTGTCCACTTTTTTACTTAAAAATCCATTATTAAAAGTCGATGTTGAGTAGTTAAGCTTTCTCTTGGAACTACCTTACAATCTTTACAACATGATCTATCCTTTTCCCTACAACCAAAATAATCAATTTGTGTTTGTGACAAGCCACTCTCATAAGCAATTAAATGTTTGTCTCGTTTTTTGAAAATTGTGTTAGATATAAAGAGATCAAAAGCCATAGCAAAATTTAAAATCTCCCTACCCTCCTCGTTTATATCCCCAGAATTATAGTTTCCATGAATACCTTGATAGCCTAATGCATCTTTGATGACATGTCCATTTAAGTCTCCTCCCAAGCAAATCATCTTGCTTTGTAAAAATCTTTGAATTACCTCATATAACTCCTCCCAAAAAGCCTTATTTATACTTATCTTCTAATCCTACTTCGGGTACATAAGCATAAACTATATTCAAAGCCTCTACTCCTAACACTATTTTAACCATAATAATTCGGTCAGCACATCGTCTTATATCTCCTAGACTATCCTTTAAATATTTATTTATAATAATACCAACTCCATTTCGAGCCTTTCCTTTCTTGAGTACCATAATTTAAAACATGCATTCTCAATCTCATTTGCTTTTTTCCAACCCACTTTATTTCTTGTAAATATAGAATGTGAACCTTTCTCCGAACCATAGTATCTACCACCTCTATTAACTTGCTGATCAATGCTCCGATATTTCAATTATCAATATGAATCTTATTATATAGGACTAGCTTCCTTACTCCCGCATCCGTCCATGTTAAAAATATGGAGACCCTCGTTGTAACTTGTTCAATACATTCGGACGATAATGTAGCAAGACTAACTTCTTTATCCATACCCGTCCATAATGTGAGAACTCTCTCTGTAATTGATTCACTATATTCGGGAGAAGATGTAGATGCCCTTGCTTACTTTTCATTGCATTCGGGTTCTATAGTGAATCGTTAAGAGAGAACACCACAACACAATGCTCATAGTTTATAGAATCAATCATAGATAAGTCCGACAAAGTTTTATGCTAGTTGTCGAAAGCCTAACGCAACCCTCCTCCTTTATTCCGGCTTGGGACCGGTCATGCAAGAGTGATCCCTTAAGAGATCAATTTTATAAAAGAGGTATAATAATGTGAAAATTCACGAAAGACTTTTAAATTTCTTTTAATCATCAACTTTAAGCTCATATTTATTTACCTTGGTTACTGACGAGTTAACAAAGCATATTAAAGATGAAGTACCTTGGTATATGTTATTTACGAATGATATTGAGTTAGTGGATAAGTTCAAGAAAAAAGATAACTATGGCGAGGAACATTTAAAAAGTAAAGACTTCCGACTTCATTAAACAAATACCAAATGTATGGAATGCATGTTTGATCATTTGGTTACTTGAGTTGTATAAAAATTAAGATTGACACACGTTGCATCCCTTATAAGGAAAGTTTTTAAATACGTAGGATCAATTTTCAAGAAAAGTTTTTAAATACCTAGGATCAGTTTTCTAGAGTGAAGAGATTAGCAGGATTAGATAAACACACCTGCCACACATTGGACTGCAACTTTGACTCGATGGCAAGGCATAAAGAAAAGGCATCTAGCTTCGCAGCCTCTTTGAGAAAGTTCTGAATGGCATCCCGGGTTGGTCGGAGACGCACACCTCCAGACGTTACAATGGTTTCTAATAGTCTATCCTCAGGACTTTTGCCTGTTGATTGACTCTGAATCACATTTGTACTTATATCTGCTGAAACTTCCTTAGACTCAAAACTCCACGACCTCGTCAAATTATTTATACCACCTGAGGAACCCCATGTTTCTCTTCTCTTTACCGTTGTCAATGACCTATGCAAATCTGGGCTCCTATAACTTCCGCTATCATTTTTTATCAACTCACCATAACCAAGAGTACTCAACCCTTGCTTTATGGAAGAACTCCCAATAGCAACAACCTCACTTAGAATTGATTTTCTGTCTTCTGTTTGGACTTCAAGATTGGTATTTCCGAACCCCTCCATTCGCCTGTTAACATTTTCATCAGCTGGGACTAGCTTCTCTTCTGAAGCAAAGAGAGCAGAAACAGCTTCATGAGCAGTATCACGAACAGCCTTGTTCGGAGCATCTCCTTTAAGTGGATCCATCTGGCCTTGATAATGAAATAGCTGGCGCATTGCCACTGAATGCCTTTGCATCTCTCTTCTAAACTCAACACCGGATTTTCCTACTGCATATTTGATCAGCCTCAGTGCCTGCAAAATGGACAACATAACTCAATACGAAAATAACAGAAAACAATTATGAGTCATGACATGCAAAAGAGAGCATTGTCCATTTCATGGAGAAGATGAAATGGGAAGATACATTTCACTAGCTCATACAAGTGATCTCCAAGGACTTTAAGAGCAGATGCTAATAAGCTGTTCACCGTAAAACTTGCCTTCTTCATGGGTTAAATTTCATGACCAATCTACTACAACATTTTTACTGCAGTAAACGGATTGAAGTCCATTATCAGAACAATGTGAAGAAATGGTGAAGCAGAGAAAACAAAGAAAGAGACCCATAAATTCATTACTGACAATATTCAGCAGATCATCTGAAATATGCCGCACAAAAACAGAGAAACACTAATAGAGAACCAAGACTGAGATACCTATGTAATGCTGAACAGAATCCAACAACAGTAAAAGCACCATTTTAGATTCAGCTACTGCTCATGTATAAATGAAAATGACTTATTCTTAAATGCTTGAAGGTTCAAAATTATATTTGAAAGTGCACAAAAAACATAAACAATTCCTTCCACCAGCCAATACTGCTACTAATTCACGTTTATTACAATAATATACGAAGACAAGTGCATAAAATCCAACTCTCAATTTGTTTAGCAAGAGAAAGAAGTAAAAGAAACATCTTGTTACCACAACAGGGAACATAGGCAAAGAGGAGAAGTTCAAATCTCCAAAAACTCAGCAACAACCATCTCTTAAATATAAACAGAGGAGAGTCTAGAAACCAAAACTAGTTTTGACTGATTTTACCGCATTTTTTCTTCACTAGGATCGCGTGCATGACTGCTGAAAACCGGGCGAGCAAAAGCAGGATTTCTGGCTTCACTTGTTTCAACATCCTATACGCCATGAGCAAGGGATTGAACTAACTTAAAATTAGAGATCAGTAATTCCAATAACACGTTTAACGCTAAAACCTAACTAGTTCTACTTCGATCAAGAGATGTTTCACGATTCCTCAATCAGTAAGATCTCGCAGGATCGCAAACAAAAGGAAAAAAGAGAGATAATTTCAGCATTTCGAAGTCAAAATCGATAGTATCACAAATGGCGGAAAAAGAAAACGCTAAAATCCGAAGACTGAAAAGGAAGAATGGCAAAGTTTCGGATCGCACCTTCTGCTTGACGATCGGGCTTTTGTGATCCAGGCGCTTCAGAATATATTCAGAGACCTCCCTCACAAAGCTCACATGAGACGTCCTCAAGAGATTGCATACCGCTTCAAGCTTGTAGACGGGCGCGACCTTGTCTTCGTCGCTCGTTACCGCGTCGATCAGCCTTGATCTCCAGTACGCTTCCACAGCTCTCCTACTAGAATCCATTCCGAACAATAACAAGCAGCGAGAAGAAGAAGAAGAAGAAGAAGAAGAAGAAGAAAGCCTAACACCTCCCAATTCCGGTGCGAAATCGACCCAGAGACAAGAAAAGCGGAGGAAATTCACGATCGGAATCCCTACAACACGTTAAAATTCACGATCGGAATCCCCACAACACGTTAATCTGAATCGGGGACAGGAAGAATTAAGGAACTTTATGTCCTGTCATTTTTCTGGTTAGATCGGAGAGAGGCGGGATCGAAGGACGCCGCGGGATCAGAGGGGCGGAGAAATGCAGTGCCGGGAAGAGGACGATCCCGCCACGTTCTTTAGAAAATTAGGAACACTTTGAAAAATAGGATGACGTTTTCCGTGGGAAGAAGGCAAAGGAGAGTGACGTTTTCGGTTTTCAATGCCTTGCGTAATTTGGACTCGGGTCCAGCTGACTAGCCGATCCAAGATTCGGCAGGATTAATTTATAATCAACTGGCACAGAGATGCATCCAGCAAGAACTACCTTAACAAGTCAAGTCTTTTGTGAGAGAGAGAACATGGTAAATATGTTGCATACTAACTATGTTAGCTTAAACATTTCATTATGCGATCGGTAAGATCAATAATAGAGATTTGAGTTTAAAAATAAAAAATATCATCATACTTTTGATATTTAATGTATTAAATGCTTTTAAATCTAAATCTTCATCATTAATTACGTTGATCAAACAATAAAAATATTTCAATGAATGAATTTAAGCCTGAATAAGTGTGCATGGACTATACTCTCTCTGTCTCTCTCTCTCTCTCTCTCTCTCTATATATATATATATGAGAGTTGCACATGCACACTTATTAGTGTTCTTCTATTTCATTGCCTTTGGCTGCCTTTCCTTGCCTTCATACACTCATTTTATTACACCAGTCACCAATGCCATGGCCTATCCTATACTCTCTTTCTTCCCCTTATATATATATATATATATATATATATATATATATATATATATATATATATATATATTGAAGGTAGTGGTGTGTGATGATCATCATTTTTTACCATTTTTGGTGTTGGTAGGAAATGAAAGGAACAGGGGAAAGTGGTGGATGTCGGTTTAAGCAAAATATGAGTGCATATGCTTGTCATGTTATGTATTCATCTATTTCGAAAGATCGATAGTTGAGTTCAAAAGCAAAAAGTATGTGAATATTTTTGCTTTTTTATTTGTGAATTCAACTATTCATCTTTGAACTCGATGATTGATGTTTTTAAGGATTTGAAAATATATAACATGATAAACATATATATATATGTACATAGAGAATGTGGTAATGTGCACACTCATTTATGTCCAACTATCTTTAAAGATTTCAATCGTTTGAACAATGAAATATTTGAATTAAAAAAGTATTGTTTTATTCTTTGTAGTTGCATTAAAGGCACTTAATATTATTATGCCTTTTGCTTTAAAGATCTCAATCATTAAACTTATTGATTGAAGTATTAAATTTTTTAAGGATATTTAAGCATGTTTTGGTGTGCGTATAGATTATGCTCTCTCTCTCTCTCTATATATATATATATAGTGATAAATGCTTACACCCTTTTCATATTCAAATCTACTTAAACATCTTCATCGTTTGATTGACATGATGAATCATAGATATTTGAATCATAGTACCATTATATTTTGTATTTAATACACTCCTTTTACTTAATTACCTCAACTATTTATCTTCAAGATCAATAGTTAAGATAATAAAATAGATTTGAACGGAGATGAGGCCAAATATATAAAAATGTTTGTTTGACATCTTAATTAGCCAGCCCATGCCTAACTCATGTAATGGTTGGAACTTTGAGAGCCGTAGTTAGAAATGTGCCACTCATGAAGTAAAGCTTCAAAAGTGTGAGAAGAAAATAATAGAACATGATCTTGCACTTTTGAAGTTAAACATTATATAACTAACACTAATATAACACAAATGGAGCACTATACATTGCATATAGAAAAGCATGTTTATGGCCCACTTAGAGTGGGACAAACCCCTGCTCTGGTTTTGGTTGGTGCGCCGTGAAGAAGCATGAAGGTCATGTTCAAAGAGCTTTATTAAGGCCCACCTGTTTCTCTTGAGATTGTTAACCTCGAAAAGGTAAATGATTTCACCTTTTTATTCGAAACTTTAGGTAAACCATTCCAGATCTCATCATGTTTTTCTAACTAGTCTGCTATAAAATAGCATTTTAAGAACAGTGAGTTATCTATTGTCTAACTAGAGAGAGATAGTAGTAGTGTAAGAAAAGGATCTTAGAGTGTCTAAGGTTGGATTGAGAGGATCCCTTGACACCTTTTGCATGGCTACTAAATGTTTACCATGGGCACAATAATATCTCCATCGTTCGATCTTTGAAATCGATCATAAGGATCTGAAATAAATGTACCATTTGTGATCCATATCTCCACCATCGATCTTAAACATCATACGGTAAAGATGTTTGAATAAAATTATACACCAAACATCATTATGCAGTCAAGACACCCTCTATATATGAATATATGTATGTGCATATATATATATATACACATATATGTATATGTATACATGTATATGTATATGTATACATGTATATATATATGTATACATATATATATATATATCTATAATCCTGTACCATTGGAGAAAAGAGAACTGAAACGTGTACCTACACTGTTAAGGTTTGAGTCGGGTATACCTGTCCCCTTCTGGACCCATTGCCATCCTTAGTTAAAATATTGTTGATCTTTTATCAAGAGGTGTGATCCTTCAATTACTAATGCATCCACACATAAAAAATCTAAAGTAGTTTCTGTGATAAGTGCGCCAAGAGTGTTGAGCTGTTTGGAAGTCATGATACTGCTTCCTCTAACAAATCTCACCTTAGGCATGCCTTTCTTATTTTTACTCTGTGGAGGCTACATAAAATTGTATTGCTTTATATTAGTTGTTTTTAACCTGGTTAACATCAACGGTTCCAAACCATGATTCCTTTTTTTGGGATAAGGCCAGTTTCAAAATAAAAAGCATTTAATGTACCATTAAACGTTAAGTATAATGGTATTCTTAATTCAAATCTATACTATTGATCATATCGCAGAAATAATGAATTTCTTGTGGTTATCGATTTCTCTAAGTTTCTTAGATCTGAACTCTCTTTCTCTCTCTACATATATAATATAAGCTCTTTCTCTCTCTATCAATATATACGTCCACTGGTGGTCTCTAGAGAACTAATAATGTAATCATTTTGGGTCTTGATGTCTGTGCTAGGACACCACAAATTTATATATACTAGGACTAATCATGTTAGTTTGGTTATGTATATACAGTAGCTACCAGTGGATATATATAATATATATACAAACAAAGAGAGTTTAGATCTAAGAAACTCACACAAATAGAGAATCATCATCAATCAATATATTCAACATTAAAAATTGAATTAAAAATACAATTATAATTTAATGTTAAATGTTAAAATTATAGCGTCTTAACATTGACATCAGGAAGCAACATGACTAATCCTATACATAAGTGCGTCGTAGCAAAGACATTAGTAACCAGCATGATTAGTCCTCTCAAAATAGAGCTTGAATAGAGGCCACCAACCAATGGAGAATCTAGTGAAATCTTGCATGCCATCTTTAGTATTTTTTATATTTCTAAAATAAAATACAAGTCCAACTCTATAACCATCTGTTTGGAATGTGAATACGTTTTCTCAAGTCCAACGCCGGGGAATCGTGGTGGACGACAACTTGAGACGCTGCTCTGAGACTTACAAAAGCGCAACCAGGTTGATGATTTGGAAGGTCAAAACTTTCCCGTTGCCAAAACCGAGAATTCAAACGCGGAATTCCCACCAAATTTTAAATATGAGATTTCCACACCATGGGATTCTCAGATAAGCGAAATCCCGATGCTGTGATTCCTCGACGTGAGACTTTCAATTCTCGGAAGCTCGAATTCTAACGAGCGCTTTACCTCATACAACAAGACGAGCTTGCATGCTCTCGGCGTGGGCGTTTGAATTCCTGGGAATCCAAACACCAGCATCAGACGACGGGGTACCCTGGGTGGAAACTCTCCCGGCGTGTAAGCCACCGCACCGTCCTCCTTGCAATGGTCAACCACATCCTCTTCACCTTCTCTTCCTTCGAATTCGCCTCTTTGCATAGTATTCGAAGTCCGAAATCAGCAATCCGCGAGAGGTTCGCAGTCTCTGACATCGTTCTTTTTCTGGTGATTAATTTCGGTTCGCTGATGCCGGCCGGAAACAATGACCACGACGATGAAGATGAGGCGAAACGAGAACTAGCCGGTCTATGTCTGCTGCCTTTTATCTCTGTCTGCCTCTTATTTTCCATCTCTGATTTCATCATCTCCATTTCTGGCCAGGAGTCGCGAGAACGGAACCGGATGCGGCTAGAGAACGGCTTGTAGGCGATGTCTCTGCCGAGAGTCTCCGAGTTGAGAAGCATCAGGTCGGCAAAGTCGACGTCGCTCCACCGATGCTTGTAGAAGACGTCGGAGATGATGACACGGTGTTTGAACCGGTGGAGGAAACGGAAATCTCCGGCGAGAAAACCGTCCTCGTTTACCTTCTCCGGAATGGGCCGGAGGTTTCCTACTTTGAACGATTTTGATGTAAAAGACGACGATCTGGAGGGCTCGGCATCCTCCCGTTGGACGATCAGCTCGATCGCAGCTTCGTCCGTCAGATCGGAAGCATTCCACAAGATCCGCGACGATAGGGAGCGCAAGACGTCTTCGCGATCGACCTTCTGCCGGCAAAGAGGACAACTCGAGTGGCTTTGGAGCCAGCGATCGATGCAATCGATATGGAAAGCGTGCTTGCACTTCGGCAGAAGACGGAGAATCTCCGAGGAGTCGAATTGGCAAATGCAGACGGAGCATTCGAGTCCTTCCTTAGCCCCTTTGAGCGTCGAGAATCGGAAGAACGGTAGCGACTCGACGATCGTCCGGTCGACGCCGGAGCTGCGAGGCGGACAAGTCTGTGGGAGGACCTGATCGTCGCCTACGGTGTATATCCCGACAGCCTGGCGGGGGTTCTGGCAGAATTTGGCGTAGATGAGGAGGAGGATCGTGAGGCATAACATGAGAGAGAGGACGCCGATGATCACAGCGAAGCTTGGCTTGATTGTGATGCTGTCCGCCGTCGAAGGCGGTGGGCGACATCGGCACGTCGGCAGCGCGCCGGAGAGAAGAGAGACGACTAGGAGAATAAGCCTTTGATTCATGGGCGCTCGTAGAAGCACCAGAAGGGGCCGAAACATGAAGCGGTGCCGTCCTCTGGAAACCATTCTCCGTCTTCTCCGCAGCCGTGGTGTTGCAATCACACACACGCAGAGGAGGAGCGAGCAAGAGGTCCCATTGCTGCCACGTAGCTTAGAACTTCATAGCTATGATTGCCTTACGCCACGTGGCTGGTCAAAGCTCTCTCTCTATCTCTGTGCGTGTGTGGATTCAATCAGCCAGGTTTCAGGCCACATGAGACGGTCTTACTATTTTTGGGCTTCTATTTTTTTTCAAATAAATATGTCAGATTTATACTAAGCATGCTTTGCACATTCGTCATTAAAGCACAAATTTATTTTGGTTATAAAAGGTGTCCGAAATCTAACACAAACAAGTAACCTTAAGAATTGAACTCGCTACCACAAGATCAGTGTGAGAGAGCCCTGCCAGTTGACTTATTACTCAGTTCTATTTCGATAATATGAAAGCAAATAGTACAATTAAAAGGTCATATATATATATATATATATATATATATATATATATATATATATATATATATATATATATATATATATATATATATATATATATATATATATATATATATATATATATAAACCAAAACATTAGATTATGGAACTTCAACTTGTGAGATATGTATATCGTTTACTTCTAAGAAACATGAGTATTATTTAAATTTTTAAAAAAAATACAATATACATGTATCACAGGATTCAAGCTAGTTTTTATTGCAGTTCATGAACATTCGTTAAAGGTCAATTTAAATAATATTTGAAAATATAAAATACTTATAAAATAGCTGAAACGGTTATTTGAATCGTCAATTCCCGATTCCATAAGGAAGGAACCATAACCAAATGGAGGGAGTCCCTGATTGGTTATGGTTTCTATTAGGCCATTCCATATGGTTTGAATTTTAGGGTTTTAATTTTAGGGCTGCTTCTCTCTCTCATTCTCTCTCTATTATCCAAACATATTCACCCCATCCGATTATCCTTCTTAACAATACCAATAAGTTATCGTCCTCACATAAGATCAATCACTTTAAGAAAAACTAAAACTAAGTCTTCTCACATTACGTAGGGTTGACGACGAAAATTTTAGCGATCTTGAACTTCACGATATTAGAAAGTCCGAATTCTTGCTTTTTAGTTTAAAATGCTAATATCGTGAAGCTCAAGATCGCTAAAAATCTCGGTCATCGACCCTAGTAATGTGTGATGAGACTTGGTTTTCTTTTTTTAGTCAAGAGACCCTACGTGACGAAGACGATGTGACGAGTAACGTAATGTGTGAGAAAACTGGTTTTGGTTCCTAACGACTAAGGGAAAGTTGCTACCTCTACCCCCCCGCCTCTCTCTCTCTCTCTCTCTCTTTCTATATATATATATATATATATATATATATATATATATATATAGTTTCTCGTTTAGTGATGACCAGGGGAGAACTAAATTCCTAACGACTTTCTAAGGGAAAGTTGTTACCTGATTCGTGACAAGCATCCCAGGAAGGGATCTCGAGGAGAAGCAGATGTTCTCTTCAATAAGCTGTGTGTTGTGTTCTTTGATCATACCCTTCTCTCTAGCCCAACAGCAGCAGAATGAACAACAGCACAATGGAGGCCAAGAAGGTGTTTCAATGTATGTCCTCTTTTCCTTCGGATTCGCATTCTTTACCTTTCTCTTCTGTGTGATATGCATGGAATGGCGTCATATATGCCGACGCTACCGCAATGACGCCGAGATTCACATTCATGTCGTCCATTCTTCGGCCTTTCCGGCGCCCCCACGAACTTCTGGATTCGACAGGGAACTCATTAATTCATTCCCTGTGTTTCAGTTCTCGTCAATCAAGTCCTCAAGTCTATTGAGCTCAGAATGCACCGCCTGCCTTGCAAAGTTTGAAGATACAGATGCACTTCATCTGCTACCCAAGTGCCAGCATGCGTTTCATGTGCAATGCATAGAGCAGTGGTTAGAGAGGCATTCGAGTTGCCCGGTGTGCCGTCAAAAGATGGAGCCACAAGACTTCTCATCCTCTACATGTCATGGCACGACGAATTCAGGAAGAGCCGCAGAAACAAGTTAGAGGATGAGGAAGAACTCTATCACTAATCCTTTGTCTTATCCTAATGAGATCACACAAGCATAATTGCAGTACTTTGGAGGTGTAAAATTTAAACGAAGATAAATGTCGATGACCAGCAGAGGATGAAAAAAAATCCGTTCTTATGGCATAGAATGAGTGTATGTATTTGGTTTGTTGTCTTATCTTTTCACAATGTTTACTAAGTGAAGAATTTCTGCTGTTAACTTTGTAAGGGAAGGCAGAATTCAAGCCACAAATTTGAGATTAAAATGGCAATCTAGATCATTAAGGGATGTCTGTTTCGATTGACTTGTAGAGGGTTCTCAAAATCAAATCAAGTTGGTTGACTATGTTGTGCCCCACCACCGTGGGCGGCACATCTGGTGGTCAACCCCGTGCTAAGCCGCCTGACGTGGCTTTCGATCACAAGCATAAACTAACAAGATTTCAAGAAAAACCATGTTCTAAGTAGAAGACCACTAAAAATCTGACTAAATACAAATATAGTGATCCCTCGGTTCCTTGGAGTTTAATATGGAGGCCGACTATTTTCGATACCCAAACCTAATATGGACCTACCAAATCCCAACTCACATTTTTTTCCAATAAGAACGTTTTGTGAAACTCGTTGGCCGCAAACTTAGAGTGTTTCTCTTTCACGTGATTCACAGGGTTTAACAAGCAATCGATATTTTACAATCAAAGGCACAGTCCTGCTTGTAGTAGCGATCCTTATATATCACAATATACGTCTTGGTTTGAGAGAATCGCAATTTCTCATGTCCATCATAACAATGGTTAATTAGCATGTCTTCAGTATTGAGTTTCACTGGTTCGGGGCTTGGGTCAACGTCTATAGAAATTCAATTAGTTTAATATAGGCTGCTTCAAGGGACGAACAGTGGCAGACCCACTTTAGGGTGAGATGAGGCTACGTCAAAATCTGTAAAATTCTTTTGTCATTATATATATATATAAAAGAAAATACAAGTGTTTTGTGGATGTAAAATAGAAGTGTCTCACAGTAGAAAAATTCCTCGGTCTGCCACGGGGCATGAGTATTGCATTTGCTTAAATCATCTCAATCGACCTAAACTAGACTGGTTCTCAAGCTAATGTGTCAATCCTAAGATTCATTTGGGTTTCAACCTTCTACCAAAAGTTCTATTTCTCCTCTTCTAACCATTCTTGCGTTCATGCCATTTCACAATTGGAACATGAATGGGTCGTATTATAAGAGGAGAAATAAAACTTTTGGTATACCTATTAATAATGACACATTCATTATCAATTATGAAATGACATGAATGCAGGAATGGTTAGAAGAGGAGAAATATCACTTTTCTCCCCTTCTAGACATTCTTGTCTTCATGCCATTTCACAATTGGAACATGAATGGGTCATTATATATATGTATATGTATGTGTATATATGTATATATATAACGACTTTGTAAGGTAAACCTTGTATCTAATTTGTAACAAGCACCAAACAAAGGGATCTAGAGGAGAAGAAAATGATCTCTTCAGTATTATTTGTGCTGTATCCCTTCTCTCTAGCTTAACAGCAGCAGCAGCAAGATGGAGGCCAAGTAGATCTTATGCTTTGCCTTCATTTTTTTCTTTGTGACATGATTCTTATGGCAGCATACATGCACACGCGACGAGCTTGATGCTGAAATCATTAATCATTTCATGCGTTCTCGGGCCTTCCCGTCGCCACCACGAACTTCTGGGATGGACAGGGAATTCTTCAAGTCACTCCCTGTGTTTCAGTTCCTGTCAGTCAGGTCCTCAAGTCGATTGGGCTCAGAATGCACCGTCTGCCTTGCTGAGTTTGAAGATACAGATGCGCTTCAACTGCTACTCAAGTGCCAGCATCCGTTTCATGTGCAATGCATAGAGCAATGGCTGGAGATGCATCATTCAAGTTGCCCAGTGTGCCGGCAAAAGATGGAAGCACAAGACTTCTCATCCTCTCCACGTATTCATGGCTCATTGAATTCAGGAAGCATGGAAGAAGCCAGAGGATGAGGGAGAACTGTATGATTATTTCTGTCTTATCCTGATGAAATCACACAAGAAAGACGAAGTCACAGTGGTAGTCGCAGCCAGTTTCAGGATTTTTTTTTGGGGCGAGGCGCATTTGTATGAGCTATAATGGTTTATTTACTTATTAATAATATTATTTAAAAAATCTTCTCGTGCTTGATTAATTAATTTTGTAACATAACCACATATGGTGTTATTTAAAATATTATGATACTATTGATATTTTTAAAGTTTGCTGATAATGTCAATGACAACCTTTAACATCAACATCAAATGAAATATAAATTACTTTAACATCAAGAGAGAATCATAACACAAAATTCAAATTAATAACTTGTTTAACTGTTTTTGAATAAAGAAAGAAACCTCATTTTTAAGAAAAATAAAACTTTAACAGTTATGCAAGGTATACAATAACACACAAACGTTTTTGCAATGAAACTATGCTAAAAACAGGATAAATGAAAAGAAAACATTGAACCAATGAACATGCATAAACAAAACTATAAAAAAATACACCAAAACTAGAGCATAAATAACACCAATCAAGCACTTGCCAAGTACAAAAACACCAACAATTGTATATCTGGCAAAAAATTAATGCTTCCGCTGAGGTTATTTAACAGCTTATAAGAAACAATACCGAATATCGTTCATCATGACAATTATAAAAAAAAAGTTTAGAATATGACAACACTCAAGGAACATGGGGATTTATCATATATATTTCCATAGCTGTTATTGGCATAAACTCGACCTTCAAAGGAATCATGGCAAACATACATGAAAAGCCAGAATGTTTGAGGGTCACCTGCACAAGTGCAAATGTGCAATAGTCTCTAAACTATTATAAAAATACTTCGAAAAGAGGATTATTAACTAAATTGAACATGTGAACAGATAACCATATACCCATAATTCCATTTGATTTACATGTATTATGGAACATTATATGTTTCTTGTTTCCTTCATAACGCTTCTTAGGCCTTCTATGAGCCCTTATCTTAGTGCTTACAATCCAACTTCTCACACCTTACCAAAGCTTTTTTTTTGGTAAAATGTGGGTAGGAACGGGTCAGCCATTCCACTTGGCAACCCGGATCGCTAAGGCCGACTCTCATTGCTGCTCAATGAGTCGGCCTTGCTTTCAGCAATGGGTGCTCTAAGTGCTCAAGTAACTGAATCAAGAATTTTTCAGATCAAGGATGGAGCTAAAAACCATACCTTGATTCTGTACGTTCTGGTCTTTCGATTCAAATCATTCAATGGTTTCTTTTTGAACGAGAGATGAGGGGGAAAAGGCCTTAGGTTTGAACCTTAAGATCTTTCACCTAACAGAGCCGCCCACAATGAACTAGTCAATATTCTCACTAACGTCATGTGAAGGACAATTATTCTTGGTGTGCTCAAATATTCTCACCAACGTATGCATCTATCTCTGTGTTTATTTCTTGTGGGAAACTTAAGATGCTCCGGGATGGTGAAGATGAGGGAATGTTTACAATACCTGGATTTAGTCAGATCCAATTTGAGGGATTTTGTAGGTTCATTGATCAGGGCTTGATGGAAGAACTTCATCAATTTCCAAAAATTGAGGATACAGATCAAGAAATTGAATTTCAATTATTTGGGGAATCATATCAATTGGTGGAACCTTTGATAAAAGAAAGAGATGCTGTGTATGAATCAATTACATATTCCTCTGAGTTATATGTACCCTCACTGTACTACTTCGCTATCAGTCACTCAGGAGTACTTAGCCTCTTTCCTCAGTCTCTCTGATATGCTTCATCTTCTGGGAAGCAGATGTGAAGCCTGATTCTCTCTTTTATAAACTTTTGCTCATTTGGATGGTAAGTTGGCTGCCCCTGAAAATCAAATTTCAAACAGGTGCAATAAATGCACATGATACTATCTGTTTTTTTGACTTAAAAATCTCAGTAGTTGATCTTAAAGATTGAGATTTATAAAAAGATTAAAACACGCATGAGTTAGTGCATGGACCGTGCACTCTCTATATATTTAAATATCTTTAAAACTTTTAAATGATATTTATATCTCTAAAGATGTATTGTGGTTTGCAATATATATATATATATATATATATATATATATATATATATATAGAGAGAGAGAGAGAGAGAGAGAGAGAGAGAGAGAGAGAGAGAGAGAGAGAGAGAGAGAGAGAGAGAGAAGTTGGAAGATGCAAACCACCTATTTTACAAACTCTATTTAAATCAATATCAGCAATCCAATCAAATTGAAAATAAAAAATACATATATTTTGCAAGGTATTTAATCGGCCATGTATTCTCTTTTCATGTAATCTTTGTTTTCCAATTCCAACCATTCATGCCTCTCAATCGAAATCGAATACTTGAGATGTGTTTGGATAGAGTTTGCATATATATGAGTGACTTAATCCTCTACCTCGCCTTGTGTAAAGAAATCGTGAATATATGAGTGACTTCAATCCTCCATCTCCCCATCAATATATTTAAATAAATCTCAAGCATTCAAATTGAAATTTGAATTGAAAAAGTAAAAATAAATGAATACTTTTTGATGGTGTACTTATTGGTATGCACGCTTTTGCTTGTTAAGTTCAAACCTCAACATTATTCATCGTTTTAATTTTTTATGATTGAGACTTATTTGATATATCAACACCTAAGTGTTACTAGCATATACCAATTTCTCTCTATCTCATATATATATAATAATGGTATCTCATAAATATATAAAGCAGCTTCCATCTTTTAATTTTTGATGTTGGAGTGAAATGTTCTTGGCACTGACCGTAGACACAGGAGAACGAGGAGGATTTCCTTATTGCCAAGCACGTAAATCTTGTGGTTGGTGCGCATACTAAGTACAATGGTGTGCATTCTACGGTACGATGGATCGTTCCTTTCAATGTTCATCGTTTTCTAAGATTTCTTTCAACACAAGCTGTTAAATATCCAGCGCATGGCAGGTCTGCACTGACCTTTGAAGTCTTATGTCACCGTGTTGCGTCACAAAGATACGCTGGTTTTGTGCATTCTCTGTGTAAAAATACCAGACGGGCAAGTTGAAGTGTGCAGCTAAGTCGAAAACATTCACCATTTTCAGCAGCATACTCTGTCAACTGATTCTACAGTGGGAAGTTAGAAGGGGACTATGGGCCGAATTCTCTTGTTCGGTATATACATCATAGACTCTACTTCTTTGATAGGAAATAAGTACATGACAGTGGGGAGAGCAAGTGCAAACGAGCTGCATTGGCTACTTCGCGAATATTCTTCAATAGATGAAAATTTGGAGCTCAAATTGTGGAAAAGCGGTTCATGATTTTTGCCTCTCATCTCAGTAAGAAAAGTTACCACCAAATTATACGAACACAACCTTTGGAACATAATGAGAAACCAAACTAACATCAAGTTCTGTTATACCTTTGATTTAGTAAAAGGATACTTGCCGAAATGAAGTACATGCATTACTAATTTGCCAATGACTCGATTTAGAAAAGGTGATTTGGTCAAGTTTTTTAAAAAATAAGATAGAATTGGTGAATTAGATAATCATGAAGGAGTTTTACCAATTAATCTTGTGTGTAATCGGGAGGCTGAAGCCAGATGCACGCCCCAGGTGAGCCGTTGCCCATTATGAGGGCGTCTTAAGTAGGGAAGAAAGTGCAGGTTTTTTCGATGTTGAAACAAGTCAACAATTAAACCAGTTCTATCACTTTGAAGGTGCAGCCATGACCCTTTCTTTCATAGGCAGATTAGCGACCTGTGTATGGTTGATATATCTCTGCTAAACACAGTAGAAGCAGATGGGATCACATAGAAAACAGTGGAAACAAAGCATAGATGCATGAACACCAGAAGCAAGCAGACATAACAGATTGAATGGCAAACTCAAAAAGGTGCTGCAAAGACTTTCGACTATAGAATTCAAGCAATGTATATGACATTTTCTTTTATACACAGCAAAAAATCTGTCAAATAAATCTCATGATTGAAGTTGAACAACTCATATTTACACTAACTTTTTCTGCCTATTAGAAACTACTTGGGATTTAAGTATATATATATCCTTAAACATCATATCTACATCTCGGAAAGATCAGTATGAGCAAGCGGCTCCTGATAAGAACTGCCATATGGATGAGTCTACAGCATGAGGCAGCGCTTGTTTGCTTTGTTAATGGGTTCTACATGGATGAAGAGTGGGGGGATTGCTGCAGTATCAGTTGAAACCTTTTCTCTTGTAAATCTCTTTCACAAAATGGGATGCTTCTGAGGAACTTACTATCCAATTTCCATCGTACTGTTTTCATTAGTCTCTTCAGTCAGGTCCACACCAGTCATCCCACGAGAACCGGGCATTTCAGTTCCTAGGTTTTCTCTCTTGCACTAAAGGTGAATCATATAATCGGCTAAAGCCGGCCATTTGCCGTTTCCAGTGCCAACCATGGCATCGCCTATAGTATCTAACAACCATGCATCAGCCGAGCAGGTATTGCAACGCTCAGCCAAGGAGAAAGGTAAGCACGTTGTATATTTCCACTAAATCAAACGGAGCAATGGTCACAGGCCAGCCCCGGGTACCTTTAACATACATAGCCCTTTAGAGATAGAAGTCGCCTTGCGTTACTCGCTTTAAGGCCTCCTTTAAGCGGCTGCTACCTTGACAACAAGCCTCCTATCCATATTACAAATCTTGAGGACATGTAAGCTCACATTGTGCTTGCAACAGATAATACATATGGAAACCGTTCTAGGTACTTTAGCAGCCATTTCACATCACATTGTTTTCTTAGTCTCTTCTGTCATGTCAACTCCAGTTGTTCTGGCAATAGTAGACACTTCAGTTCCTTGATCTGCTTCAGCGATCTCTCTTTGCTTCAATTGCCAGAAGAAAAGAAAAAGCAAACTAGGTGAAACCATGCAAATGGGCAGCAGCATCCATTTGCGATATCCAATTCCTGGTAACAAGATTACGAATCTTGAGGATGCGTAAGCTAAAATTGTAAAGGCAGCAGTTACATAGGCGGACGAATAGATCTTCAGTACATGCTCAGTCCTGGACTTTGGTCTGAAGAAAATTAAAGTGGTGAGAGCCATGACAATGCCCACAGATGCCAACAATGCTAGATCATTGATGGCAGCTAAAATCTTGAGAAGAAAACGAGCTACCGCACCATGTTGATTTATACTATCAGGATTGCTGAATGAACCGCTGAAAAGTACAACAACAAGCAAAGTAGCAGCAATTATTACTGATAAGCATACACTTCCACGGGCCTCTTCTGAAAATACGGGAAAAACTTCCTCCTGGTTGTCAAATTTCAATTGGTGTCGAAGCTCAGAAGTTTGGTAGTTTTCAGATGCAGTATTTCCTTGTGCACGTTCAGAAAATCGGCTCCTTTCCGCACCAGCTTTGAGGAGTACCAAACGTATCGAAAGAGCATCAGCGTTGCTATCATTCTCTGGGATCAAGTCCAAAGCAGTGCAGCCTTTTCGGTTGAGTGCATTTACATCTCCAATCTTCTTCTCAAGTATCCTTTCTACCATCTGAAATCCAAAAAAACAAAGAACATGATATATTGGTCAAAATCTCGTCTTGCTAATGGTAGATAGCAAACACCTCATCAGTTAAATATTACATTAATTGTTTCAAAAAATGGCAGAAAACTCATCCTCGTAAGGTTTCTCAAGTTTTATAAAGCTCCATTTCCCTTTCATGATTTTTTTTGTTTGTTTCAAGAAGTGGAGCAGAAAATTCATCCTAGACAGGTTTCCTAATTTTTTTATAAAGCTCCATTTTCTTTTCATGATTTTTTTGGGATACATGCTTTTTTCTTAGCAGTTACCCATAAGAATTAGACAAGCAATATCCCAACATAATCAGCAAGGGAAAAAACATCTTCACTGGCAAACACTAACCATACTCTAAATGCAATGTTTATAACAGAAAGACAAGGTGCACACACACATGCTTAGCCTACAGAACTTCGACCATAGTTTCAGGACACCCGCAAGAGTGTGCGTCTGTGTGCACGAGAGAGAGAGAGAGAGAGAGAGAGAGAGAGAGAGAGAGAGAGAGAGAGAGAGAGAGAGAGAGAGAGAGAGAGAGAGAGAGAGAGAGAGAGAGAGAGAGAGCATACACTAACGTGTTTCCTTGATGTGGCAAGATGCAAAATGGTGTTCCCGTTACAATCCTGAATGTTGAACTGAGCACTGCCAAGTTTTCCAATCAGATATTCAAACGCATCCAAATGGTTATTCTTAACGCTTAAATGCAGAACATTCTCCCCTTCATTTGTCAGTAGCTCAGCTATATCTGGCCTTACTGATAGAATTTCATCCAAAATGGCACTCCAACCTTTTAGTGCAGCTAAATGTAACGGAGTTCGTCCATCCTGATCCTTCTTGGAACACAGATCAGAGTTGAACTGCAAAAGTTCTCTTGTCACATTAAGGTGGCCTTTCCAACAAGCATGATGCAAAGGCGAAAATCCATTTTTATCAACTTTAGTTGCCAAGTACGGCTGTGCTTTAAGTAATTCATGCATAATTTCTGTAAAATGTCACAAGTAAATTACATATTTAGATAAAGAAAATATAGTTGCACATTTCAGTATTTGCTGTCAAGTGACTTTAACGTTATGAGCATGAAGATCTCATATAGAAAATTCCTTATGTCAAGGTTGGTCATTCAAAGCTAGAAACATGTTGTTGCAGCATGTTTTCCGAATAGATTTTACATGTTTTCGGAAAAGAAAAAGCATCTGATGCTTGTGGTCTGTAAATTAGGTCAAACTTGAAGTTCTTTACGTGATTTCACTAGCATGTCACAGACCGTATGGAGAAACTTTCACAGTTGTAGTGGAAGTTTCATATACATCATTGGAAGGAACAAGCATTTGATCCGCAAACTTTCAGCAAAATTAAGCATATAAGGATTTTCCTTGTGACTTATGATTTACAAGGCTCTTTGTAGTCTACAGAACTTACCGCAGAAAAAGGTTCTGTTTCGGTGCTGAGCAGGGTGCTTAAGCCATTGGTGTTCTTTCTGATCTCTACATACTTAGTTCGGTCTGGTACTGGACCACTTGTTCTGTTTCTAACTTTGAGAAACCATATCCACTCCAGGTGGTTAGGCTTAGTCGCAACGCTAGGATTCTCACCCAGAGGGCCTATGCTCTACAACTCTTTCTTCATACAACATTTGAATAAATATGTGCCACTCAAAAGTAAGAATCAATTCCATATTAACTGTTAGGTTCCAACACAAAATTTTAGACGATGTATCTCTCTACTGCTTGTACCTAATGCAGTTGTGGTTTAGCATAATAGGTTTCTCTTGCTCGAACAATTTCATGGCTCAGGTTAATGACCAAGAACCAGATCCAACTTCAGATGACACCTATAACAAGAAATCAAGAAGTAGCAAGAAACAGTTGGTCCTCAAGTAGAGTTCCTATATCATTGGCCACTAATTAGCTAGACCAATAACCAGACCTTTCCCCACACATAAGTCGGATTGATTGGTCGCATGGAGTCTTAGTCACCATTGTGATCCTTAGTGATACAGCATCTAAGCAAGATCATTGGAAACACCAGAGGAATCCAATTTCTTTTTCCTGTTGTTATTAACGAAGACCAGATAAATTCAATTTCCTGTTGTTTGACAAGTAAGATAAGATTACTAATAAACACCAGAAAATTTGATTCCCTGCTAAAATGACAAGAACCCTATTCTTAGTACCATTGATTCAGGCAACAATTGAACATCAGCATAATTTCTGCACATAAAATTTTAACAAGAAGAAAGCTTACAACTTCCCAAATCAAGCAAAACATGGAGAGAGAGTCAAAACCCAGAATCCATCTAGCAGAAAGAACCAATGCATCATCACCTGCATGCCCACCAATGGCAGCCGAATGCAAGGCGTTAAACGAGGCATCATCCTCCAAAAGCAAAACGCTCGGATCACCATTCAAAAGAAGCCTGACGACGCCTAGATGGCCTCTTCGGCACGCCAACGAGAGGGCACTCACCCCTTCGCCATTGAGCTTGCGAACCACTGTCGGGTCAAAATCGAGCAAGACGCGTGCTACCTCGGCATGGCCTTCCCGGCAAGCCTCGTGCAGAGGGGTCTCTCCCCGGACGTTCTCCGCGGATGCCATAGCAGGCCGCAGCCGGAGGAGCTCGCTGGCGAGCCCAGCGTGGCCGAGCCTCGAGGCGAGATGTAGCGGAGTGGCTCGAGCCGATAGCGTCACTTGGCTGAGAAGGAGCTCGTCTTCCTCGGCTAGCTGCTGCAGAGCGTCGAGGTTGCCGTTCAGGCAGGCCTCGAAAAGCCTTCGGTCCATCTTCGATTCACGCAGAGAGAGGAGAGAGAGACTCTTATGACGGTGTGTGACTTCTTGCTTCATGGTTATCCCCTTCTCTCCTATAGCCTTATGCAGGAAGGTTTGGGGAAACTAGCCCTATTACAGGATATTTCCATAGAATCTAAAACTTATGATGAATCCCTAGTGTAGACATGGCAGGTTATGGGTAAACCAAAACCTTTCTGTTTACCCGAAACAGAACTGTAGGTTTAAATTCCAAAGTAAAACAAAAATATTTGAAAAAATTAAAAATATGAAACGGATACTTTAAAACCGGTTTTGATAACGATTTGGTTCTGATTTTGTCAAAGATGGAACTGGAAATAAGCAGGGTGGTCTTCGGTTTAGGGTTTGATTTGACAAACTTAAGTTCCAGCCAGTTTCTGACCTGGTTGAAACTGATTTGATTGATTTTGGATTAGTTTCATATCTACGCTAGTGTCTGATGAAGACAATTGTGTATGCTACTTTTCTTTCAGTTTCAATCTTGCAATTCTGAATCATGATCTAATCCCAACTTGTTCTCACCAAGTTTTAAGCTTTAATATTCTCAATTATCTCAACCATGTTAAACTTCAAATATACTCGTGTCGTATCTTGTTGTGCTTGCCTCGTTAGAAAACGGCAGAACAACTACGTGTGTCGTGTCCCGTTGATGTGCCTCGGTGACAGTTTGCTTTTTGAAAAGTTCCCTTCTCAAGCAACAAATCGAGAGAGAGAGAGAGAGAGAAATTCCCGAAATCGTAATCTCTGTGTCTCTGTAGATATTGATTACTGAGGGAAAATGGGGGGCGGAAGGACAGAGGTCTGGTGTGGGGCGCTACAAACGCCTTCATGAAGAAGGGCGCCCTTGTCTGGGCTGACCGCCAATCCCAACTTCGCCACTCCCGCCACCACCAACGGTTTCGCCTCCTCGCCACCGCCAGAGAGTGGGCGGCGCTCCTGCTGGTGTGGCAATACACCCTTCCATTCCTTCTCAATCTCTCCGCTTCCGCAGTCTTCTTCTCGACCCTTGGCTCGGCCCCGATCTCCGTCGCCGTCCCTGTCACCAACGCCGTGACCTTCGCCTCCACCGCTCTCTTCGGCGCCCTCCTCGGCGAGCCTACCCGGCTTGGCCCGACCCTGCTGGGTACCTCCCTCCTCGTCCTCGGCCTCTTCCTCTGCATCCGCCCCTCCTCTTCTCCCATCAATTGATTGTGGTTCGCTGCTACGTGCTCCTCCCCCCCTTTTGTTCATCCTCCTCTAATGGAATGTGTTAATTTGTGTTTTGATCATTGCCATTTTGGGTGTTCATTGTGGTTTCAGGTTTCCCTTTGTTGCCCCCACTGTTTCTGTTTTTTTTTTAGAGTGGGCACCTAGCTTCTGCTTATTCCTCTATTAAAGTAGGGGCAGGAATACTACACTGTTTCGATGCGCGCCCGCACGCACCCACCTACCATTTGAGTAGGTGCAAGTTCAAGAGGTCTCAACAATGTATGGTTCCTCAACGTGGCTCCAATGGTGCAATTCTTGTCCATTTTTCCCTTTTGCAGAGCATGAATCCCCAAGCCTTGATGTCTAAACCTCAGCTGCAAGAACCCTTCGGTTGGAAGTTTGAAATTCACGTGTATTTATGTTATGAACATGGTCTTAAGCACTAATACTCCTTAAAGAGTTTTCAGTTCTACTGGAAAAGGTTTTAGTTAATTAAGCATCCGAATATTTTACAATTGTTAAAGTAAGATGCGTTGATGTGAACCTCGCGGAGAACCGAAGGAATGAACCCAACACACAGGTCAAGGTTGAAAGATCAAATGCCAAAGAAGATGCATACACACTCTCCAGGGACATTGATGGAGTTGAGATCATCTAACAAGAAAAACGTATTGAATTCAGAAAGTAAAGATCGATGGTATTTACAGTCAAAGTATCTGTTTCAAGCCTCGTGAAGTTGGGTATGTATTGATGATACAAGCCATGCGTGGCTGATGAAGTTTGTATGTCAAAGATTTCATTCAACTGCTTAATAATGAAGCCCCACATTCAATAGTTCCATACAGAAACGTGTAAACACGTTAATCTTTTATGATCCTGTTCTGATGAAGATGGTGGCTTTGGGCTCAATGCAGTCGAAGCAAATCTCAATCATAACGATAATTTCAGATCGAGATCAATGCCATGGATGTCTTCTAAATCGTCGTTCAAGTTCATCATCAAAGCTTGTCGATGCCTTGGCTTCTTCTGCATCAACACAAACTATTTCAATTTCATAACATAATATGATTGTGCATATGTATGTTCTCTTGATTCCTTGAAAGAAAATCCTAACCATTCACTTCACTATTTTCCATTAGTTATAGGAGTGTGACCGAATGTGTATAGAAGATGTTCTGCTGATAAATAAAATTAATTCATTCCAAAGTCAGAAGATCGATCAAGTTGCAAAAGTAAATGATTTGTAATAACACATCTCTTGTAACTATACCTAGGCACGAACGGGTTGGATGCGAAAAGAGAGGATGGATTCCTATTCTACCAGTCAAGGCCGACGACAGTGCAATTTATTTGTAGTACAAGGAAATTCTGCTGACTTTAGAAACTGTGAGGATTCATGTCCCTCCATCCCAAGGCACCCATCAATCTACATTTTCTTTGATTTCTTCAAAAGAAGAAACCAACATGATAGAGAGAGAGAGAGAGTACCTCCAAAGGCAGTTGTAATTGTGCAGCAACCGTTTCTAGTGATTGAGAGGATTTGGACTGGAATAAGCTACTGTCGTGAGCCCATCTGAAACTGGTGAAAATGAGTACAAGGATCAGTGGTGACCATATAACAATATGACAACTTAAAAAAGTTTGGAGAGCAGATCAGGTCATATTGTGTACAACCCATCTGTTGGTTGTATTAAATCGCTACCGTACATCATCCCTCATATCACTTGATTGGGACTTATCTGGGCTCATTCTCACATATCCAAAGTTATGAATAAGGCCTTGAAGTTAGATTTACGGTGGGATTTGGGTATTACAGAGCACCTTGAGTTATATATCACATAACTTCGTCTCTTCAAAGTAAAGTCGCATGAGTACATACTAGGTACCTTCTTCCTGCTTCAGAATGGGAGTCATAATAGCTTCTTTCTGTCATTTCATACTCTCCCATCATTATCTGAAACAGAAAATTTTGTGAAGATATCAAAACTCTGAAAGGTATATAAGAACATTAAGGAATTAAGAATTATATTTATATGTATGTATTAATGTATCCACGGATTCATACATCTCGATGGGAAAAAGTAATCAATCTTATAGATGATGGTTTGCTACTGATTCTACATACCAAGTTCTTAATAAAGTAACCACGAGCTGAGGAAGAAGAAGATGATGGTGGTGATATTGATGAAACATGAGCCAGGTCGCTCTGTTTGTCTTGCTCCTGCGATAATTTGTATATGGTGAATCAATATATTTATACACATGTATCTGAAGAAACAGAAGGGTGGGAAATAGCATACTTCATGATTTACGAAAAGGGTTGAATAAAACGAGGGAAGCGAAAAAGTAATCAATCTTATAGATGATGGTTTGCTACTGATTCTACATACCAAGTTCTTAATAAAGTAACCACGGGCTGAGGAAGAAGAAGATGATGGTGGTGATATTGATGAAACATGAGCCAGGCCGCTCTGTTTGTCTTGCTCCTGCGATAATTTGTATATGGTGAATCAATATATGTACACACATGTATCGGAAGAAACAGAAGGGTGGGAAATAGCATACTTCATGATTTACGAAAAGGGTTGAATAAAACGAGGGAAGCTGATATAATCCCGTTTGGTTGCTCATTCTCATCCTTTCTAACTTTGCAACACCTAAGCCTCTTCGTGGCTGTCTGGCTTTCTCTGAACCGACCTTCCTGCCGTTGCAGTGCTCTCCTGCGCCCCTGGTGCCCATACTTCTGTCTTCTTAATTAGTCAAGACCAACTCTCTTTTTCACTAGGAAAACAAAAGAGAACACCTTGTCCTAGATATGTAGAGATGTGATTGTGCACTAAAGTGGCTATCTCAAATATATATATATATATATATATATATATATATATATATATAGATAGAGAGAGAGAGAGAGAGTGGTAGATTCTGTCGGAAAAGCTGGTAGCGCGTTGAAAATTAAAAATTACAGAAACCAAGTATCAGATCTCATGCGCATTTATATAATAATATTGTTGCTAATCATGTAGTTTATGACTCTTTGTTCTTGTAAACGCATGCTGTTGGCGAAGTTGTAGCAGCTAGATGGAACTTGGAGAAAACAATAACAAAGTATCAGATTTATATATGAATCTATCATCTAATAATTTTGCTGCTAATCATAAACCAATATCAGATTTATTGATATGAATCGATCATCTACCAATATTGCTGCTAAACATATAGTTTATGAATTTTTTCTTCTTCAGTTGCCACAATTTGCATATCAAAGCAGAGAATCTGAGTCAGAAGGAACTCATTCACCTGTTGTAAGTTGGGAACTCTGTGATCACCAGAAACTGCGAATGGTCGACAGTATCCCATCACTACCAATGAACTCATCTTCATGATCATTAACGCTATAATCTTCCTGATTGTAATCAATTTCGTGTTCTGTGCTAGCAGAAGGAGAACGCTAGCAGAAAATGATACTGTTATAGGATGCATTATTTTAGTATTTCACAAACTAGACGCATGCCAACTTCATAGATCTGACTCCCACTGGCTTCTCAAATCTGCCTAACATTAGTTTCTTCAATCTTCTTTTTCAAAATTCAAACTTGTCCATTTCTTAGTTCTTTAGATAAAGAGCAGAAACCATCATGGGTTATGATTCTCAAACGATACAAGTTGACATTGATGGATCTAAGAAATCTTCTAGGGTTGAGGCAAATAAAGCCTCCGCTTACGCCACTTGTCAACCTAGTAGAAAATATTCAAGACCCTCCTTACAAAAATAAATAAATAAGGGACTTCATGACTTTGACGGACTTTTTTCAATATAATAAGCAGATTGAAATTCTTTATTCATTTCCTCGAAAATGAAACAACTTTGAAAAGCAGAACAGAAGATCAGATTCCATCTCTTTCTCTTCCAGTTATTATTACTTTCCACGGAATAAGAGTGTCTCTTTCTGTTCTACTAAATAGTTACTGTCTTGTACCTAAATTAGACACGCACAAACACACAGTCCTACCCAAAATACTCATTCAACACAAAGATTTCCTAGAAAACTGATTTGAGAACAAACCAAACCATCGTTAAAATTTTCAAACATAAACAACGACCAAAGTCTAAACCAAAACCAAAATGAAGTTCCTGATACGGTTTTGACGATTCTGAAACCAGCCATGTTTTAGTAACTGGCCGATTGTTTAACGTAGTTTTCTTCCTTTATTTAAACTTGAGATCAGTCATGCAAGGGAGATCCCTTATATAGGTAAAGTGGGCGGACTAATACTTTTTTGTACATGATATTTAGGAGTCGGAATCTACCTAAACCCATGGGTACCTGCCCTGCCCACCTATTGCGTGTTGAGAACTGACCCTCATAAATGTGGGGGAAGTTTTGTTGTGTTTATCATGTGAGCAGGTTGGTCGGGTTGAGAACCCGTTAACCTGCCCCCGAGATTTTATTGTTATAACAAGACCCTAAAAAATGTGGGGCAGGTTTGGTGTTTTGTGGATCAAATGCTGGAGTAAAGTGAGAAAAATTGCATTGGAGGGCAAAACCAATTTGAATTTTTCTTTTGTACATCGGGTGGTCGAAGCCAGATGCACATCCCCGGGGTATCGAACTCATGACCTCGTCCACTAGCCAGGTGAGCGATTTCTTAAAATTTCAAATTAATTTGAAATTTTAATTTTCAGGGTGGTTGTTATAAATTTGTATGGATGGAGGTAAAATCTGAATCTTTTGGGGACTCTTGTAAGTTTTAGATCTTAGAAGAAATCAAGGGTGGCTCGTGGGTGAGGAACTGGTTATGGAACCAATTTTAGGCCCCAAAAGTTTTCGACTTTGGCCCCGGATTTTCAAGTCACATATAGTATCTAATTTTCGTGTTAAGCCTCAAAGAGTGTTGAGCCACTCCATGAAGAATACGAATATTTAAGTAAGCAGATACAAAAGATAAATTAAAATCTATAGTTTAAGCATGATCACTTATTTTAAATGCTAGACACAGAGGGATATGGATCGTGATTAAGTTTTAGCCTTCAACACACTGTGTTAAATTGTTTATGCAGACCATACGTACCATCTACATTTCCAAGAGACAGTGATGGATAATTCATGAATAAACATTTAGTTTTTAAAGCAGGTAGACTTATTAAGATTATTTTTGGTTTTAAAAGTATTGCACTATGCATGTCATGCTATTTGCATTAGATTCCTTTACTTACGTATCAATAAAATATCTTATGTGTGTATATAGAATGATTGAATTGTGCCCGCCACTGATACTGTTTACTCATGTTCAATAATTATTTTTCGTAGGAATGATTGTAATAACATTGTCTTTGTCCTTTTTTTTGAAAACCCTTAAATTATTTTATATTACACTGATACAACTGAAAATCAATGAGTGGGCATGTGAGTGATGGGCAAATTCTGTTTTCATAACAATCTTTTTGTTTAGAGTTAAATGTTCATACTCCCAATGAAATCAGTTTGGTTTTGGTTTTGGTTTTTGCATAACCAAAATCATGACAAAACCGGAACTAGAATTTTGGTTCTTAAATTTTTATTACAATTCAAATTTTAATACTTTTTGGTTTCGGATGGTTTAGAACATAAACCGGAACCACCAGTTCCATAATTTTTTTTATAATTTTTAATTACAATTAAATTTTTTAAATACCTGATACTGCAAACGAGAACCGATGGTTTAAAACTGACGGTTCGGAGCTCAACATGTCTACCTGACCCTGCCTGGTGCGGGAAGAGGCACAGATAAGGTCGAAAGTATTAGTCCATTACTTTGAGTCAATTCTCTGTGATTTATCTAGTACATTTATTGCCGAGTTGACCGCTTTTCTTTCTTTCTTTCACGCAGACCTTCAATAAAACTTTCATGTGGAGTGTTTGAGTTATAGTATTTTTTTTTTGTTTTTTTAAGACATTTCGGTCGTTTGAAGTTATGGACAGATAACTAATGCATCATGTGAGGGGGAAACATATTTCAACCCTTCGCCGTCAGAGATGGGATTGTGACAATGTTCTTTTCTTGTATGTGATGCAAACATCAGACAAACAGATCCACTTTGTCTGCTATTAAACAAACAATATTTTCTTCAGAGAAAAAAGATAATGAAATAAAAAACTAAAATCCTTGTTAATGTAAATCAGTAGATTATGCATTGATATATATATATATATATATATATATATATATATATATATATATATATATATATATATATATATATATATATATATTTATATAATATGGATGGAGATTTGTAATATATATTTATATATTAGTATTGGCCAAATACACATTAAACTAAGATATAGTGACTTGTGTATGGCGCCCATGCATATAAAATGACCCTTGCGACATCCAAGATCATATGGGAGATCTGAAATGTGGAGCCTCACTTTTGGAAGATGTAGATATAAGTGTAGAACATGCAATAGCTCACTTGGCTAAGGGGGTGACGCATAAGTTTAAGGTCTTGAGTTCGATACTTAGGGCATGCATATGGCTTCAGCCTCCCCTACAAAAAAGAAAAAATGCAAGCCGGAAAACCAAACAAGGGTTGTTTATGGCATGTATATCAACTCAAAATCTTGCTCATATTCGGCTCGTTACCTTGATGGAGAAGGACTGGACATGGACCAAGCACGAGCTGAAAACGAGCTGCTCGTGAAATTAAATAAAAATCTATTCACATATAGTTTCAGTATAAAATTCAAGGTTCTTATTAGAACAAGTCCATATTTGATTTTTATAAAGCTCTCTGGCAAAATTGAAGAATCGATCATTTAATTACATATTCGAGTTCAACATGAGCTGAACCGAGCTGAGGGTCTTGGTCCATTTACCAGCCTAGAAGCATTGCGTTTATTCACTAAATCAATGACCTAGCTGAGCTTCCCTCGAGAATGCTAGAAAAATCTATCTAAACAAAAGTAGTATTTTAGAAAAAAACCAGGTTCAGTTAAGGCTGACCTGTTTTTGGCACGGTGTGACACAAAAAAATCAGGCCATGTGCAGGTTGACCTGTTTTTACGTGATCACGAATGACATGTCAAGAACACGACCCGAAACAAAAAATTGTCGCCTCTAAAACTTGCTGAACTAGAAGGCCACCTTTCGTGCAAAAGATGAAATTCCAATAAAGAGATTAGAAGGGTACTGAACTTATTGCTCGTACGAGCCATCAATCCTAACCCAATGTCGGATTTCGAAAATATCCTTGAAAAGTAGTTCTAGAACGATTCAATTTTCACCATAATTTATGGCATGAAGACTGCATGTGATCTTATGGCAAATTTTTTGAAAAGTAGAATCTTTGTTCACAAAAGAAGAAGGTACAAACAAAGGCTCGCAGATAAAGAACAATATACACATAATCTGGTGGTGGAAAATATAAAATCTTACAGTATATGATGATAAATAAAAATAAAAAACTAATAAAAACCAACCACCTTACCAAAGACACCGTTGAGTAATACAATATTTAATTATCAAAAGGAGTCTTACTTTTATTCTATGTCACAGAAGGACATTCCGTTCTCCCGATACAAAATCACCCTATGTACATTCCTTACCCTTTCAGTTTCATCCAAGAGGAAAGTTGCGCGAGGCCAACCAGGCCATCGCTCCCTCCCGAGGCCCAAAGAAACTCCTCTCATCTGTACATTCATGCACTCCTAGTCCTTAGTGGAAGAGGGAGAAGGAGGAAAATAGAAAGGGAGGAAATGAAGGAACTCCCTGCCACCTTTGGAACACAGACGTTGAACTCTATAGAGAGATGGTGTCGATCGTATAAAGGCAGGAGGCAATGCAGCTCTCTCGCTCTGTGTAAAAAGAAGAAAGGAACGAGTTTTGCATGCATGGCCACTTTTGCATGACTGTTGGGAATTGTTTGTACATGTCAGACCTATCTTTAATGTTCAATCTATATATACATCACGACACACTGATTGAAATTGGGCCTGTGTGGTTGGCTGAATTATTGTTGGCTTGTCATTAATTATTTGGAACCCTCTCTCCCTTATTATATATATAGTGAATAAATTATACCCATCATTCACGGTGCTCAAATATTGCTTTTGGTAGTATGAGTATATTGTTTTTTTCGAAAACCCTGAAAATCTTTTAAATTAAATTATACTCATGTGACCTAAAAGCATTGGATGAACATGAGTAAACATGCCAAAGATGGGTTTTCTTGTATATATATAAAAATTGGTAAATATACACATGCATCCATGCTCAAATCCATTAAACATCTATACTTCTCTATTTACATGATCAATGGTGCAACAAATAGATGGATATTACATCATATTTGTATGTTGTATGGAGTGCACCAAATACATTAAATGTTTTTTATTTTATCACATCATTCCTTCATCTCAAAGATCGAAAAGTTGAAATGATAAAATAGATTTCAGGATGAATGAGATGTGTGCATGGACTATGTTCTCTCTCTCTCTCTCTCTGTATATATATATGTGGGATACGACTTGTACTCAATGAGTATAATACCTAATCATTGGAAAATGGTAGGTCTTATTGTATTTATTTCAATAAATTCATAATTTTACATTATGGGTACAATTAGGTAACCTATATATGTGCTATGTATATATTTTTTTAACATACACAACATATGAGTGTGTGCGTGTGTGACCGATAGAGGTAGAACCATAAACACTAGAAATGTTGATTAGCAGATGGATATGATGCATAAAGGCAACAAACATATCCTTTGTTGCGTTCACGCCAAAATGATGAGGACCCATATGGCCATATATAGACATTACATGATGCACATGAGTAATTTGCTTCCTAACATGGGCGGTCCAATGCCATGATTATGAGGGACATAACAACAGCCTGTCATTTATGGGTTGGGCTGTGGATCGATTGATCTCATGCGTGAATCTGGATTAATTTGGACCATACATAATATGTATCAACTAAAACAATCCTGTAAATGGTTTTTCGAGCCCAAGATTTAGCAAGTCTCAATATTGGAGTCAGTAACGACACAACCACCTTGTTTTCTCAATTACTGATCAGCGATTTCTTGAATAGCAATGACATTGCTGGCAAGATTCAGCCAGCTTTAAAATAAATAACAGAAAGAGCAAAAGATTGACCCAAATTAACACGTCCCCCTCTTTTTCTTGCTATTTTCTTCTGGGCACAATGGGGAAGTGGAAGGCAGACACGCACCCCTGGTATGGAACTCATGACCTTCAACTTGTGAGTCAACCTTTGGTAAGGCGAGCTATTGCTCGATCGTTGTTCTCTTTTTTTTCTTAATTGACAAGCTGGGGTTATGCAGGCCGCAAACCAAAGATGGAAAAGCTAGCTTACATATCATGTATTAATTTGACGAGTTTGAACTAAGTCCCAATAAAACTCGAGATTAGGATCCTCGAGGCCACCCATTAAAACTTATATATGCAGTGCATGATCCCCTTGAATATATATATATATATATATATATATATATATATATATATATATATATATATATATATATAAATGCATATAAAGTCTAGATTTAAGTAACCCAGAGAAATAGAGAACCACAAGGAACTCATCATTTCTACCGTTTGATTTGCATGATTACAAATGCACATAATATATACACACGCACATTTCCATTTGATTCAACTTAAATGAGTCGGTAAAGCTTAATTCATAGACAATATTTCTCTTGAAATCCTTGCCATGAGAGGTTTCATTATGTAATAATTTTGCAAATATTAAATGGAAAAATTATAAAGATAAGATTTTCCAATATATATTCATCTTGTTTCACTTAACAAATATTCTTTGACCTTTTTCGTTTGGTATCACAAGTTGAAACTTCCAAGATTTAAGACCATCGAGAAGCCAAGGCCAGACACATGGCCCGCGTATCGAACACGTGACCTTCGACCAGTGAGTCAACCCCCACACCGGGTGAGTTATTGTTTGTTGTGCTAGGAGAAGGCCCTTCTGCCGACTGCTCATGGTGTGCTCTCTACTAAACCCATTGAGGCAAAACGCAAAGCAACATCGATGGTGCGCTTTTGTATGTCAAGGAATCGCGGATGTGAATGATGTCATTATCCACTAATTGTGCAATCAAATGATTTTAATTAAGTTCTTATCTTTTGGGGCTTCACAAAGTTGTTGATTCACAATGTGGTTGAATTAGTAAGGTTTTAAAATATTGTACCAAAGCACTCAAAGTGTGGCGGATCGGAGACTTTCGAATTTTTTTGAAAATTTTAATAGGTAATTGAAAATTTTCAGAATTTCGGGTGGAGCGTTCTACCACTAGCGTTAACCCACCTGGTAGGGTTCTCAACTTGTGGGTTGTAGTCGGCAAGTTCGACTCCGGGGGCTTCCATGCCCGGGATTCGGCCTCCTGTTGTGCCCAAAAAAAATTGTATCAAACATTCCAAGCAAAATGGGTACTTGGTGGACAACGACAACTCTGTAACATGAATCCGATTTATTTTGGCATGACAGTGAAAGTAGACCACATATGTCGGAAAAGCAGCGCATATGCCGTATTGGTCTCTCAATGAGCAAGAATCGATATCAGATTAGTTTCAGATTAATTCTTGAAACTTTATTGATTAAAATAATTAAAGCAATTGAACAAAGAGGGAGGCAGTGGCGGGTCGGCTTCCTATCGATCGACTCCCTGCAATCTTTCCTCTTCTTTTTCTTTCTCCTCTCTCTCCCACTAGGATGAAAAAGAGAGAGTGGGATGCGTAGGGCAAAGCATTTTTGCTAATAAGAGGTTTATGTGCTTGTCAAGGGTTTTAGGAAAGGTATTGGTGTATCGAAGACGGTCGAGTGGAGTGGTTCATGCTTTGGCCATTTACAGTATCACGACAGGTCATGGCAGACTGGCAGTGCATGGACAATTATTAACGCCACATGATTTTTTTCTTTTTTTTTTCTACATATTTTATAATGTTAAAATTTATGTATTTCTTGTTAGGAGATCTCTTACTTTGATTGTATGTTGCTTTACCGAGTGTTTTAATATCTTCTTCTTGAATGAAGTTCAGAAATAAAAAGTTAAAGAGGCAAGCTCATATGAAACCAAAACCTACCGTTCCCAGTCGCTGGTTTCAATAATTTTTAAAAATAAACCAATAGGTTGCAGTATTTTTTTTATAATTTTAATGGTTTCGGATTAAACCTATAGGTTAACTCCAACCAACGGTTTAGAACCGCCAGTTCGGTTTACTGAAAACCGGCCATGCCTATGTAAGAGGCTGTTAGGCTAGCAGCTAGGTTGGCTCTTGAGTAAGAAAATGAAGCCGAGCAACGAAGAAGGGTTGTTCGGTTAATTCGGCGCATTTACCTCTACCCATGAACGTCGTTACCAAAACCAAAACAGTCGTTGGCAACAGTAACCGGGATCGGCTTAATTGGACCACATGAAAATCCGAAATTCACACGTTACGAGGTTCGATGTGACCATTCTAATCGGATTCTCGTACACAAGTTCTAAACATCATATCATCAGATTCAGTAGTGTCCGATTTCGTGTGATGTCATATCAGACTCGAACAGTAATGTTCAGATGGATAAGTGTGTCATATCCCAATCTGTCCAAGCCCGGGAGCCCCGCAATCACAGTATAGAGAAAAAAGAACAGATAAATTACAGTGGATCGGATCCTCTAAGACAGGTCCGATCTAAAACCTCGCATCCTCCAGCCCATGGAGATCATTGGACCGGTTCATGGCCTTCCTCATGATTGCAACTCGAGCGAGCCGCTCGGCCTCTCTCCAAGCCGATCTCGGAGTAAGCATCTCGCAGTTCGATTCGGCCTGGAGCCTCATAACCATATCCAGAACCAAAGATGCCGATGGTGTCTCACACTTTTTGGTTCTCACAATGAGATCCGATCCATGCCGTGTTCTGGATCCAAGTTCAGCCAGCTCTGCATCTAGGGCACGCTTGTGCTCGTCCGCCGATATGGACGCCGAGTTCAGCAGCCGAGTCCGAGCTGCTGCGAGGACGAGGCGAGACGCTGATACGTCCCCGATTTCTGCCAAGCGACGAGCTTCGGAGATGGCACGCGTAGTTCGGACCCGGTTCCGAAGTCGCTCCACTTTCATCCCCTCCGAATTCGGCAACCCGCGGATGGATTGGACGACGGGGAGAATCAAAGTCCGCGCTTCGCCATTGACCGTTTCTCGGGTGAACGGGTCGACGAAGGAGCAACGGACGGATAGGATGCTCACCGGCCCGGCGACTCTCGTGGCCGGAATCTTCAGCTCCACGAGGAACTCCCTCTCCTCCTCAGCATAGAGATCGCCGATGTGGATCGAGCCAGACCGAGTGCCGGCTTGGATCCTCGACCGCTGGACGGAAGCATAGAGACTGCTCAGCTTAACAGACGATCCGCTGGAATCCGAGGACACGCATTCCATCTCCAACCGAAGATCCTGCACTGCGACGCATAGGAGAGTCCCGATGCATTGCGCGAAGGACGCCTCACAATTGACAAAGGAGAATGTGTTTCCCGTCCCATCAGAAAATGTCACCGGTTCGCCTGAAGAAGGGTCGAGCTGTGCTGAGAAGCCGAACGTGTGAACCGGGAATCCTAGAGTGCTATAGAGAACGGACAGCTTCCGTGCTCTCCGGCGAGAAGCTGTAGCGCCGTCGGAGAGGAGAAGAATTGCTGACAACGGATTACGTTCCCGGCGATCAGTAAGCATTTTCGCGGCCTTACGCACACCATCTGCAAGCGCTCCTAACGAATCTCTCCCGTCGATCTCAGCATCACCGTTTAGTTCGAGTCGCTCGACTAGTCTACGAGCGGTTCGCTGGCCGTGAGAAGACATTCTCATGAGAGGAAGGAGACGCTTGGAAGATGAGCGAGTGAAGGCGACTACAGCAAGACGATCGCTAGAGGATAACGCTGAGCCAACTATCCGAACAGCTCGCTTCAACATCCGGAGAGATGCAACACCGGATCGCGCATCAAGGACGGCCACGACGTCTGTCGAAGACCGGAAATTCCGACCGATGAGGGGTGGACGGTAGTGCTCCTGGATAGAGCTCGCAGGAGCCCTCACCCGCAGCAGCATCGCAAAGTCGTCGTGACATTTTCCCGCAACCAGTGCCGGAAACTCTGGAACGATCGTCAGATTTACGATCATCTTGCTGGCCGAAACACCGATTGCTTCCTGAGAGGATTCCTCCTCCGGGATAGGATTGAACCGGCGACACGCGGCCGATCCAACAGATAGCAGCGGCTCATCATCGTCGTAGACCCTCGCCTCGGGGTCTGTTTCCCCACCGCACACTCTCTTCGCTTCCTCATCCACCCGCCGGCCGGCCGCCGGCGACGATAGGAACGGCGCGTCTTTCCACGTCGAGAGGCAAACGGGGCATGTATTCGTCCCGCTTCGCACGTGTGACGTAACGCAGTGGAAGTGGAACGCGTGCGAGCACTCCGCAGTGAAGATCGTGACTCCTCGGCCGGACTTCATCGTCTGCAGGCAGATGCCGCACGAGCTCTGCACAAATCAAAAACCGACACTTTCGTCAGAATCTGAGAAGTTAAGATCGAAACGCTACTTTGTAGTGTCTACGATTTCCTTTTCTCACCTTCTGAAGGACGAGAAGCGGGCGTGGAGTACATCCCTCCGACCTGGGGGTGGTGGCGGTAGCGTGACTTCTGGCGGACGGAGTGGTCCCTTCCGGCGAAACCTCGCCTGAGTCTGACACGCTCTGGTCCGACGACGTCGCGCAGATGCTCAGGCCGAGGGCGATACGAGCCCGTCTCCAACCCGTTCCCATCTCACAACAAATGCCTGGTAATCGCTCAGTGAGCGCGAGGAGGGAGTCTGAAATAAACGGCCTGGCCGTTGGGGTACTTATATAGATATCTTGAATGTAATTACAAGAAAACCCTTATTAGTATTTTACTTAAATGCCCCTGTTTTGGGGAATCGCTCTTGGGGCAAGCCATTACCCCACAAGAAATGTTCGTTATGGTACGTAAGGATACTTTTGTCATTTCATCTCATTGTTGAAAACGGCTGCATCCTTGTCTCTTTCCGGCGCCGCGCAAACCTGTTAGAGGCACATTTTGGGCATTGATAACGAAGGTTGTTTTCGTCCTTTTACATGGCCTCAAGAATGACCTCGCTAACTGGTCATAATAAACCTCCAGTGATTAGTGCTAAACTGCTAATCGCATTTAGTTCTGGGTACGGGTTTGGATCCGAATCGGATAGGTAAAGTTTGAGATGACAGGCTTGGTAGAAACTAGACTAAGATTGGTATCACTGGCGGATCTAGAAAATAGTTTTGGAGGGGGAGATGTCCAGATTTTATGGTGCTAGAGGGGATGAAGTATGAATCTCAACCATATATTTACTCTAAAACGTAGGTTTTACTGTAAAATTTCAAATTTTCAGAAGGAACAGTCACCCTCTACCCCTCCATGTAGATCTGCCATTGATTGGTATAATGGCCTTTTTAACCCATGTTTGTAGCTTAGCTCACTCATGATCTTGCTCTTTTTGGAATTAAATGCCCGCCCGGCTTCCATTCATCCTCATAGCTTAGGACTCTTTTTTTATTGAGAGTTAACTACTAACATGACACACGATAGGGATCTGTGGAAACAAAGAATCCATGTAGCCGACCCCGTCTAGTATGGGAAAAGGCTTAGTTGTTATTGTTGTAGCAAAGGGAGATCCAAGCCTAGTACAAAAATGAGTATCAAAGAGTCCTAATGATGAGCTAATGTTGGGGGTTCATCCTTCGGCTTGTTCAACTAAATTCTCTTATATATTTAGATATGACTTTGAGTGGAAAAATCATGGTTGACATTGGAACTACCCATAACTTCATAAACTTGGAAGAGGCAACAACGACTTATCTATCTCCATGTTGATTTCAAAGGCGAGGTAGATTTCAATGGCAGACTCAACCTAGGATATGCTATTAACAATTAGGATGAATTCTTCGTCCTACAACTGTTGATTTCTAGTCATAATATTAATGATCAAGATCAAATTCATCATATGTATCTTTAGAAAGATCCATTTTTACCTTGTAGACATAAAGTTCCATGGAATGAAATAAGAGATCGTATGGTTTAATTTTTGTTCCTATTTGGTTTGATGAATTTGATTGGTTTGACTATAGTATAGAGAAGGATGTTATGTATTATTCTATTGTTATCTTTTTTAGACCCTCTTGACAATTTTATAGTGCTAGAAGAAAATGTGTTACTTTGATGAACGAAAAACAATCTATCACTCCTAAATGTGTTATGCAAGCAACAGAAGCAACAAAAACAGCCAAGCCTTTTCCCATATTAGATGGGATTGGTTACATGGATTCTTTATTTCCACATAACCCTCTCAAGTGTCATGCTAGTAGTTAATTCAATATAAACTATATCATTCTTTATTGTTTCCTTCCAACGCTTTTGTTGTCGTCCTCTTCCTCTTTTAACATTTTCACAATATAGTTTTTCATATCTTCTTACAAAAACATCATTTGGTTGTCCTTCTATACGTTTAACCATCTTAAATGATTTCCCCTCATTTTTATCCTATATTGGTGCTACTCTTAATTTATTTCTAATAACCTCATTATGTATATAGTCTTTCTTGTGTGATCTCTCATTCATTTCAACATCTTTATTTCTGTTGATATCTTTTATACATGTTGATGGTTACCTAACCAACACTCATAACCATACAATATAACATGTCTAATTGTTGCTCTATAATATTTACCTTTCAATTTTAATAGTATATTTTTATCATATAGAATAGCTTATGCCCCTCTCCATATTAACATTAATTATGATATGACTTTTCTTATGACAAATCCTTCATTTCATTTTCCTAATGAGTCATCAGAATCATCAAATAAGAGAAAATTTTTCAAGATTCTCCACTTTCTTGTAGAACATATTGATGAAACTGAAAATATTGTTTTACAAAATGCACTTGAAAATTTGTAACTTATAGTACCTCCGATTGAAAAAGATATTGCTGAGTGCATTTGCTGGTGAAAGAATTGTTAAAGAAAGATGAAATGATGTATTTACTATGTTAGTTAATGAGTCATGTGATACATCAACTAAAGAACAAAAGGGAATAGTTTTACAGCAAGTTAATGAAAAAGATAAGATAGTTGTGGTCTTGTACATGTTACTAATACTTGAGCAACATCGATCGAGCTAAACATGATAATTATGTTTCTAAAGTTGGTTTAAGTATCAGCGAGTTTAGAGGTCAAGAATATAATGATGCCAACAACATAAAAGTTGAATTCAATGGTTTAAAAGGATTGATATTAAATGAAAATCCTTCTATTTATTATATTCATTGCTTCCCTGATCATCTTTGGTTAGTTATCATATTAGTTGCTGACAACCATAGAGAAGTAACTCAAGTATTGGTCACAGAATTAAAAATATAATTAGGTACATAAAGCTTCTTCTTCACTTTCTTCGGTGTATGTGTAAATTAAGTTGTATACATTTGTGTGGATTATAGTTTTGTATGTTATGATACAATATGAGTTGTTGGTTTCATGTTATGAATTTTGTTTCTTGGAGGCCGAAGCCTAACACACACATGCACCTCCTGGGAGTCGAACTTCTCACCAACAACAATGGCGATAGAGCTCCATTCTATGGGTGCATGTTATGAATTTTGTAGATGATAATCAATTTCATGTTGTGCAATTAATGCAATGCTTTATTGCTGGTCACTTCACTTATTGATATTTCTTTTTTCTCACATTTTTTCTATTATTATGTTTTGTGTGCCCCATAATC